>CAKMXH010000019.1:0-501408 GCA_928722295.1 Ustilago curta | reverse complement strand
CGTTCTCGGGGCTCACAGCCTCGTTCTCGAAAGAGGACCTAGAACGTCGCTTCTCCACCTTTGGTACGGTTGTCGCCGTCGACGGGTTGGGCAAGCGCGATGCTTTGGGCCAGCTGCGGCCGTTTGCGTACATCACCTTGCAAGCGCCACCGCACCAGATCCAGAGGTGTATGAATCTGCTCTCCGGCTCCGTGTGGAAGGGCACCACGCTTCGTATCGGTCAAGCGAAACCCGACTATCAGCAACGCATCCAGTTGGAAAATGATAAGCGTCGACGGGAGCAAGAGGAGAAAGCCAACAATCCCGGCAAGCCCAAACGATTGCCGCCGGGGATGGGTATGGAGAGCAACAACATGGAGCCGATCGATCAAGATGCAGTCGAGAGCGGCTTGGCCTGGGGATGGAAGCGTACGCCCGCGGGGCATCTGGTTCGTCCGTTGCGCATGCGACCCTCGCATCCTCTTGCGCGTCCATCTCGCGCATCGACGCTCGCCAGACTTGATCTGGATTCCAACAGAGGCGAGGAGGAGGAGGCAGAGCAAACGGCAGCATCCTCCAGCAGACGCGCGCGCGTCAACCCTCGTCCCCCCAACCGAGCACACCGCATCACGATCGACCCCACACGCTACGGTGCCATCCACCTCTCCGGCTCTCTGCTCGAAGCGCTGGCAGCCGACGATGCTTCTGATGCGACGTCGCTGGGTGCAGGCGAATGGCACTGCCAAGAGATCGGCCACGATGACGATGCGACAGCATATGAGAAGGATCATCGCTTGGTTTGCTGGCGATACACGGCCAAAGACGGCAAGGTGCTCCATGAAGAGTTTGCCAAGATTCCGGTTCGGGTTGTCGCAAAGTCGTCCGAGTACGTAGCACCAGCTAGACCGATTGCTGGCAACGACGGACAAGATGTCATGGCGGAGCTCGACTTTGATCGATATTCGGATGCAGGTAGCGATGACGATCTCTTTTCCGGATTCGCATCGTCGATCGCTCCAGTAAGCAAGCAGGTCGAATCAAAAACTCGTATCACCGATTCAAGCACAGCAACCAGCACCAACGACAAAGCCGGTGTAGACACGGCCGACATGGACGACCTGTTTGCCGATCTTGCATCCACATCATCTGCCGCCGCAACAAGCCGCATCAACGACCTGTTTTCCGATCTGCCGTCGATCGCAACGTCGGCCCCGCCGTCGAAATGCACTAAAGCCGTCGAGGCTGTCGCCGCACCAACATTGTCGAAAAAGGTCAAGGGTACGTTTGTTCCCGGTTTGGACCCGCAGGAAGACGATCCGGCCAACTTTTCGGATGGTTACGACGAGGTGGCGACATCGCAGAGCAGCAAGCAGATGGTGGATGCGGAGCAGGAGCGGACCAAGACGTTGGCGTTGTTGGGAGAGATGTTTGGGTCGGGTTCGGATGACGAGGGGAAGGATGCAGAGGTTGTGAGTTTGGAAGAGGAAGCGGAAGCGGGAGCGAAAGGGGGCGAGTCGTCGTCAGAGTCTGGATGGGAATCGAGTTTGGCATCGGATAACGAAGCTGCAGTTGGCGCGGTTGAACGAGATGCATCGTCGAGCAGCGAGTTGGATGATGATGATCAAATGGCAGATGACGACGGCACGGCTGCAAACGCAGTGCAAGAGCAAGACATCTCGTTGGAAGAAGCACGCTCCGCACGCGTCGATGACATGTCTGCAGCAGTAGCACCACCACCAGCAGTACCCGCGATGGACGCCAGATCTCGACGAGCAGCGTTGCTCCTCGCGCTCTCCGACGCTTCTCGGTCCGAGCGGTCTGTGCAGAGCGGCAGTGTCATTGCGCGCTTCGATCCTGGCACTGGTGCCGTCACGCCGCCATTTGCACCACCCCCCATCGACGTGGACCATGTTGCAACTGCTGCAGCTTCACAGCCGGCGTCGACGGCTTTGCCACGGGCAGATGCGGTTTCGTCGTCTGCGCAAGGCGATACCGCAGGGAGCAGAGTATCGATGTCGAGGTTGAAGGAGATGTTCAAGCCGCAAGATGGCGCTTTGTCGTCGTCGGTGGGGGTGATGGCCGGGTTGAGTTTTGATGGTGCTGGTGAGGATGGGGGAGGATTTTCGCTAATGGATACGATCGGGCTTGAATTTGAACTCCAAGACGATGAACCGCAGGTCGAGGATCAGTCTGTCTCTGGTTCTTGGCGATGGGCTTCTTGCACGATCCAACCTTGGAGCACCAAGACATTATCGACCATCGAACCGCGTGCCAAGCTTGCGCCTTTCTTCCCATCAACCTCGTCGTCAAGCGGCGCATGGAACACGTCTTGCTCGCTTTCACGTTGGCTTCAACCCCGATCGCAAGAGACAAAGCTCTCGGACTGGTCAAAGTACAAAGAAGCTCTCACCGCGAGCGTCAAGAAACGTCACCGCGAAGCTGCTCGAAAGGTCAAGCGTGGGATCACGTCGACTGCTGCACCTCGAGTCACTGGCATGGTTGGCCATTCGCTAGAGTTGAAACGCAACGAGTAGTGGTTCGTCTTGGCTCGCTCGCTTTGATCGTTGGTCTGTATGTACATGGTCGTATACCTGCCGCTAGTCTCGGGTTCCCGTCCAACCCGCACAAGTCGTAATCTATCCACTTGATGCTCCGCTCCCTCCCTTTGGTAGTTGTCCCCCGAGTGTCGATACTCGTCTTTTGCTCCACCTCGACTTTTGCCGCTTCCGTCCCGTTCAACAGCAAAAGTCCTACACCACCCCGCCTAAATCAAAACCTCGTCCCTTCAACAGAGCCTCCCCTTCTCTTGCGCTTCATCTTGCCATTCGTCCATCCAATAGCAAAACCCCGTAAACCCCCAAACCCGCTAGAATTCCCCTTTGCCCGTAGCATTCCCAAATACCAGCCAATCTTTTTTTTTCTCGACGTCTGTCGTTCCTTTCATCTCGCTCGAGTTCGCCTGGGTTTGCTCCGTTCCGAAAGCCAGCCGATGGGGTAAAAAAAAAAGATAAAGGTAGAAAGCGGCGACAGAAAATTGTATCAGATTGAAACGCAAAAAAAACAAAATGAGTTTGGAACAATGGTACAACAAAGAAGGGAAATCAGGATGGCGAGCAGCGGCTCGCTTTCGAGATATTGGGAATCTAAAAATTGAAAGAAAATGCTATTGAGAAAACGGCGACAATCAAACTTTGTTTGAGAAGCAAGCACAGCTCCAACGTCCCACACAAAGCTCGTCGTCATCGTACACACAGAACAGAACCGGCTGTTCTATCTAGAAAGGTGAATGCTCGGATCCCGGCTCAAATCCGACGATCAACGTCGAGAATAGCTTCAGCCACGTCGTCCGTGGCCCGCTTGCATCTGGCGTCGACGATAGTCTCCACGCGCAGCAAGGACCGATCCGGCGGGAGCACGCTTGCGCTTCATGCGACAGCCGCCGTTGGCCGTGGCCGCGTGACTCTTGGGCTTGGCAACACTGCCTGCAGCGCTTGGGGTGGTTTCGTTCGACGAGGTTCCGCCGGAAGTGCTGCCCGATGAAGGAGAGGTTGAGCCGGACGCAGTGGATGAAGCACCCGTGTTGGCAGAGCTAGCGGCGGTCGAGGTAGCAGAGGGGGACGAAGAAGCCGCTGCGGTGGACGAAGCGTTGCCCGACGAGATCTGAACACCATCGTTGGCGCCAGCACCGCCAAAGTCGAGATCCATACACTGGTAAAAGGCATTGGCAGTATTGTCGACGGTCCAGACCGCATACACAACGTGGTAGCCCGAACGCGAGGGCAGGCTCTTGCTGAGATCGTGCGTCATGCTAGCCGCAGGAGGTTTGCCGTACATGGGGACCGTGAGGAAAGGCTTGGATTCAAAGTCGCTGGCGCTCAAACCCCGGGTGGTGGCCGAATCCCAGCTCGACTTGGTGATAAAGTACTTGAAGTCGGTGGTGGCATGCTGAGCGGTAAAAGTCCACGAGAACGAGCGTACATTGCTTGCCTTGGTGGTAGGCCAAACGCCGGCACCCTGGCGGTCGAGTTCGGCAAACTGACTCAGGCCGGCTGAGCAGAGGTGACCGTTGCCGGAGCGCGCAAACGGCAGACCTTTGGGAGCCTCGACGGATTGAGGTTCGTACTGGATCTCGCCGCAGTTCTTGGCCTGACCCTGCTTGCACATGTACGAACGCGAGGCAGGCCAAGTGATAAAGCCATGAGCATCGACCACGGCGACCAAGAGGTGAGAAAAGGTTGCGACCAGCGCGAAGAGCTGCCAGAGCGAGAGAGACGAGCGGAGGGTCATGGTTGTCGATTAAAGTAGAAAGGGACCAGCCCGTGGAGAGGAAAAATGAAAAGCGGAGAGAGGGAGTCTTGAGGACAAGGAAGGCAGAATGAGATGATGGTAGTAAAGCAAAGAGTAGCGATGGGGCGCGACAATGACTGAGTAGTCTACAGAGACAGAGAGAGACAGCGGGAGAGCGCGTTTTTTTTTCTTTTGCTTGGCGGCTGAGAAGCGGAGAGGCGGACAAGCGGCGGATGGAGAACGGATTGAGGGAGAATCGGATCGGACTGAGTTATAAACCTTGCAGCCGGAAGGCGCATACAATCACCTCGCTCTCCCATGAGCCCACGGCGGCTCGTCTTCTCTCTCTCTCTCTTTCCCCCTATCGCTTGTCGCCAGCATCCGACAGCTCAAACAGTACAGTACAGGTGACTTGAAGCGCATCCACACAGTGAGGAAATTCGGGGGTCTTCACCAAAAGCGACCAATCCAATGGCAGAGATTTGGGGTTGTGACTGCGGAAAAAGAGAGAGCTTTCAGTTAGGGTCACGAGCGCCAAAAACCGGCTGATCCGAAGGTTGACGCTTTGAAAAGCATATCTTTTGCCAGACAAAGGCGCTGCGGAAGCTTCGGAAGCGCCAATCAAAAGTAACGACAGCGCAGGCGACGACGCTTCGGAAGCGCCGTTGAAGAATGGAGCGAGATTGCGAATGAATGCCCTCCTTTGCCCGTTTGACTGGATTGCTGCCAGATCTCTACACGTCAAAGCTCGGGATCGGATGGAGTCCTTTTTTTTGAGCTCGATTGCTAGAAGCGAGCACTGAGCTTCTCCTTTGCGTCGTCGCCATTGACGCCGTCCACCTTGGGCTTTACCAAACGAGGGTGTCAGTGGCAGCGCCACAGTTGGCGGTGGTCAAGCGAGGACAACCACATGCTATGATCACATCCGACGGCTAGTCGTGACAATCATACGAACGCCATTTCATTGGCCGCAGCCTCGACGCTACTGCAGCCGCAGCAGACGTGATCAACCGAGGAGAAAGCGTAAAAGGCGATGGGCAAGCTGCCATCTTTGCTGGCTCGCTGGTCAGCCTCGGCAACGGCAACGGCAACGGCTTTGGTGTGACAGCTGGATATGAAACCAACTCTGGCTCCTGCAGCTGCTAATTTAGCCTCCCTTTGTTGCTCTCTCTCACGACGCGTGGGCTTAGACGCGACTGTCAAGGCACTTGATCAGTGCCATCTCCATCATCACCTCTTGGATTTTCTCTTCATTTTTCTTTTTCGTTGCATGAGCGGAAAACCCTGCAGCTGCAGAATCTTGGGGCTGTCTTGCTCTGCCCAAGCGCCTGACTGCTTCCCTCCTTCGGCGAAGCTTCCGAACAGTGGAAGCCTGCTTCGATTTCCCACACTCAAAAGCTTTGTTGTCCTGCTCACCTTTGGCCGTTTGTATGCGCATACATCAAACTCTTCATTTCCCCCATCGGTCTTTGCCCGATGGTGACGAAGCAAAAGCTTGTTTGAGATTCTCGATCTTCAAGTCAACATCGGTGCAGCCGGCACCGATGTATTAGCTACACAAAGCGTTCAAAGAGGGATAGAGTTTCGAGTGATATGGCACACCAGTTGAAGCCAAAAAAAGGGGACGCAGCGAGCGAACGAGCGGGAGCTCCGAGCCCCGATTGCGCAGCAACCACCCGATATTCGCTGGCTGGTTGGCTCTCTCGTCACTATAACGATCCCGCTTCACACCATCCTTCAGCCAGACCCGCAATGGCGCGCAAACCTACGGCCAACACCAAGTCGCATGGAAACGATATCTGCATTGAGCATGTCCAATCGATCCATACAAACGGCTGCGCCGCAAACTTTCGCGATGGCAAACGTGCGCCGATGAGACTACTTTGGGTCCGCTGTGGAGGCGGTGACGTTGGTCGACTTCCACTCCTGCACCGCCTTGTCTGCAGCTCGAAATGCCTCCATCCCCGCTGGCATACCCACATACGTTGCCACTTGAAGCAGACACTCTTGAATCTCGATCTCGGTTACGCCATTGTTGAGCGCGCCTCGAACGTGGGTTGCCAATTCGGTCGACTTACCCAGAGCCGCGAGCATGCCAATGTTGAGGATGCTTCGATCGCGCCTCGCCAGCCCAGGACGAGACCAGATGCCGCCCCAGGCGTATTCGGTTGCCAGCTGCTGCATAGGCTTGCTGAACTCGCTGGCGTTGGCCAAGCTGCGGTTGACGTACTCTTCTCCCACCACTTGACGTCGAATC
This sequence comes from Ustilago curta, assembly GCA_928722295.1. NCBI lineage: Eukaryota > Fungi > Basidiomycota > Ustilaginomycetes > Ustilaginales > Ustilaginaceae > Ustilago > Ustilago curta. The sequence continues at coordinate 494,885 of CAKMXH010000019.1, read as the reverse complement.
GCATCGCCCGTCGAGTGCAGCACTCGGTGCAGCTCGTCCCATTCGGCTGAGCGACCCCATGCAGACGAAGCCGCGGCATTCGTGCCCGAAGGATTCGAGGGAGTCATGACGTCTTGACGATGGTATCGGAACAACTGTTGATGGTCGTGTCGATGGAGCACTATCCAACACCCCCCCAAGCAAGAAGAACCGATGCTCAAGCTCGACAAGCAAGTGGAGGCGGTTATTCGGCATTACAGAACACCTCAAGCCGGTTCACAAGCAATTACAGACACACTACTCTCTCAACAGCCGGGTTTAGTCGGGTTTCAGCAACCATCGTTTCAGGGTCCAGACTTTCGAAAACGTCCGCTGAAGCACACAGAGACCCTCCATACTGCAAGAAAGCCTTGCTACGATACAACTCGCGTGGCCATGCCAAGGCCGTTCTTAAACGGCATGGCAACAATGTACCAGCCCTTGGATTCGAGATACTCGCGCAAGGCGGCATACGTGCCAATCTTGACTCCGGTGAGCCAATTGTCGATGAAGACCACCGCATCTGGTTTGAGCGACGCTTCTAGCAGCTTAAAGGTCGGCAGCGCCACTGCAAGAGCGAGAACAAGAGAAAGTCAGATGTCAGCGTCAAGGTTCCGCCCCTTTCGATGTACCGGATGGAAGAGAACGATCGACAACTTACTCTCTGCCCAGATGTCAAACAGCACCGCATCCAGACTATTTGGTTCGATCTCGGCCTTGCCGGTCAACTCGAGGATGTCGCCTCTCAACATGGTGAAGCCGGGGATCTCGCTGGTACCCTCGGGCAGCTTCAGAGCTTTGGCTAGGTTGGCAATCGCCGCGTCCGCCTTGTCCTCCTCCTTCTCCGTACCCCACACCATCGCCGGAGCTCCAGTTTGACTGCCAAGCCTGGCCTCGGCTGCCTGCGAAGCGAGGAGCAGGTAGATCGTCGAAACGCCGTACGAGGTACCCGCTTCAAAGATGCGTCTGGCATTCTTGTTTCGTAGCACCGCATAGATGAGCTCGGACTTGTCCTGCTCCAGCGCAATCATCTTATCCTTGTATACGCTGAAATCGCGCTTCTGCACGTTTTGATTGTTGAGCGACGAGATGCCTGTACCTTGTACATCCTGCTGCTCGGACAGCTCGTGCAGTTCGGTCACCAGTCGAGCCACCTCGCCGTGCTCCTTGTAGAGGATGGTGTTCTTGTACGTTTCAGACATGGTCGCAATTGCAAGCGGCAGGGTGTGGTTGTCAAACGACAAGGACCACCGTAAGCCTCGCAGACCAATATGACTGGTCCAATCACCAGCCGACGTGGGGATGGAGCTCCATATTCTTCATGTGGGGAAACGCGGGGAACACGGAATCAAGTTGATCCGCTTTCAGGCTCGCCGGAAGAAGGAAGAAAGCAATCGCACGAATCTCTCACTTCCTCGATTCCAGCTGGGTTTACCACGATCTAGGGTTTTTCGCCGCGATTTTCACCGGCTCATTCGCCGATGGAGGAAATTTTTGGAACGAAGCACACCCTCGCACAACCTTATCTGCACTGGAACTTGCACGATCTCAGCATCATCCATCTGGGCAGCGATTACGCTCCAGTACGACCAGTACGATCGAGGCATAGCCAATGTCGCTACACCCCAGTACGAGCTCGAGCTCGAGCAGTGCTGCGCTAGCTGGAAGCAGCGCTTCATCGTCTCGGGTGCAGCAGCGCCGTCCTTCGCGATCCTCGGTCACAGACGCTGCGGAAGCGATCGACTTTCGCTCGCGTCTAGGCTCAACGCACTACGCTCCGCCTCATGCCATCGTCGAAGATGACAACGAACTCCAGGAGGCGGATCGAAGCAGGCACGACGACAGCAAAGCCACTAGCGACGATGAATCACCGCCGACACCTCCCATTTTCACCGCAACCTATCCTCCATCAGAACACCGTCGCCTGTCCACCTCGTCAGGGGCAAACGCAGCACTCGCGGATCTTGCACCAATAGACGGCGGAGCTGCAGCTTGGCGGTTTGTATTTTGCGGATTCGTCATCTGGTCCATGGTGTGGGGGATCGCCTACTCGTACGGAAGCTTTCAGGACTACCACGAGCACAACCCGCAATCTCCCTTCTACGGCGACAGTGTCACCAGCATCTCGGCGGTGGGAACGCTCGTCATTGGCTGCCAGCACTTTGTGCCTCTGCTTCTGCGAGGCTTCACTGCCACGTATGCCCACCTGCATCGCAAGATGGTCATGTTTAGCCTCGTGCTGAGTGTGCTGTCCATTCTCATCGCCTCGTTCTCTACGTCGATTGCCATGCTGATTGCGTTTCAAGGCGTCTGTTTTGGAATCACTAGTGGTGTACTGCTGACTCCGGTCGTTCTGTACCTAGGTCAATGGTTCGACAAGAAGAGGGGCTTGGCGACGAGCTTGGTCTTTTTGGGTTCCGGTGTTGGCGGTGTCGTCTTTCCGCTTGTTTTAAACGCTCTGCTCACGTCGGTCGGATTCGCTTGGACGATGCGCGTATGGGCACTCGCCCAACTGCTTTTGAATGGAGTCTCTCTGTACCTGGTCAAGCCTCGCATCCCTAATGCGCGGACGACAAAGAAGCTACCTACATCGACCCGGGAAGTGCTCCGCCTCGTTTCACCTGGCGACTTGCGGCCTCTGCTCACGCCCATCGCCTTGATCTACTTTGTCGTCATCATGCTACAAGCGTTCGGCTGGTACATTGTCTCGCTTTACATTGCGACTTACGCCACGGCGCTAGGCTTGAGCTCGACCATCTCCACCGGCATCCTATCCGCCTTCAACGCTTCGGCCATCCTCGGATACCTGATCACCGGCCCGGCGATCGACAAGCTCTCGTTCACCCTTGCCATGGCTATCTCCTCTGGCTTGTGTGCCACGACGGCCTTGCTAGTTTTCGGCTTTGCGACGTCGCTGCCGCTCGTATTGGTGTTTGTGCTCGTCTTTGGAGCTGCGGGCGGAGGCTTTGGCTGCTTTCTCACACCCATCGCTAGAGATGTGGCAAGCGTGAGCAATTCGGACAACGCTCTTCAATTCCTGGCGTGGATGTTTATACGCGGTATTGCGGCGGTATCGGGCCCGCTCATCGGTTCGGCTCTGTATCGTCCTTCGATTGTCACCGAGCATCCCCGTGCAGGCGAGTACGGCATCAATGGCTTTCGCGATCTTATCCTCTTTGTCGGCGCTTCGATGACAGTTGCAGCTGGGGCCGCGATGGTTGCGTTTGTATGGCGCAAACGCATATGATACACAACGCTGTGCAGACCGATATCAATGTATACACCGACATGGGCAGATTTTAGGTTTTTTTTTCCAGGTGTCGAGACCGTCCATCAGATCCCCCGTACTGGTCTTTCTGCTTGCGAGGAAGGGGGGGGGGGTGATTGCTTGTGTACGATCTTCCAATGCCGAACTCAGTGTCACTTGATTGTTACGCTTTCGACTTCCTATCCAACCCACAGCCTGCTTGATCAGTCACAGCGAGAGTCATTCGCACCCCAAAAAACGGCGGGTTGCTAGGTCGATCCAAGCGGCGGACAATCACAAAACAAGGGAATGGGTAAACTGTATCTTGACCCAACCTTCGAGAGTCCGACTCCTTGACGACGCTTGAAACGAGGACCAGAGAGACACTGCTCCATCAAGCAGACACTTAGACACTCACACAGCGTCAGACTAACCTCGACGTGTGAGTCGCTCTTCAGCCAGCACACACACACACATTCCAACCGCAGTCAACCCGAACTTGTGTGAATAACTTTCCATTCTTAGTGATACAAGAGAACACCGATAATGTCGTTAGATAAGCCAACGTTTACAAAACTAAACCTTCATCCCAACCCAAGCTTACCCCTTCAGCTCCCTGAAACCCCGACCTAGTTGTGCTCGCAACGCCCCTCACTCGTCACCACCGCTTCGACGATCAACCTCGCCCTCGGCCCAAGCTCGGCCGTTGTCGATTGGATCTGGTCGTGTTGATACAAACACCTCGCAGCTCTTTCGGACAGCACTCCAAGGGTCGACATGACGTTTTCGTAGCCGGCATAGGCACCTGCCGCCGAAGCGGCAAGGCAAGGAGACGCGTTGACCGGCTTGATCGCCGGAGACGGCGTAGGCGATGGACTCTCGGACGCAACCGGACCAGTGGCGGACAAGGCATTGGGCGCCATCTTGTGCGCTTTGGCACGAGCCCGAGCCGTCTTGGGCTGGACGGAATCGGCAACGCGCGTCATTTTGGCCATCATCTTGCGTTCCTGCGCCTCGGTATGGGAGAGCGCCCTGTCTGCTGCATCCTGCTGAGCAGCAGCAGCAATGGCCGCCTGTGCAGCTTCGTGTTCGGCTTCGGCGGCTCGAAGGATGCGTTTTTCCTGCTTGGATGGGAGGTAGACGATGGCGGATTGATCGCGGCCTTGCAGGACGTCCTTTTTGGGTGGTCGAATTGTGGTCGGAGGCAAGCCGCCCATGGTGGATTTCAAGAGGCGACGTTTGGTTTGAGCCGACATGGCCATCGCTGCGTCGTCTTGGGTGAGACTGGTGAGAGCGGCCGAGTCGGTAGGGTCGACGGCTGCTACCAAAGCGCTGACGGTTGCGCTCGAGGCGTCTGCCTTCAAGTCGGTAGCGAGGGGAGGTGGGATGGGCAGCTGCTGCTCTGCAATGTCAAAGCGGTACAGTCCGGCTGATCCAGAATCAATGAGCTGTGTGCGTACGTCCCCGTCGAGATCGGGAGCGGTAAGGATGTAGGGTTGCAGAGTCTCGATCGCCTCGGTTGGTGAAAGCGCTCGGAGACTGAGATCCGATTCGGTGGAAGCAGAATGCGAGGACGATCTTGGAGGTGTTGCGTTGTCAATTGTGGGTACATGGCCATTGGAAGTGGGGACCAGCTTTTCCAGCGCCAACACGCGCTGAACGTGACAGTTGGCACCCACCTCAGCTGCCATCAAAGACAAAAGCTTGAGTGAATCCTTCATCGAGTCTGGGTCGAGGCCGATGAGAGTTCCGTCGTCCAAGACGCCAATCTCGTAGACGGCGAGACCACCTCCTTCGAGCAACCTCCACTTGAGTTGGGTGACGAGTCGATCAAAGCGCTCTCTGCTCGGCGGAAGGATCTTGAGCTTGTATTCCAGGTTGCCCTTCTGATCGATCTCGGGAGCAATGGGACCAAAGGAAGAAGGTGGTGAGCCATTGGCGGTGTCAAGATTGGTGGAGGATGCATTGGCTGCGGTGTCGGTGTTGACAGGCTTGAGTGCGGGCGAGTTGCGCGATCGAGAAGCCATGATGGGATCGAGTCCAACAGCCTGGAGCGGTGAAGATGAATATGCAACAGTCTCGGAAGCTCTACGGACAGCGGGATTGAGCAGCGGAGATGCAGAGTGATGGCATGCATTGCGCTGCGTGAGACTGTCGAATCGTTGCTTGGATGGTGCTTGTGGCAAGGACCGAAATGGCTGAGTGGGTGAGTGAGGCTGCTGCAATTGGCGATCGATGCTGACGTCCATGTCGAGGGAAAAGAAACCGTCAGGCTCGTCGCTGATATCGGAGAGTGCATCGTCGCACGACATGTTGAGCAGGTGAAGCGATGGCAGCTGATCGACGTGCTGCTGTTGCTTGTCGTGGATGGTCGCGCTGCCATCGAGCAGATTCGATTCGTCGTCGTTGTGGTCGTCACCAAAAGCAAGATGCGAGGGTGGAGTAGGAGGCGCGGTGGTGGATGCGCTGGTGGAGACCGAGGTCGAGAGTCGGGCGGACCAAGGCGAGGCTATTCGTGAACATGTTGCCATGTGGTCTCCAAACATTGTTGTGGTTCAGTAGTGTATTCTCACGATCATTGGCGTTGATATCAAGGTTTTGGTGGAGAATCGGCTTCCGACGGTGGATTGGTCAACGGTGGCAATGCGAGCGATTCGAGGCTGAGTCGACCTTGTTCGGATGATGCGATGTGAGCGAGCACATGTAGTGCGATGTCATGTGATGGTACAGAGAAACGTCGTCGAGTCAGTCACGATGCTCAGCAGTGGCGGCAGCAGCAGCCATTGAACCCTACTCGCAGCATCCGACCTGCATTTCGCATCAGCCGCGCTTTTCATAAGCGGACGGCTTCTGCCCCGCAAAAAAAGTGACTCCAAGAGCGTGAGAGGAATCGAGCGTGGTCAAATCGGGTGTGGATCCGAATCGCGATAACTAGCCCAAAAAACGTCATTTCGCCTCTCCAATCAATGGTTGACCCGCTCAGATCACCCTCTTCTTCTTTTATCGGCGCAAAATGCAGAATCGGAGCGTCAAGTTTTGGCGCCCACACAGCCTCGAACGCAACTCGCTCACACTTATCGGCTCAGCCGCGTTTGTTCTCACGATTCAGCCTCCACCTTGCAACACTGTGTGACTGTGTAACTGTGTGACTGTTGACCACGCTTCTTCCTTGCAAACTTGATTCCACTTTTTGGCTTCTCTTCTCACGGTCACACTCGTCACCATCGTCGTCGACTGCGCATCGCAAAATCCACCATCTCAATTCCCACTCTCAATATCCCCGCAAGCCCGTTTGATATCGCAGGCTCGCACCAAGGAGCAATCTCTGCCCATCATGGTAAGTTTTCCTATCCATCCATCCATTGCTGCGATGGCTCGTCTTCTGCAGACAAGAACACTGACATGGTATACCTTCGCCTCGCTTCCCTTCTACTTTGTACAGCCGCGACCATCGGCATCCACCCCACACCTCATCTGGGCTGCCGGCCATTTCCTCTGCTTCTTTGCCGGCTTGCGCTATCTCGCCGGCACTCTGATGTTTGCAACCTCGTCCGGCGGCCTTTCACGGTGGTACACGGCTACCTACCTCGGAGCCATCATCTCGTACTGTGTCGTCGTTTACAAGTCTTTCGGCGTGCCTCAGCTCAACAAGCCGTACATCCAACGCGCCTTGATGGACGAAAATGTCCAGTACCTCTTCCTTGCAGTGTACTGGTTCATGTCCAAGCCCATCTTTATCACGCTGGTTCCCTTTGTGACGTTTTCGCTCTTCCACGTCTTGACGTTCCTGCGAACAACGGTGATCCCTATCATCTTTCCCTCGGCTTCACCCGCACCGGGAGCCAATCAGGCGGCAGCCGGCGGTGCACCCGCCGCATCGCCCTCGGCACCTCCTGCCAAGATCGCCAAGTTTATTCAAGGATGGGTCAAGGCAAACTACGATCCAGCCATGCGTTTCGTTGCCTATGCCGAGGTTGCGATCTTCGCCCGGGTCTTCTTTGGAGCACTGTTGTTTAGAAACTCGTTGATGGCTCCGCTCTTCTACGCCCACTTCCTCAGGTTGAGGTTCTACATGAGCTCTTTCACCCGGGCTGCTTTCCAACACGTCAAGAGCATCTTGGATGGATATGCCCAGCATCAGAGCTGTCCCCCCGTGGTGCGAAAGGCGTATCTGACGCTGACGGATTTGATCTCGAGGTATGCCAGCTCGGTGCTGAGCGTGCAGAATCCGGGCGCAGCGCAGCCGGCGGCCGCGCCGGCTGCGAATGGAGGAGGGGCGGGTGGTGCGCCGGCTGCGGCGGCGGCTCCCAGGAGGTAGTCTGGCAAAAGGTAAAGGGTTGTCGAAAGGATTGTGGATTTGACTCACGGCATCGCACTCAAGGTTGTATTCATCCGACGCCAGCTAGCAGCTACTTGCCGTTACTACCCGTTCAATCCCTCAGACAGCCTATCAGCATCCTCTTTTTCCATCAGTCGTACGACCACGCTCCTCGCACCACAAAAAATTGAGGACCTCTTCCTTACTCTCGTCCACAACCTTTTTCCCTTCTTTCGCTTCCTGTCCATTTTCAACCTCTGGTCCCCCAAGCACAGCCTTTTTCCATGTATGCTTTTACGTCGTCGTTGCTTGCTAGAAAAAAGCCCGGTTGATTCACTGATATACGGTAGAGTTTGGGTTAGAGATACGCCGGCAGACCTGCGGCTGCTGTGAGAATCTGGTCAGTATGAGTTTGGCGTGTACGTCCAGGATGCTACCTCAATCCCCAACTTGAACACTTTGACAATCACTCGACACACGAAAAAAATGCAAGGCAAAAAACCTTTGCCAACAAAGTCTATACCATCCAACCCTTACCCGTTATCACGACTGCTGAGCATTCCACGCCTCATTCAATGCATGAAACGCCGCACCCGCAATCATCTTTTGCTCCGTCGTCGCCTGCTTGCTAATCTTATCCGGATGCAACCTCGCAATCGCCCTTGTATAGTTTTTCTTCAACCCCGCCTGATCCAACACCTGATGAAGTCCAATCGGCTTCCATCCGAGTTCCGGCCAGACGAGCGTATCGAGCGAAGACAGCAGCGCACGCAGATTCGTCTCCTTGCCCCTCTTCCACGCTTCGATCTTGGCATCGACGCTATCCTTGAGTGCAAACTTGGCCGATTCTTCGGCTGCCTCTTTCTGCTGCTGATCGGCAAACGCTGCACTGGCTTTCTCTCGGCCACCACCACGAGGCGCACGACGCGCCTTGACGCCCGTCGTTGCACTCGCCGACACAGCAGAGCCAACCACCTTGTCACCCAGCATCTTACCGCACCGATGCAACCCTTCCCTCGCAAACTTGATATTGCTAGCCGCCGTCTTGACCCCCGACCCTTCCATCTTTTCGTACTCCAACAACACCTCCCAATCCGCCTTGGCCAGCTTCCATCGCTCGCTCGCCTCGAGCGCCTGTGCACGTCGAACCAGCGCCTTCCCGTACGTCTCCCTCAGATTGATATCGGCAAGCTCGGCGGGTAAAGCCGCCTCCTGACTCGCTCGATAGACGGCCACGCGGCCACTCGAATCGCGCCTAGACCCGCCAAAGAGCGAAAGCACGATAGCCAGCAGCTGATCGCAGTCGGCGATGGCTCCCGGCGCATCGCCATTCTTGAGCCGAACATTGGCACGGTTGCTCAACAGGGGCACGAGACGAATCGATTCCGACGAAGACGAAGATTCGAGTGCAGAGATACCCCGCGTGTAGCTAGCCTCGGCATCGCCATAGGCACCACGTCGGAAGTGTTGATTGCCTTCCTCCTTGTTGCGGTTGGCGGACGAGATCGAGTGGGATGCATCGGAAGGAACGGCACGACGCTTGAGCGGAGCCTTGGCGGGGATGGGAGACGGTGCAGCGGATCGTGCAGGAGTGCCCCGTCGATTGGGTGAAGCGTAAGGAGCTTTGGCGGTCGTAGCGGCAGCACTGCTTCGGTTGGGCAGGCTCGATGGTGCTTGGGAAGGGCTTTGCTGACGCGCAAGCTCCTGGCCAGCGGCTTCTGCTTTGACGTTGCCCCACAGTGCGCTTGCAGCAGAAGACATGGCAGCCGCAGCTGCGGCAACACCGCCACCACTACCACTACCACTACCGCCACCGCCACCGCCAGCAGCAGCAGCAGCAGCAGCAGCAGCTCGACGAGCAGCTCGGGTAGGTGGCTCTGGAACAGGTGGCTCATCTTCGTTATCGGAATCTTTGAAGCCACCCGAGTCAGCAGGTGTGGCGACGCTCTTGTTGAAAGCAGTGTCATGACTGCCAGTGCCGTCGCTGCCGGCTTGATTGGCCTGGGCAAGCTCAGCATCGATCATCCATTTGGGTTTGCCTTCCCACTCCTTGTTTCTGGAAGCTGCTGAGGAGGCGCCCCATCTACGTGCCCGATGACGTTCGCTTCCTGCGTCCGAGGGTGTAGTGCTACGCTCGGCTGCTGCACGATTGCGCTCCTCTAGAGCCTTCTGAGCTTGAGCTTTGGCAGTGGACCAGAATGCGCTGGCTTTGTTCAAAACCGAGGTGCCGATTTCGGATGCTTGAGCGTAAAGTTGATCGGCTTGCTGCTGCCAGTCTGCGCCTGCCTCTGAGTCCGGGTTGGAGGATGCGTGCTCGTTGGGTCGCGTGCGGCGTTGAGCTTGAGCAGAGCCTTGTCGCTGCTCGGCGGGTCGGTGGCGTCGATGTTGTTGAGCGTCGAGATCTCGGTCCTCGTCGTCGGAATCGCGGAACCCGGCTGAGGCGGATTGAGCTTGTCTCTGCTCCCTTGCCTGAAGTTTACGAGCAAGTCGTTCATCGTCGTCGTCGTGGTGCTGTGTTTCGCCACCACCTTGACCGACGAGCACTTCGAGTGCCGCCTCGACATTGACTCCCGTGTCGGTTCGGGCAAGGGCCTGTCTGGCTTGTTGAGGCGAGAAGCCCATCTCGACGATCTGGCCAATGATGTGCGGTGGAGGAGAGCTGGACCGTTTTGGAGCAGAGCGGCCACCAGAGGGGCGACTGCCGCTAGCCGGAGAGGGGACTCTGGAGCTGCCGGCAGAGGAAGGGGCAGTGGAAGCAGACAGTGAAGCAATGCGAGGATCGTGTGCTGAAAGAGACTGGATTGGCGCGTCTGGGACTGGCATTGCAAGTGCACCGAGGATGTCGTCTACCTGATCATTATCGTCGGCGTGTACTGCCACTTTGGGTGGTGCGGAAGAAGTGGAGAAGGGCTGGCCGAAGTTGTCGAGATCGAACGGATCGTTACTGCGATTCTGAGGTCTGGGTGGGGCAGCCGTCACTGCAGGCAAGGTTGGTTTGGATGTGCTTGATTGCGAGCTTGTGGGTACGCTGGATGAGAACGCATCAAAGTCCCAAAGATCCTGCGCCTTGTTGACCGAGCTGACGAGGGTAGCGGGCGAGTTGATGTGCTGTACCGCAGGTGCAGCTGGAGGTTGTAATGGTGCTTGGACGGGACGGGGGGAGGCGGTGCTGCCACCAAAGCCAGAAGACTCGATGCCAGACCAAAGCGCATCGTTGCGTCGTCTATCGTCCTCGGCTTTCTTGATGGCTTGTTTCCTAGCCAAGTCTTGTCGTTCGGCCATGCTCAAGCTCGCTTCTTGCTTGGATTTGGACGATGAAGAGAAGAGCGAGGAGAAAGCATCCTGGTTGGAGGATGGCATTGGTTTTGATGACGTGGCCCGAGACGGCGACGCAGACTTGCCAGGGGAGGAGACGGCAAGCGTAGAAGGGGATGCATGGTAGTTGGGCCCGCTCGACTTTGAGACAAAAGTCAAGTTGGTGTTAGTGCCGAGACCTGCTGATGTTGCTGCTGTTGCAGATGATGATGATGATGACGACGACAACAACTGAGGCTTGGCGGTTGTTGGCTGCCAGCTGAGATCGAGCAGATCGTCCATCGCGATCCAAGTGTGGCGTCGTGGCGTTGTGACGCTGTGACTGTAGTGGAAGGATCGTGGTAGCCTGGTGGAAGACAACGGAAGGACCGAAAGCGATGGGAAGAACGAAAAGAGCAACACTCCGAGTTTACAGGTAATATTCTTGTGCTTCGGTCCAGCCGAGCCTGTGCGTGACGTGTGTGTGTGTGTGTGTGTGTGTGTGTGTGTGTGTGTGTGTGGAACACAGCCGTAAAAACACAGCCGTAAAGAGCAACACAGACTGGAATAACGCGCATCGGGTTGTTTCCGATCTGCCGATTTGAATCTGAACGCAACAGCGAGCGTATCTCGTTTCACAGCTTCTTGATGCAGCGCACAGGTGACAAACAAGGCTGCTGTTCCCAACCGCGTCGCTTCTTCATTCGGCCATTATGACCGTCACTTTATGGCTCGTCCGTTCGAAGAAGCTGCTTTTCACTCAAGCACTCCCCGCTTGCTAATCTTGGCCGCTGGAACGATTGAAAGAGAGTATTGCAAAGTGGTGAAGATGGGGTCTGTGAGTCTAACGATGCATGAATTGCCTAAACGATGAGGAAGCGGAGCAGAACACTGATTTGGCGCTAACTACAGTGTACTGTACAGCAAGCCAACATGCAGTTAGTTCGCTAAGAGCAAAAGGTCTGCTTGCTGCTTGCTGCTTGCTGCTTGCTGCTTGCTGCTTGCTGCTTGCTGCTTGCTGCTTGCTGCTTGCTGCTTGCTGCTTGCTGCTTGCTTGCCAGGGTCCTCCTCTCTGCCTTTGTCTCGGAATTTGCTCTGAATTTGCTTCCCTTTCGCTGCGCATCTTGGATCCTGCTGAATGTACCTCCATCACCTCTTTACGGCGACTCCGACCATTTTCTGTGATCACCGTATCAGTCGTGTCGTCGCTTCATCCGTCGCTTCATCCGTCGCTCTGCTGACGAGATGCATCAAAGAGCGAGTCTGCTATAAAACGCAGTTCCGATGGCGATGCTCACAAAGAGTTACAGAAGCTCTGCGTCCGGCCATAATGAAAAAAGCACACCACCTTGGCCTCAGCTCCAGTGCATTTCTTCCGTTTCTCACTCTACTTGGACAGAGTCTTAAAAACTGGGTTCGGGATAAACAGGCACTTGGCCTGTCTCACGGCGACTGCGCAGGTAAAAGCGCGCAATGATACACGAGACACTGTTTGGTCAACGGTCCGACGGGGTCCTCTGCTCTCGTGCCTCTCTAATTTTTTTTAGGCAAAGAAAGAAAGCAAAAAGGAAAAAGCAGCAGGCCGACTGCTTAGAGCTGCTTGAAAACCTGCATTTGCTCGTCTTTCCGCTCCGCCAAGCTGCGCAATTTTCAGCATGCGGAATCCTTCCGACCGTTCATCACGCTCATCATCAAGCTCATCCTCTTCCTCTTCCTCCTCCTCCTCCTCCTCCTCCTCTCCAAAGTCACCGTGTCCCTCGTCGGTTACTACGCTATCGTCGCCACCGCCGCTACCACCGCCACCACTGCCAGCACTACCATCATTCCAGCATAGTTCATCGCTCTCGATATCATAGCTTGGCTCAGTTTCTTTCTCCAAGACCGTTCCTTTTTTGTTGCCGAACCACCTGCGCATATACATCGAGGCGCACCGACAGCTGCATCCATCGACCCTCTCTTTCTTCTGCACCACAGCGAGTTTATACAGCTTGTCATTTCACAGGCCGATCCGCTCCTCTCATTTTCAACGTGGCTCGTTGGCCTCTGCGTCGTTCTTGCGCTCGCACACCATGACGATCCCGGACGCTACCATAACCGCTCCTACGCCGGAGGAGGCTTCATCGCTGCCAAGTAATTCGGACCCTAGACCAGATGATATCCAGCGACCTCCTCCTGCATCTCCACGGCTTCCACAGATCGACAATCTGGCGACCGCAGCAGCAGCAGCTTCCGCAGCTTCCGCATCTTCCCCGTCCAACGGCATGTCGCCCGTGCATCAACCAACAGAATCCAGTCGTCACTCGACCCCCGCCACTTCGGCTGCTGGCTCAGACCATGCCCAGTCCGCACTTGCCCCGTCAGACCCCTCGTCCTCAAAGCCACCCGTTGATGCCGTAGTCGAGCTGCCAACGACGGCGCATTCACCTCAGCCAACAACACCGCCTCGGCCCCAACCGCAGCTACCACACGATGATCATCCACTCGCCTTGGTTCAGCCTGCTTACTTCTACCCCGGCGATGGCACCGCTTCCTCCGCCCACGATGGTATTCCCGTCTTTGAGCCCACCATGCAGCAATTTCAGGACTTTTACGCCTTCTGCCAAGCCGTCGACAGCTGGGGAATGCAGTACGGCATCGTCAAAGTCGTCCCTCCCAAGGAGTGGTGCGACTCGCTTCCAGATCTTCGTCCCCTTGGCAAGCAATCAAGCTCTACAGCTGCATCACAATCCGATTCTGCCATCGACACGGACGAGCATGCCGACATCTCCAAGGTCCGCATTCGCAACGCCATCATGCAGCATTTCACTCCCGCTGGATCGGGTGTCTGGCGCCAAATCAACACCACTCGTTCAGCAAAGATCTGGAACGCAAAGCAGTGGGCTGACACGTGCGTCTCCGAAGGTCAGAAGGGTCCAGAGATGGACCGCATGAAGTGGAAGGTGGAAGTCGAAGGTGCCTCCAACGGTGGTTGGGGTCCCAAGAACATTGGCACCAAGGACAGCGCCAACCCAGCAATCCTCGAGGAAGATGGAGTCCGCACGAGAAGTGGCAAAGCTCGACCCTCTGCTGTCGCTGCCAACGCCGGCGAATCCAAACCCAGCGGCAAGCGCAAACGGGTCGATCCCGAAAATGACAAGTCCGAAGGTGCCCAGGCCCAAGAGCGGCCCACAACACCTTCCCCTGCACCAACATCACCGTCGTCACCGGAGCGTCGCTCGCAGCGAGTTGTTCAAAACACCACTACCAAGACACCGCCACTTCCTGCTTCCCGCGAAGCTTCGTCCGCCAAGCCAAAGAAGAACTGGGAGGCCGAAGCCACTACACACGAAGAGTGGTGCGCTTTCGACTATAAGAACTGCTGGCGCAAGGAAGCACTTTCCACAGAGCAGCTCGCTCAGGTCGATGCTCAATCTTGCACATCCACAAGCAAGTCCAGTCCGTCGCCCACCGCCTCTGCTGCTGATGCTGCTGCTGCGTCAGCCTCTGCACCCGCGCTCCCATCTCCTTCCGAGTGGACGCCCGAGGTATGTCGCGAGATTGAAAGCGAATATTGGCGCAGTCTCAACTTTGGCAAGCCACCCATGTACGGCGCCGACCTTAGCGGCACCCTCTTTGACGATCGTACCAAGCACTGGAATGTCGGCAAGCTCGACAGCGTCCTCACTCGTCTTCGACTCAGACGCAAGCTGCCCGGCGTCAACACCCCCTACCTCTATTGGGGCATGTGGAGAGCAACATTCGCATGGCACGTCGAAGATATGGATCTTTACTCGATCAACTACATCCACTTTGGTGCACCCAAGCAGTGGTACGCCATCCGACAATCCGATCGACAGCGCTTCGAGTCCGCCATGGCAGGCGCCTTCCCTTCGGATGCACGACGCTGCCCTCACTTTATGCGACACAAATCGTATCTCGCTTCGCCCTCGTTCCTTGCTTCCCACGGCATCCGTCCACTCAAGTTGGTCCACAACGCGGGCGAGTTCGTCATCACCTACCCCTACGGCTACCATTCCGGCTTCAATCTCGGCTACAACTGCGCAGAGAGTGTCAACTTTGCTCTCGAATCTTGGCTCGACATTGGCCGCAAGGCCAACTACTGCCACTGCGACATGTCGCAGAACAGCGTCCGAATCGACGTCGACGCCCTGCTCGAGGAGAGCAAGGAGATGGAGGAGCTCGAACGCAAGCGCGAGTTGCGGCGCGCCAAGGAAGATGCGATACATGCTGTCGAAGAAGAAGAGATGGAGAAGCGTAGGATCCGCAATGAAAAGGCCAAGGAGCGCAGAAAGCTCAAGAAGGCAGAAGAGGAAGCCGCTGCTGCAGCAGCTGGTCCAGCGATGCCCGTGCCCTTCCAAGGAGGTGATGATTTCTATGTCGATGCCAAAGAAGTCAGCACGAGTCCTTGCGTCTTCTGCCCCGCAAACGTCCGGACCGACTTGGTTGCAACACCGACCGAGATCGACTCCACCAATCCCAAGCTTAAGGCCATGTCTGGGCGTCATGCGCATCGACTCTGCGCTAGTTTCGTTCCCGAGACTTGGGTAGGTAAGCAAGGCAAGGCCGAGATGGTATGTGGCATCGATGGAATCGACAAGGCCCGCTTCTCCCTCAAGTGTCAAATCTGTCCCAACCAGACCCTCTCCAAGCTGTACCCCAAGATACAGTGCACACGTGGCAAGTGTCCCCGATCTGCCCACGTCAGCTGCGCTTTGGTCGAGCAGCATGGTTGGTTCGTCGATGTCTGCCCCGGAGAGACGGCAGATCGCCTCGAGGGCAAGAAAGCATCCGCTGCAAGCGCTCCACAGACCGACGGTCTGGAAGACGGAGAACGCCTAGTCGTTCTCTGCAAGACACACAACCCGCTCTTCCGTGAAGCAGAGGAAGCACGCAAAGCAGAAGAGTTGCGCGAGCGCATCTACGCCTTGCCCATTCCAGGCATGGTCAAGATCAAGACGCCCGGAGGCATGTTCCAGGCACTGATGGTCGAGATCCGCGAAGACGAGGACGAGATTGTCATTGAGGACGAAGGTCGCCCAAGCACTGTCAAATTCCAGCAGATCATCCTCGATTCGCCTTCCGCTGCTGATGAGGTCAAAGAAGAACCTCGAGCTGTGGCGTTTGCAGTCACCACCGATGCTTCTGCAGATGCAGCCAACGGTGACGTCGCCCCACCGCCTAACAAGCGCAGAAGGAAAGCGAGCGAAAAGGCAAGTGCCAATGCCCAAGCTGCGAGCGAGGAGGCTGCCGATGCCATCTTGGCCATATCTGATGCAGCAGTAGCAGCCAAGCGGCCTCGTAAGGGTAGGAACGCCACTGCTGCGGCCGCAGTTGTTGCCGTTACAGCACAGACAGCACAGACAGAGGTAGGTGCTCCTCAGTTGACAGCAAATGCCGAAGTCAAGCCAAAGCCAAAGCGACAGCGACAGCGACAGCCCAAGAAGAAAGCTCAAGCAGCCGACGCTGAGCAAGCAACCATGGCATCCAACATGCTTCAGCCTCCTCCCGTAGCATGGCCAGGTCATCCGATGTACCAAGGCGGTGCGCAAGAACAACAACAACAAGAATCGCAAGCGCAACCGCAACCGCAACCGCCGGTGCCAACTCAGCCACCACGTATGCCTTCAAAGCGTGGTCCTCGAGCCACGTACGCTGCTCAACCTCCCGCAGCTTCCCATCAGCAACCTCATCAGCAGCTGCACCAACAGAGAGAGCCGCGCTATCCCGAGCACTATGCTCATATGCAGCAAGACCAGCAGGACCACCGCCAGCAACAGCAACGGCACCAGCAACATCCGCATCCACATCCGCATTATTCTAGCGCAGACTATGAATCGATGTCCCGCGGCCAGCCTTATCAGATACACGGCGATACCACGCAGTATGCAGCACACTTTGCACCTGGTCATCCGTCTGGCTACCATCGCGCCGCCGAGCATGCGCACCCGTTCCAGCATCCTCGCTCCAGCAATGGCGGTCACCCACACATCCCGCCCTCGCCCTACGCCGGCGGGGGCGCTCCTGCTCATCCCTCGTTTGGCACACACGCTGCTTCTTCTGCCGCGGCCAGTCCAGACAGCGGAAGTCACAGTCGACACGCGTTTACGTCGTCATCTTCGTCGGCTTCGTCGCCCGCTCCGCCCACTGTGCTGTCATCATCGTCACCGGGTATGACGTCGGCGTCGCAGTACGGCTACTTGGCTGCACCTCCCATGGGATACCGCGATCGCACACCTCCCTTGCCGACGTACGCCAAGCCGATGACGCATCAAGCTCACTTTGCAGATGATGGGGCTGGTAAGGGCTATCCCGATTATAGACCGCCGTATCACCACGCTGCTCCGCCTGGAATGCATTCTGGCGGTGGATATCCTGTACAGTATCCGCAACAGCCGCAGCAGCAGCAGCAGCAGCAATACGCGGCTGGCTATCAAGGGCATTCGTACCACTACCCGCCACGACAATACGACGTTGAGCCGCAGCACCCCCATCGCCATGCGCATCCGCATCCGATGATGGCAGCGTCGAATCAAGGTGTTGGTGGTGGTGGTGGTACGCATAGCCAGTATCCTGTCGCGGGGCATTATTCCCACCCTTACCAGCAGCATTAAGTAGCAGCAGTCCAGAGGTGTGGGTGAGTAGTTGCTATTGCTCAGAGGCGCTTGGGGGGACGGTCGAAAGTTGATGTTGCGGTTGTGTCGAGTGTAGATTTATGTTGGCGAATGAAACACTTTTCTATTGAGCACTTTGGTGCTTGAGGATGCTGCATGAGTGGGATAGCGGTGTACGCGCGTGGTTGAGCAAAGGGTGGGGGGGGGGACGATTGAGGAGACGACGGAACGAAGCGGGCAAGGGTAAAGCGGCATGTGTTTGAGAAGCGCAAGGGAGAGAGAGGTACGGTGTCGGTCTGGGTTTTCACCAGCAGTGAGATTGGTTTTTGAGAAGCAAGATCGTACAAGCAGCACCATTCGTGAAGAGCGTAATGTCACTCACCCTCAGCTCCTACCACAAGGTCACTAGGTCAAACAAGATGGGAAATAAAAAAAAGAAACTTGACAAAAAATCGTGGTCGAAAAATTCAAAACCCCCTCCCCCCCTTCCCTCACACCTCTCTCGTTCAGCACACAAGACACTCCGCTCAATCGCGCTATCCAAAAAACGTAAAATTCCAAATTGCATATCCCTCACCTCTCTCCCTCCCTGTTCACAACTTCGGTCGTCCACTAGCCACCTCAAGCGGACCCTTGGCATACAGCGCTTCAATCTGATCCTTGAACTGCTTGACCGCTTCATGTCGTTTCACCTTGAACGTCGGCGTCAATAGTCCATTCTCGACGCTAAACGGTTCCATGGTGAGGTAGAGACCTTTGATGTACTCGAAGCCTTTGAGCTTGTTGTTGCGCGCAATCTTGGTGTACTGATCCAGGTAGGCGGCTACGACTTTTTCGTTGCCGCACGCCTCGCTGAGAGCTTGCGTGTCTTCGGGCGAAATCGGCTTGCCCAGAATCCTGCTCGCGAGCGGCGCAAACGTCGTCGGCTCGGGCACCGAGATTCCAACCAGGTAGTCGCGCAACGAATCGCCGTGCACCAACAGCTGCGCAGCCAGCGGGTTCTGACCGTAAAACTCGGACAGGTTGTCAATCGCCACATACTCGCCCTGCGACAGCTTGAGCAGCGACTTGACCCGGTCGACAATCTTGACGCGGTTGCGCTCGTCGATGGCTGCGATATCGCCGGTGCGCAGGAATCCGTCCTCGGTCAGAGTCTCTTTGGTCTTGGCCTCGTCCTTGTAGTAGCCGCCAAAGTTGCACTGCGATCGCACCAGAACCTCACCACGCGGGAAAGGCTTGTCTTCCGACGTGTATCCCAGATCGGGCACGTCTCGCAGCTTGAGCTCCATGCCCGGATAGATGGCACCCACCGAGCCCAACGAGTTGTCGTCCGGATACATGATGGTGCAGAACCCATAGTTTTCCGTCTGACCGTACCCCTCTCGAACATCGCACGAGAGCACGACACGCAAAAGCTTGAGCACATCGCCACGGATGGGAGCCGAACCCGAAGTGATGTATGACACATTGCCACCCAGCACCGCCTTGACCTTGCTAAAGATCAGACGGTCGTAGATGGCGTGCGTCAGAGTACCATCACGGTCGTGGTTGGCAATCTTGGCGGCAAGCGCCTTGCGCAGCAAAGCGCCTTTGAGACCCGGAGCCGCCGCCTGGGCCTGAACCAGAGCAGCGATGCGGTTGAGCACACGGGGCACCGAGGGGAAAAACTCGGGTTTGAGGATCGCCATGTCTTCCAACAGTCGGGTCGTGTCTCCGCAAAAGTATCCCACACGACCGCCGACACGTAGCACCACAATCTCGCAGAGACGCGCATAGATGTGGGCGGTGGGGAGGTACGAGATGATGGTAACCGGTTCTCGCTTGTGGAAGGCCATGGTGGTGGTGACGTAGCCGCCCATGCCGGCCGTGATGATGGCAGCCTTGGGGTTGCCCGTGGTTCCCGAAGTGTAGCAGAAGCTGTGGATGGTGTCGTACTTGGGTGGGATGTGAGCGGCGAGGTTGTTGCGACCCAGCTCGAGGATCTCGAACCAGTTGTAGATTTCGATTCCGCACGTCTGCGCCCAGTCCTTGGCGAGGACGTCACGCTGCGGGTCGACGACAGCCGCCTTGACCGTCTGCTTGCTGGGACGGAAAGCATCGAGGATGACGATGGCCTTGAGCAGAGGCAACTTGCCGGCTTGGGCAGCTGCAAGGGTGGTGCCGACGTGGTTGGGGGTGGTGAAGAGGACTCGAGTTTCGGCGTGGTCGAGAATGTACTGGGCCGAAGCGGCATCGTAGGTCTCGTACAGAGAAACGGTGCGACGGCTGTAGGCCAAGTTGGCCTGGTCGACAATGGTGAACTCGGGACGATTGAGGGTCCAGATACCGACAGTCCACTCTGAAGCGCCCACATCGCTACCGAGACGACCCTGCTTGGCGAGGTAGCCGAGACCGGAGCCGATGGCGGTACGCTCTTCTTCGACTTCTTCGTAGGTGTACCATTCATAGTGCTTCTCAAAGTCCTTAGTGACGGGGTTCCAGGGTCTCCAGCCAGTACAGTCGTTCTTGAGGTTTTCGTCCTTGGCACGCAAGAGCGTCTCGTAGAGGGTGCAGGTGGTCTTGAAGTCGGGCTGAGCAGCGCTCTTGTAGATGGGGGAGAAGCCGGGCTCTTTTGTTCCAGGGACGGGAAGCATCTGCTTGTCCAACGGGAACGAGATCTCGGGGGGCAGGTCGGTCGTCATCTTGTTAACGGTTCAGACCAAGATGAGGGGCGATCGGTCGAATGGAGGGAAGAGAGAGAGAGAGAGAGAGAGAGAGAAGAGTGATCGACACTGGTATGATGAGGTGGTGTCGCAAAGGCAGGGAAGGGCCGAAAAGGTGAGTGTGTCTCGTAGGTGACGGTAGAGGGAAAGAGACAGAGGCGCAGATGAATGGGTCAAATTGGAAAAAGAGGGCGTGGGAAGACTGTTCGCAAAGAGGTGGTGACCACTTGGGCGAGCTTCCCACAGGGTATCTCCGGCAAGGTCGGCTTGTCCGAGTAAGCGGAGCACCAGGTGCGGCTTTGCGACTGTCAGCACGAAAATCCAACAAAAAAGGCGGGGAGAGCCGACGTCTAACATGACACACACACGCACACGCAATCCGCTATCACACCAGGGAAGGCAGTCACTGTACTGTAGTTGTGGCTGGAGAAACAGAAAGGCTTGGCTCTCGGTCTCTCCGCGTTCCAGTGCGAGCATTCCGGCACAGAGTCTGGAGCCGCTGATGCCACTGACTGCTGCTGACCGCCTTCTGCGCGCGCTATATGCTTCGGATCACACTTGCCGCTCTGCCCTCTTGTCAGTCAATCAGTCAGTCAGTCAGTCCATAATCGTCAGACGCTCATTGTTGGGTTGCAACAAAGACCACCTCGGGATCCATGATCATGAAAGAAAAAGACCGGAAGATCCGATGAACCCGAAATGAAGCCTGTTTCTGTTGAGAGAGAGAGAGAGAGAGAGAGAGAGAGAGAGAGAAATGAGCCTCCCACAAACAAAGCTGACAGACAAGTCGAAGCTCCTTTTTTGTTTGCAAAGTGGGTTGGGCGAAAAGGAAAAAACAAAAAATGGCTGTTGAAAAAGTGTTTACCGGGGAAGCCAAGCCGGGGAACGGATTGGTTCTCGTCTTTGCACGGTCCATCCGCACACAACTCGAGCCAAGCAAAACAATTCACAGTCGACGCTTTGATCCCTTTCGCTCAGTCGTCGCTTGCCGTTGTCGAAACAGATCCGGTGCTCGCAGGTTTCAAAGGTCCCTTGCCAAAAGAGCACGAAGTCGATGATCAACTGCTTCGAATGCTCTCCCTTTTTTGGTCGTTGTTGTTGTTGGACAGTCAAAAACCTTGAGTTTGCTTTTGTTTGCTTCGATAGACTCCAGGAGGAGAAAAGGAGGCCCGCTTTCCGGTGCGATTGTCGCAGCCCCGATCCCGAATGAGCTGTGGCAAGAAATCTCACATTTGGTGGGTCCGAAAAATTCATGTTTGGCCCTGCCTCATCTTAGATCGCGGTTGTGGTGGTTCATTTGCAATCGGGTCAGTCGATTCGCTCAGCTGTATAGGCCACACTACAACTCGTGCAGCATGAAATGTCACCGACGCCGATGACTCGCTGCACATACCAACGTGTTGACTTTTGGTACCCTCAAGCTGTCTTCTCTACCCGAGTATATTCAATGTGACGCCCCAAAGGTCGTTGCAATACCTCAGAATAGTAGCAACCACACGAGGACGACAGTTACAGCCGGACTTCCAATCCCCCTCCTTTGAAACTCAACCCTTTGTTCAAAGACAGATTCGGCCTGCAGAGCAGCTCAGTCCCAACAAAGTCGAACGTCAGACAGGTGAAGGCAGTTTCCAGGTTGGGGAATGCCCAAGATCGCAACGCAGAGAGAAGTATGCTTGCCAGACGAGCTCACTCGGCTCTTGCTTGCTTGTCGATGGACGGCTTGCTTCCTCCACCTCGGGCTGTAATTTCTTTCTTCTCCAGACATCAGCAGCTTCCTTCCTCCAACCTCGAGCGTCCCTCCCCCCATCCTTGGCAGTCACGTCGGCACATCGAGTTCAGCTTTGCTCGCAAAATGGAGTGTGTGTTTTTCGGATTCTAGTGTGGGATTGCGCAGGAAAGCTAGATCTTGGCTCGACAAAAGGGTGATAATACTACTTGGTGCGGACGGCCTCGTCGATGCTAGTTAAGAGAAGCAACATCGTATAAAGATGCAACGGGTGCGGATCCAAATGCGGGCCGATGGTCGATGGTAATGCGAGAGTCCTTTTGCGAATCAAGATCATGTCTTGCTGTTTGTCTAGTGGTGAGCCTCCTTAAGCACCTTCTGACCTGTAGTGTCCGTATCATGAGCAGTAGCAGTATGTGTATTTTGAGCGAAAGCACAAAGTAGATGTAGTCAGTTATCGTTGAACCTGCAGAAAAAAGCCGAGAAATAGACACACCGTGCATTCGAAACTACGACAGCTTTGATCCGAGTGCTCCTTCCAGAGCTTGATCATAGCGTCACCCGGTGCACGATGCGTCGAGAGTATCGAGCACTAACCGTAAGGGTTGCGAGGGTCCTTGGAAGCCTCCTCGGTGGAGACAGCGATCGACTGCAGCTTGTTAACGCCGACAAAGACGACACCAGCGGCGATGAAGAAAGGCCACATGGGCTTCAAGACGGGAGTGGGATAAGCGCGGAAGCCGAAGAAAGCCATTGTGGAATGAGTGTGTCGTGACGGGGTGGAATCGTTTGAGGTGTGGAGAAGAGCAAGACGATCAAATGTAGTGGTGACAGCTTTTGGAATGCGATGAGGATGGTGTTGGCGCACGTCTCTCTCAGACCGGATTCTTCTCGCACTAGACAATTTCTCGCACCCCTCAAGATCCGCTTCCGAAATCACTCACAGAGACGAGACACTGGGAATGTGCCTCATGTCAACGCTGAAATTTCGTGATCGATTTCAGACAACGGCGAGCTCCGGAAGCACCGATGAAATCGTAATCGAAAGCCAAAAGACTCACATCGGGTGATCTTATGCAGGGTCCAATGGCTTTTCTGCTTGCTCGACTTTTTGTTCGGCGCTTCCGTTCAAAGTGACTCAGCTTCTCTTCATCCATCATCTAGCACATTTGACTTGTCGACAAGATCACACAGTTCGACGATGGTGCCTTCACAACCTCGTCACACATCGCGTATCGCTCGTTTCCTCTTGGCGTGCGAGAGTGCTTCGGTAGATCCGACACTTGCTCAGCTTTTGTGGCGAGTCCCTTTCTTTGCTGCTCAGTCTGGGCAGATTGTCGGTGAGGGCAGTGGAATAGTATATAGTGACGACCACCGTTCATAAGCATCGCAGACGCCAGCTACTATCACCATGAGCGACAACATTCCCCTCGAGCCATTCCCAGCATGTCTCTGTCCGCACACGACACTGGCGCTTTCGAGAAACATCTCGCCGAAACCAGACTCTCCTCGAGGGAGGCCATGTATTCTCGATGGCTCGATGGCAGACCGACACCTCCTTTTCGCCCCGAACTAGTATCACTATCGAATGTGTCTTGCTCTGAACCGTCGCGAGTGGATCATTCGCATACTGATGAGCCTTTCCATCATCCGACACGCGCTCTAACCCTGTCTGCTCCAGGACACGTTGGTGCATCGCCCACTCGAATGGAACCGCAGGCCTGTTTTGCATTGATCGTCGGCCAAGTCGCTAGTCTCTTTGAGGCCGCACAGAGAGGACCGACTACTCCAGACAAAGCGGTCGTCATCGCCAATGAAGCGACGCCGTTGCGGCCTTCACCGGCGAACAACCCCATCGGCTGGTCCACTCGTCGCAAATGGTGCCTCACCTTTCTCGTTGGTCTCACCATGTTCAATGGCTCATTTGCATCAACAGCGCCAAACGGTGCAGGCGCCTACATGGTCATGCAATTCCGCTTATCCAACGAGGAGATGGTCTTTATTGCTACTTCGTTCGTCGGCGGGTGCGTCGCCGGTCCGGTCCTTTGGGCTCCCCTCTCTGAGATCTACGGCCGGCGACTCGTCTTTCTCATTTCAACTTTGCTCTACTCGATCACCAACATCGGATGCGCACTTGCTACCACCAAAGCCATCTTGTTCTCGTGTCGGTTTCTGGCGGGTATCTGCGCCTCTTCTGCCTTTTCCAACGCTGCTGCTGTGACTACGGATCTCTTTGCGCCTCCGGATCGAAATGCACCTTTGATCGTCGTATCTCTGGCTCCTCTTCTGGGTCCTTGCTTTGGACCGCTCTTCGGGTCTGGCGTCAGCCGGACCTTGCGATGGCCTTTTGTATTCTGGCTGCTCGGTGCCACCGGCTTGGTGCTAGCATTGGCGCTCTTCTGCCTACCAGAGACCTACCTGCCGGTCATCACTGCACGAACCAAGCCAAAGGAGGTCATCTTTTCGCAAGAAACATGGCAACAGAAGGCTCGCACCTTCTTTGTGATCAACCTCGGCAGACCTGTAAGCATTTGAATGGCAATTATGCAAAGTCAGGCAAGTAACCAAGCAAGCAACTGACCAATTTTCGCCGCCACCTCTCCAGCTCAACATGATATGCAGAGAGCCGATCGTCACATGTGCCACTTTCTACTTGTCGTTCTTCTTTGCTCTGATGTGAGTTGAGCGGTGATCTCTACGTCAGGCTGGATTCAATGCTGATTTGCGCTCAAGAGTCCGACACAGGTACGTCTTTTTTGCAAGCTGGCCGTTGATCTTTGGTCCTCCGGGCATCTATCGGCTCAATGCGGTGCACAGTGAGTTGTCGATCTTCCCCCTTCCTCGGTGGTAGAAAGCACGATTCATTATCATGAGAAAGGGAAGGCTGACAGGGGGGCGTCTATCCATGACTGCCATACTAGCGGGAGTCACATTTCTGCCAATGGCCGTTGGTGGTGTCCTGGCCGCCATCTGGCTCGCGTTCTACGAACGACGCCGTAGTGGAAGGGATGGACCTGAATCGCCAGAGACCAAGCTACTCGTCACCTTGCCTGTCGCTCCCCTGGTGGCAGCTGGACTTCTGTAAGTTGCTCGCATCCCCTTTCAACACATCCACAGCAGCTGACAGCTTCTCTGCTGCCACCTCAGATGGGCGGGCTGGCTTGCACGCCACAGCGTACCTTACGAAGTCACTATGCTCGCAGGAGTACCGATAGGTGCTGCTATGGTGCTCGTCTTTCAAGGCTGGATTGGGTATCTTGGAGACTGCTACCGACTCTACGCTTCTTCCGCCGTAAGCTGTTCACATCGCCATCCGGTCCTTCCTCTCCTTCTAACCCAAGATACTGACACCGGTAATGAAGATTGCCCTTTCGCCGCCACCTCAGATCGCGGCGACAGTCATCGGACGCTCCACCTCTGGCGCCACGTAAGTGAACACGGCAGGATCGTCTGCTAACATGATTCGAGCTGACCTTGTCTTGGAGACACAGCATCCCTCTCTGCACGCACCGACTGCACGAAAAGCTCGGTGGAATTGCCTACCTGTATACCATGCTGGCCGGCCTGGTGTTGATAACCGTTCCGATACCTCTTCTCGTCTACCGATACGGTGCCGCCTTACGAGCTCGATCCATGTACAAGCCTGGTCGGGGCTGACTTTGTACCATCTCAATGCAACGGTCTTTTTGCGTCCGTCTCGATTGATGTGGTGGTCGCCCTTCTGATACGAAGCGGTGAGTAGAACAGAATGTGAATCTACGAGGTTTCGAGAGAGTTGGCAAGAGTGAAACAGAGGAAGCGTCTCGATGCAAAAAAGGTATGTGTGGAGAAACACAAGCGCGTGCCTGAACCGAAGGCGTTGTTGCTGCTGAAATTGCATTTGAACATTGCGCACGATTCTTCAACTGCTCCCCTCTTGATCGTCCTTCACCGCTTCTCCTCGGCCTTCTCCGCTAGCCTGCCTCAACCGACACTCTCTAACAATGCTTTGATCTCCACAACCGACACTCAGGCACCTCTCATCTTTCCTTTGCCTTCGAGTAGACCTGCTGGGTCAGCGCGATAGCCGGGCAAGATGGATGAAGTGCTACCGGGACTATGGGTTGGTGGGGTGCGAGCTGCTATGGATGCCGACTACCTCTGCCGTGCGGGCATCACGCACATCATCACGTGTATGAAGCAGCAGATCCCCATACCGCCATCATTGGCGGATGGAAGGAGCATCACTCGAGCAGAGATGAAGCATGTTCGAATCGACGACGACGAAAAGGCGCCGATTCTCGTTCATTTCGCCGGGTGCAACGAGTTGATCTCCAGTCAGTTGGAGGAAGAGTGGGTTGCCGACGAGGAGGGAGACAGATCAGCATCATCGACATCAGCATCGCAACAAGACGACGTGGACCAACTTGTACAAGGCCGACAGAAACGCAACGGCCGATGGGGCACATGGCAAACCACGGGAGCAGGCACTGTCCTAGTCCACTGCCAAGCCGGCTGCTCCCGATCCGTCGCCATCGTAGCAGCCTACCTCATGCACACGCGCCGCATCTCTTCCAACACAGCCATCTCGATGATCCAACGACGACGAGCCACCGCCGAACCCAATCGCGGCTTTTTGGCGCAACTCGAGCTGTACCAACAGTGTGGGTTTCAGGTAGACATGAAGTTTCAGGCTGTTCGACGCTTCCTCATGAGCAAGACGGATATCCTCAATGGAGATAGTATGGATGACATGTTGCTCAGCTATTACCCAAGTCCGTATCCGAGTCCTGCGCTGAATGCGGCGGGGATCAAAGGATTCACGACGCTAAGGCCTGCCGAACAAGGTGATGATGATCATGATGATGATGTGGTTTCTTCCTCCACAACGGCCAATTCAGCGAAGACCGCCGATCAGAATTTCACGCACGGCGTGCAAAATCAAAATTATTCGCAACTCGACCCAAATGCATCTTTATCTTGTTCCTCCAACACCAATACGCACAACAACGACGACAACGACAACGACAACGACAACGACAACGACAACGACAACGACAACGACAACGACAACGACGAATCGACCTCAACATCCAGTGTACGACACTTGGTCAACTCTCTATCCAACATGTCCACGCCTTCCTCTTTGCCCAACAACGACAAGGCTGGCGCATGCACGTCGACGACTCTCGAAGTCAAAGTCACCGCCAACTCGTCTGGCCGCCTACCTGGAGGAGTATCGCACGTCCGAGGACACGAAGGAGTGCTCAATCGGGGCACGTTGGCGCAACCAGAGTTTAAAGGGCCCAAATTGAGGTGCAAAGCGTGCAGGAGGGAGTTGGCGGCGTTGGATCATGTGGTGATTCACGAACCTGGAAAGGGTCAAATGGCGTTTGATCATCGGAGAAGGGATGTTGGGCACCAGGGATCGAATGTCGCTACCAGCAGCGAGGGTGGTGGCGCGAATGGGGTGGATGGAGAGATGGCCGCCAAGGTGCAAGGAGAGGATGGTGGGGATGGACAGCCGGATGCACAGGCTGCAGCAGCGACGACGACGGCGGCGGCGACATCGGCGGCGGATACCACTTCAGCTGCTCCCGCAAGCAATGGCTCCCCATCCTCGTCGTTCGCAACACCATCCACCACTTCACCAGCACCCCACAAACCCCGCATCCAATCCGCCGCCTCACTAGCCTCTCGCCTCCCACCCCATCTAGCCGCCCTACGATCCGCCACTCGCCCATCTCCCGCCTCTCACTCACCCTCCTCTCCTTCCACCGCCACCACCGCAGCATCGATGCTCAAACATCCCTCTTGCTCGTCGTACTTTATCGAACCTATGGCGTGGATGTCGCAGCTAGCCGATGGACAGGTGACCGGCCGGCTAAACTGTCCGAGTGACAGGTGTGGCGCCAAGCTGGGAAGCTGGGATTGGGCAGGCATGCAGTGCGGGTGTGGCGCCTGGGTCACCCCGGCGTTTTCGTTGCATAGGAGCAAGGTGGATGAGGTGTAGGGCGGGGACAAGAGCGAGCTGGTTCGGCGATGGGTTGCAAGAGTTGTTGCACTCGATTCACACTTATATGCACGCAACGATGGACACCTACACATTCGCAATCGTAAATTGCAATCGACTGTACAGCAACAGAGTTGACACTGGTGGCCCCTCAACTTGCTCACCTGCCTTACTTGGCCCGCCTCTGCGCCTCGTGCTGCTGCCGCTTCTGCCTCTCACTCTGCAACTGGTGCCTCATCTGGGCCACCCCCTCGTCCTGGTCGGCTGCATACTGAAACCGCTTGGCGGAGCGCGCTCTTGTCTCGGCGTCGTACTCGGCTTTCAACGCGTGGTGCTGTACGTTTACCCCATCATCCTGTACGACTTGGTCGGGGTCGATCGACATGGCTACGGCGTCGTGCGTGCGTTTATTGGCGCGTGTCGATTCGTCTGCGCCGAGTATCGGTGCTGCTGGGGCTGGCGCGTGTGTCGATGAGAGGTCGTAGGTGCGTTCCGAGGCCATCAACTGGCTGTGGGAGCCAGAGGCGGTGCGTTCGGGTAGCACTTGGTAGAGCGATCGTGGAGTGCCATTCGAGTCGATGCGAGAGTCTTTGCGCAAGTCGGTAAAGGAGGGTGTCTGCATGCCTGCTCCGATGGACGAGACGGATTGCATGCCCGACATGTCGACTTGGGGTTCCTCTTGTTGTTGCTCCTCCATCGGCTCCGATTGCTGTTCGGATTGTTCGTCGTCTTCGACATCCGATTCTTCGGGCTCCAGCATTCCCCAATGCTCTTTTTCCACTCTGTCCACCAAATCTTGATCCACTTGCTCGCCCTCGATCGCCAACACATTGCCATACAAGGGATTCCCCGCTTCGTCCACCGGTGGCCTCCCCCATCCGCCCGGGTGAAACCCCCAACTGGCGCCCTGCGGGATGGGCGCGTTGAGTCCGGCAATGGGCAGATGGGGATAACTCGGCGGCGGACCATACCGCTGCATCGCAATCAACCACGGCGGTGGAGCCAGAGGCGGGATGGACAGGGCCTCGATCAACTCGTTGGACAGCTGTCCCGGCCGCTTGTCCTTGTACTTTGTCTCGTACTCTTTGCCCTCGTAGTAGGTATCGCCGTAGGCGCTGAGGCTGGGTTTGGATTGAAACTTGAAAAACGCATCATAGAGCTTCTGATAGTCAATGTCCATCTTGCCCATCTTTGGTTGCACCCGTTCGCGCGTCTTATGTTTGAGCGACTGTTCGGCTTCTTTTTCCTTGAGTGCGTCCTTCATGGTGGCGATGCCGGTGTCGGCGATGTACTTGGGCAGTTGGTAGGCAGGCTTTTCGATGCCTCGTTTGTTCTGCAGGTAGTCGCGTTTGGTAGCCCAGTGTGGGGGGATTGGGACAGAGTTTCGTACGCATTTGAGGTGGACCAGCAGGCGGGGATCGGTCGAAGTGACGTCGGTCCATTCAACCACTTCTGGTTTGGGCACGAGCTGTTTTAGCTCTGCTACGGTGAGACGTTGGAGTTTCTTCTGTTTGCGTTTGGACAGCGTCGTGGCATGGGCAGCTTGATCTTGGTCGTCGCTGTCGTGTTCGGATGCTGCTTGATCGTCGTCAGAGTAGATGATTTCGCCCTTAGATGGTTGTTGTTGCTGCGAGAGTTGATCCGGTTGGTAGCGAGAGAGGACGCTGGAAAAGGCCTTGTACATGTCGGAAGATGGATCCAAGTGGAGTTCTGCTGCTTGATCGAGGATGGAGGATGGACCCCTTGCATCACCGTCGTCGTCATCATATGCTGATGGAGAGACTTGCTTGACATTGGCAGCGGAGGAGGTGGAAGGCTGAGCTATTGAACTTGTCGTCGGCTGTTGGTGCTGCTCCTGCTGTTGCTGCTTCTTCTTGAGCCTGCGCTTTGCATTCTTTGTCAATGGTACAGCGCCATTGGCATTGACCTTTGATGGGCCTGCTACAGCATTGACCTCCATAGTGATCGGCGTAACGTAACGATGGCGATGGATGGATGTGATAGTGACAAAGTGAATCAACACTGTCGGAAGTGGTTCCGAAATGGAGGAAAAGGTGGAGCTGGTCGGATTGGTGTGCTGAATAAGCATGACTGTGTTAGAAGAACAGGGGAATTTCCGCACGGCAAGACGATCCGACGCGCCTTTGTGACTGCGGAAAAAGAGCATACACACTCCCACTCACACGCACACGCACACCCGCTCTCTCTCTCTCCCTTCAGTCACACAACCACTTGATCTGTCACTCGTGTGAACTTCTTCGGATGATCCTTGGAGGTCACAACGTATCACTGATACTGCTTTGTCATTGCTATCCTCGGTATGGATGCCGATCTATGGGCGTCTTATCGGGTGTGCCGTGTCGTGTGGGAAGAGAGCGCCAAAGCACAAATGCAATTCAAATGGTGCTCTCTGGCAGATTTGTATTGGCAAATTGAAATCTCTCTGAGAAGAAAAGGCAGAGCGAACGAAGAAAAGAAAAAATTGCATTTTGGACGCGCGCTGAGAAGAAAGGCTGAGTCCTTTCCAAGACGGCACTCAGAGTGACTGACTGAGTGACTGACTGACGCGCTGCCAATTCTGCTTCGTCGTCGTTGTCGTTGTCGTTGTCGTCGTCGTCGTCGTCGTCGTTGGTTCGCAATCCTACTACCACCATCTCCCCAATCCCTCGCCTTCTCTGCTACTCTTTGCAACCCTTTTTCCTACAAGGAGGATTTCGTGTTCGACTTTTCATCTCTACAAAGTCGATACCAAAGTTTTCCCCCTTGTTTCGCCCCATCGGCTTCCTAGTGTGCGAAGTTTTCTCTTGTCTCAAGAAGAACCGGCTAGTGAACTCCAGGGCGACCTCTCTTCCATCGTTTTAGCAGACGGCATCTACCTTTTACCCTCGTCTCAACTTTCAACTTTCCAACATGCCTCCCTTCGCCAAACCCGAAACCGTCCTCAAGCGCTCCGAGGAACTCATCAATGTCGGCCAACATCAGGCCGCTTTGGCCGCCCTCAACGAGATCTTCACCTCTCGTCGATTCAAGCAGACCCCGCTCCAGTCGCTTGAGCCCATCATGATCCGTTTTGTCGATCTTTGCGTCGACCTCAAAAAGGGAAGGATGGCAAAGGAAGGTCTCATGCAGTACAAGAACGTCTCCCAGAACACCAACGCCCAGTCGATCGAACTCGTCATCAAGCACTTCATCAAGCTCGCCGACGCCAAAGTCGTAGAGGCTCAGTCCAAGGCTGATGCCGCTGTCGGCGAGATCGACGTCGATGATCTCGAGGAATCCGAGACTCCCGAGAGCATGCTCCTCGGCTCCGTCAGCGCAGACCAGAACAAGGACCGCACCGACCGCGTCCTCGTCACCCCTTGGCTCAAGTTCCTCTGGGAGGCTTACCGTACCGCTCTCGACATCCTCCGCAACAATGCCCGTCTCGAAGTGCCTTACCAGCAGATCGCCAACCAGGCCCTCAAGTTCTGCCTCCAGTACGAGCGCAAGACCGAGTTCCGTCGTCTCTGCGAAGTGCTTCGACAGCATCTCCAGAACGTCGCCCGTTACTCGCACCACGCCCACGCCATCAACCTCACCGACCAGGACACGCTCCAGCGTCACCTCGACACCCGCTTCGCCCAGCTCAACTCGGCCGTCGAACTCGAGCTCTGGCAAGAGGCTTTCCGCTCCGTCGAGGACATCCACAACCTCCTCACCATGGCCAAAAAGGCGCCCCGTCCCGCCATGATGGCCAACTACTACGAGAAGCTCGCCCGTATCTTTGCTGTCTCTGACAACAACTTGTTCCACGCCGCCGCTTGGAACCGTTACTACGCCCTCGCTCGTTCCATCGCCAAGTCGGACGAGGAGCACACCCGCATGGCCTCCTACGTCCTCATCAGCGCTCTCGCCGTGCCCGTCATTTCTTCCAACGCTCCTGGCACTGGCAACCTCAACAAGACCAAGTCGGACTTCCTCCAGGCAGACCAGGAGGGCCGAAGCCGCACCGGTCGTCTCACCTCGCTGCTCGGTCTCAGCCGCACCCCTACCCGTGCCGGCTTGCTCAAGGAGGCGCTCAACCGCGACATCCTCAAGAAGGCCCGCCCCGAGCTGCGCGAGCTCTACAACATCCTCGAGGTCGAGTTCCACCCGCTTTCCATCTGCGCCAAGATCGAACCCATCCTCGCCTCCATCTCCCAGGATCCCGAGATGGCCAAGTACGTCAAGCCTCTGCACTCGGTCGTCTTGACGCGTCTCTTCCAGCAGCTCAGCCAGGTCTACGACGCTGTCAAACTGTCCAAGGTCATGCAGCTCGTTTCGGCTTTCAAGGCTCCTCACAGCTACTCTGCGGCCGAGATCGAAAAGTTCTGCTTGAACGCTTGCAAAAAGGGTCACCTCAACATTCGCATCGATCACGTGGCCCAGGCGATCACGTTCCAGGACGACGTCTTCTCCACCGAGGCTCACCCGGCTGCTTCCACCTCGTCCGAGGCTGACAACGTTCGCTTGCAGGCTACCCCCTCCGAGTTGGTCCGTACCCAGCTCAGCCGTCTTGCGACCTGCCTCGACACTACGCTCAAGACCATCGACCCCAGCGTGCTCGCCAACGCCGAGGCTGCTAAGCGCCAGGTGTTTGCGCGTGCCATTGCTGCTGCCGAGGACGAGCACAAGGCTGCCATCGCCCGCAAGGCCATCCTGGCTCGTCGCAAGGAACTGCTCGAAGAGATGGCGACTCGCAAGGAGCGCGAAGAGTCTGCTGCCCGTGCCGAACGTGCACGTGCTGCCGCCGAGGCCGAACAGAAGCGCATCGCCGAAGAAGCCAAGAAGCGCGAGCAGGAGCGCATCACCAAGGAGTTGGAAGCGGTCCGCATTGAAGAGGCCAAAAAGATGGCCAAGTCGCTGCAGGAGCGTGGCGGTCTCAAGCTCAGCGAGGAAGAGTTGGCCAACATGGACACCAACCAGCTGGTGCAGATGCAGGTCGAGCAGATCGAAAAGGAGAAGAAGGAGCTCGCAGAACGCCTGCGTCTGATCCACCGCAAGATGGACCACCTCGAGCGTGCCTACCGTCGCGAGGAGGCTCCGTTGCTGTCTGCTGACTACGAGCGACAGAAGGAGGAGGATCTCAAGTATCACAAGGCTGCCCGCATTACGCTGCTGCAGACTTCCAAGGAGAAGCACGCTGCCGATCTCGAGATCAAGAAGCGTCTTACCAGGATCATGCCCGATTACCAGCAACTTCGTTCGATCATCGAGGAGAAGCGACGCGGCGAGTTTGAGGAGCGAAGGAGGAAGGCGAGCGAGCAAATTGAGCTCGAAAAGGAGAAGCGTCGCCAGCAGGTTCGTGAGGAGAGGCGTCGCCAGCGACAGGAGGCTGAAGAGGCCGAACGCCGTCGTGTGCAGGAAGAGGAGGAGGCCAAGGTTCGTGCCGAAGAGGAGGCGCGTCTGACTGAACAGCGTCGTGTGGAAGAGGCTCAGCGTGCCGAGTTGGAAGCCAAGAAGCGCGCCGAGATCGAGGAGCGTATGGCCAAGTTGCAAGCTACGGCGGAGAAGCAGCGACAGCGTGAGGAGGAGGCTGAGGCCAACCGACGTGCTCGTGCTGCCGGTGCAGCTCCTGCATCGGTTGCTCGACAGGATTCGCCCGCTGCTGCTGCGGCTGCTGGCGGCGAGACGGGAGGATGGCGTCGTGCTGGTGGAAGCCCTGCTCCCGCTACTGCACCGGCTCAAGCCGAATCGCAGCGTCCTTCTCTCTTCGGTGGTGCTCGTGGAGGATGGCGTGAACGTGAAGCTGCCAAGGCTGCTAGTGGTGGTGGTGGTGCTCCGCCCTCTGCTGCTCCCGCTGCCGCCGCTTCTTCAGGCGCTTACCGTCCCGGTATGCTTCGTGGTGCAGCTGGCGGTGGTAGTGGTGGTTGGAGAGAGCGCGAGGCTGCTAGGAATGCTGCTGGCGGAGCTGGCAGCCCTCAAGCTGCTCCCGCGGCTGCTCCTACTCGTGCTCCCGCCGCCGCTGACAGCAATGATGGATTCACCGAGGTCAAGAAGAACGTCTATCGTCCTCCTGGACGTCGTGCTTGAAGCGCTCGTCCCCCCCCCAAAAAAAAGGAGAGATGGTAGCATGAGCATTTTGCTTGTGACTCTCTCTCTCTCCTTCTCTCTCTCTATGTATAAATCTGATATGTCCATATGACTTTCATTGTTGCGCTTCTGCGGTGTCTGGTCGTTGAGGACGAGACTGAGCCCTAAGCGTGTGACGGACGCAGCACACCGCTTTGGATGCGAAATCTAACAAATTTGAAATTTCGGCGGGGTTAAACGCCTGAAAGGGGCGACGGCGCTGACGTGCATCTCGACAATCACCACCACCATCATCATCGACGTCGTCTCCGAGTGTATCGTTTGCAAATCGTCATCGACAACGTGAATAACCGGCTAGCCCCCACTCGTTGACTTGGACGAGCATATACCGTGATCAGCGCTGGACGCTGTGACCAGAAACCCAGTCTCGACAAGAGGCAGGCAACCAAACGCCACATACGATGAGTCGAATCACCGATACAGCAGTGCAGCGCCAAGCTGTTTCTGCATTGTACTCTCACGACGCTTCTGGCACCGCGGCGCCTTCTGCCGTAGCGACGGGAGAGGCGACGAGGGACAGCGACACGATTTCGATTCGATCTCGACACACGCTTCGAGCGTTCAACGACGCCGACGATACAGACCCGGACGATGCGTGGTCCGCGATTCCACGTCGTCATCCCGTACCGGCCACTGCAGCCGTCATGCCGTTGCCTCGCGCCGAACGCAACCGTCTGCTGCTGCGCGCCTTGCTGCAACTTGTGTCGCTGTTTGTCGTTTGCACCGCCGGTCTAGCAGCCACTCTGTACCTCGCGCTACCCGTCATCTCGCCCGAGGACAAGTCTTTGCTCCACGTGCCGCGCAACTTTGACGATCTGCAGCATCTCAACTCGATCCTACAACGGTATAAATCGGCGCATTTTGGCAGGGTGCTCTTCTGCTGGATTGTGGTCTACATGTTTTTGCAGGCGTTCAGCATCCCGGGTAGCATGTACATGAGCATCTTGGCAGGCGCCTTGTTTGGAGTGCCGTTGGCGCTGCCGTTGGTGTGCTGTAGCGTTGCGACGGGCGCCAGTATTTGTTATTTGATCAGCAAGTTTTTAGGAGTGGTGTTGATTGCGTTGCCCACCTGGCAGAAACGGGTGGATGAGTGGAAGGCCAAACTCGCAGAGCACAACGATAACCTTGTCTCGTACCTCATTGTTATCCGGATGATGCCGCTTCCGCCGCACAACATTGTCAACATCCTCGCGCCGCATCTCGGTATCGGACTGGGCGTGTTTTGGCTCTCGACGGCAGGCGGCATCTTTGCAGTTTCGCTGATCCACGTTACGTTGGGTGAAAAGTTGGACCAGATGACGAGTGCCGACGACTTTCAACTGTGGAGTGTGCGCAACGTGGTCTTGTTGGCAGCGGTGATGGTGGCGGTACTGTTGCCGGTGGGGTTGCGACGGTGGAGAGGCGGTGATGCGCTGGAATCGTCAGAGGAGGGTAGAGGAGAGGTGTTTTTGCCCGATGATCAAGACGAGCACAACAATCTACCGTCCAGTTTCCGTACCCTCTCGTTCCCCGTCGATAGCGACGACGACGAACTGCCACCGCATCACAGCCTCGATACCACCCACATCACCGCTACGGCTGGTGTAGGCCTAGATGCAAACGACAGTTTCCCCACCTGGACCACCGAACACGGCGTCTCGGACGACGAGGACGAGGCGCGCAACAGCAGCGATTACGGCAGGGGAGGTATTTTTCGCGATCGTGATTCGACTGCGCCGGCGAATGGCCAAGCGGGAAATCGGGCAAAGTTGAAAAAGTGGATTGCTGGGTCGACTGGGATACAGTTGTAAGCGTCGTCTTTGTCGCTCCTTAGATGTTCAAAAGCCTTTGGTGCTTGTGCGAATCAC
The DNA here is from genome assembly GCA_928722295.1 of Ustilago curta. Taxonomy (NCBI): domain Eukaryota; kingdom Fungi; phylum Basidiomycota; class Ustilaginomycetes; order Ustilaginales; family Ustilaginaceae; genus Ustilago; species Ustilago curta. The sequence continues at coordinate 459,019 of CAKMXH010000019.1, read as the reverse complement.
TGCCTTGTGTAAGACGGCCCGCCCTGCGGTCGACTGTATGAGTGAGAGAGAGGCAAGGTTTGATAGCCAAGCCATTTTTTCTTGTTCGCTGCCAGCTGGCGATATGAGCCCGGTGTTGTTGTATCTCGACAGTTTGAGCACGACGTTCGAACGAGCGCCAAACCAAGATGCTTTTTGACAACCAGTGACGTGTGGAATACAGCGCCGTTTTCTGGCAAGGAACCTCAACGTCGGGAGGAGCTGGTTTCAACGACTCGATTCTTTACAGGTTGACCTTGGTTGAATTAGTCCTTTTGGCGTCGGTTAAGAGAGTGTTGCATTGTCGTCGGCGTTGCAACCTGATTCCGCATCGTGTATGGTAATGTGGTGCTTTGGCTCGTTCAACTCGTGCAGCACCAGCTTGAACCCTTTTTTTTTCTTCTTTCTCTCTGATCCACACTTGGCCTCTTGTTCCCACTCCGTTAAGGATTGGGCAGGTCTCGGAGGCGAGGCAATTGACTTGTCGATTGAGCTGCCGTCTTCTAGATTTTAAGCGATTCGCCCTTGGTCAAGCCTGGTCTGCGATGCGGTTAGCTTTTGCAGATTTGTAGAGGTTTGATTCGTCTGGTGGAAACCGCAACGGAAACTCTGCAGAAATTGACAAACGTTTGCTGAACAAAACCAAACCAAAGACATCTATCATCTCTCGCTGCTCGAGGGAAGCGTACCCCCTCGCCGTCCAGCGCTGAACGAACCCAAGTCCGCGCTAACCTCCAACCGTCGACTGGCCGATGAAAGAGTTTTGCTGCGAGTCGTCGGTTGACAAGCCCCAATTTTAATCCCCCCTTGGATGGTAAGCGGCTGCTTCAGATGAAAGTGGAGACAGATCGACCAATGCCGACCCTTGACGACACGTGTAGTTGCCACCAATGCTCCGCAATCCCTTGGCTTTCGTAGCATAATTCTCGTCCCAAAGTAACAGCAAAAAGCAACGCCCACCGTGTCTCGCAACCACTCTCATTGTGATCCGAGCGCAAAGACACACACACCCCCGACTAGCAGAACCCCGCAACTCTTTGGACGCTACACACCTCTTGCGACAACTGTCACTTTGTCGTCGTGAGATGATCAGGACGACCGCTACAGGATTTCCGGTTATTACCATGGCGCTCTCTCGTTATGCAGCTCTTTCCGCAATTCACAGCCGAGTCTGTGCTTTGCCTCACAAATCGCACTGTGGTCCTGTTTTGTTGCTGTTGAATTGCCCGCAATGCTTTCTACCTTACGACATGGACGCCTGTGCACCAGCAGTGGCAGCCAACCTGTTCCTCCTCCTCTCGGCCTCGACCTCCTTCTCGGCATTGATCTGCTCTACATACGTTTCAATCTCGGTCAACTCGAGATTCCTGACTTTTCCGTGACCCTCCATGAGCGCAATCTCGATGTTCTTGGCGCCCGTTTGTACGACCTCGAGCAACGACTTGATGGCGAGCTTGATGGTTTCTTGTCGAGAGAGATCGTCCTTGTGGTTCTTTTCGAGGAATTCGCGCACCGTCTTGCTAGATCGACCGATGGCGTTGGCCTTCCACGCCGAATACATGCCACTGGGTTCTGTCTGGTACAGCTTGGGCTTGGCGTCGTTGGCGTCAAACCCAATGATGAGCGTCGAGATGCCAAACGGACGGACACCGCCGGACTGGGTATATTTCTGCTGGATACCTGCAACGTGACGGGTAATGTAGTCGACCGTGACGGGATCCTCGACGGTCAAGCGGTGGGATTGACACTCGGTCCTCGCCTTGTCGATGAGAATGCGGGCGTCGGCGGTGAGGCCGGCAAAAGCGAGACAGATGTGATCATCGAGCATGGCCGTCTTGCGGATGGTGCGTGCGTCTTGAAGCTGCAACACCGACTTTTTTTCGACACCGAGAACGACGACATCTTTACCGCGTACACCGACGGCGCATGTACCCTTGCGGACGGCTTCGAGAGCGTATTCGACCTGGAAGAGATGGCCGTCCGGCGAGAAGACGGTGAGAGCTGTAGCAGAGAAAAGTGAGGGTGGGAGACTGGTGAGCATAGTGACTCGGCAGATGGACCTTTAGGCAAAAGAAACTTACCTCGATCGTACGACATTTTGCGATGGATACGTCGCGGTTGAAGAGCCGTGTGTGAGTGATGGTGGTGATGATGGTCATGGTAACGATGATCAAAGTGTCCAAAGTGGCCCAAACTCGTAGACTGAGTGGAGAAATGCCAAAAGAACGCGTCAGTTCAGAGAGAGACGATCGCAATATCACACAACGTGCAAATTTAGAGACGATGTTAGCTGCGACACTGCTCACATTGAGCCTGAATTTGTGTTGGTTTGGCACTCCACATTATGCAAAGACGCACTGCCACACGCAAAAAGGCAACTTCGGCCTCTCCGCCTCTTGACCTGCTCTCAATTTGACCTCGGAGCTGGGCTGGTGGGGCTACCACCACCAATATGACCAACCCCACTTCCGACGGCGTGACTGAGTTAGCCCCCATCTCAACCAATCGGAATGCTTTCCATTGCATGAGTAAATGTGATGGTCAACAAAGAGTAAAAGGCGCCACCACCACGCACGTCCGAGCACAGTTGCAAGTGCTGTTTCGCGTCAGATAAGGTTTTTGAAGAGGTGATTTTTTCGGAGAAAGAGAGTGCCTTTTTTGCGCCTTTTCGGTGTCCAAGCCGACAATGTGACCATGTGAACCCTTTGTCATAAGATCACCATTACCACAGTCAGCATCCTCACGGAAGCGCCGTTGGAGCAACAACTCAGCCTTTCGTCGCCAGCGTCGCCAGCGTCGACAAACAAAAAGAGATGCGATCCTCCTCCATACCGCTACCAACATGAGTCTACCCAACGACGCACTTGACTCGGATCAGCTGCGACAACCACAGCAGCAGCAGCAGCAGCAGCAGCAGCAGCACAACCTGCATCCTCGACCAGCAGAACCAATACGTTCGCCAACATCTCCTCGTCCTCGCGATTCGTTGAGCGCAAGCAGCATACCCTCCCACAACTCGGACATCTACATCAACAGCTACTACTATGGCAACATCGATATGCCGGAGCTGGCAACCGCCAACACCCCACCTATCCCAGCATGGTCTTCCGCCTTTTCACCCAGCCCGCTCGCTTCGCCCCATCACTCCAACTCGAACGACGACCGTCTCATGAGGCGACTCAGCTGGAACACTCCATCACACGATCGCCAACCACAGGCTGGGCCATATACGCAACCCGGCTCCTCCCATCGCCGCAACGTCTCGTCCGTCGATGCAGGCATTCTCACAGGCCCACTCGAGCTCTCTCCACAACCGCATCAAGAAAGCTTTCCAACCCCACCTCGCAGCTCGTCTTTACCCCTCTCCAGCCAGGCCATGGCCTTTGGCGATAGTCGCGAATCTGATGCCTCGTTTACAACCCACGATCACGACAGAGCCGTTCTCACTTTACACCAAGACGGCCATCCCCTTTCCCATTCCCAGGTCCGGCATCAGAATCCCCAACAGCATCACCTCCATCGCACTGCTTCGCCCGACACGATCGAACAAGCAGACGACAGCAGGCTCAAATCCAGTGCAGACATTTATGCCCCTTCCAACCTCAGCAGGGCCAAATCCGGTCTCAATCGACTCAGCAAGTCGATCCACAGAATCAGCCGTCGCGTCGTACAGCACCAACACAATCACGGCCACGTTCCACTCGCAGATCAAGACGCAGAAGAGAGCGACTCTTCCGGTACCGCTCATGCACATCATCCATCACACACCACCGACCAGGCCATCACCCCGAGCACCCACCAACTCCAGCTGCTCAGAGGCAAGAGTTTGGGCATATGGGGTCCCGACAGTCCACTTCGCAAGTCGCTCGCCAACCTTCTCGCCCAGTGGTGGATGGAACCGCTCATCCTGCTTCTCATCCTTGCCAACACCGTCACACTGGTCGTTCAGTCCGCTCACAGCGTCTACACCCATCCAAGGCCAGCTCGTTACTTTGGCGGTGTCACCGACTACATCCTGCTCTGCATCTTTGCCATCTATACTCTCGAGATCGTCATTCGCATCATTGTCTCGGGTTTCATCATCAATCCGCCTCCGCTCTACGCCGCACCCATCCCAGTGGCTCAACCTCGACAGTCAGGCTCGTCCGACACATCATCAGATGCCAAAGACACCGTCATCGCCACAGACCACAAAAGGCAAATGTCCAGGTCCAATACGCTCGACACGCTAGGCATGTTTGGCGCAAATCTCAGAACCAAAGCGCAAAAAGTGCTGGCAGGTCAACACGGCTTGACCGAGTCTCCTTCAGATCCACAACGACGCTCACCGAGTCCCATGCGCATGCACCCCAGCGGCAAGGATGTTTCTGGTGCTCGCGATGCCTCGATCCCGCACGACCAGATCCGCCATCCAGGTCGACGCCTCAATCAGAGCGAGACCAGCCAATTCCTCTCCGAATCTACCGCACCCTCTTTCTGGTACAACGCCAAGACGCCCTTTGCAGAGGCTTTCGAGAAGCAACGTGTGCAAGCCGTTCATCATGCTTTCTTGCGCCACTCTTGGAACCGTGTCGATTTCGTCGCCGTCGTCGCCTTCTGGATCGCTTTTGCTCTGGCCCTCAGCGGTCAGGAGGCCACCGACAACCACCACATTTACATTTTTCGAGCCCTCAGTGTTCTTCGTTGCGCTCGACTGCTGACCGCAACTAGCGGCACTACCACCATCTTGCAATCGCTCAAATCGTCCGCCTTTATCCTGCTCAGCGTCACCTTTTTCACCAGCTTTGCCATGCTCCTCTTTGGTATCATAGGCATTCAGAGCTTCGAAGGTTCCTATCGCAGAAAGTGTGTCTGGGTCGGCGCTCTCCACAATCAGCCGGGCAACAACAATACTCTCTCACAGCTATGCGGAGGCTACCTCGACACCTCTGGTCAAATGCTAGGCCACGTTCTCCTCGATGGTTCTCCCTCGGGCACCGCACCAAAAGGCTTTATCTGTCCGCGAGGTCAAGTGTGTCAGGAGCAGTCCTCAAATCCACAGGAAAACGCCCAGTCCTTTGACAATATCGCCACTTCGCTCCTCGAGGTGGTGATCCTCATCTCGTCCAACAATTGGTCTAATACCATGTACGACATGATCGATGCCGACTACTACGCCTCTTGCATCTACTTTATCGTCGGCATCATCATCCTCAACTTTTGGCTCGCCAATTTGTTCGTCGCCGTCATCGCCAACAGCTTCGCGACACTCACAGCGCGAACTCAGCGCAGTGCCTTTGCCGATCAAAAGTTGGAGGACAAGTCTGCCAACGACGAAAAGCAGCCCTTGGCCAAGGGAAGATTCAAAAGCCTCGCTGTCGGCTTCAAGCGCGTTTGGGGGTACACTAAATATTTTTGGATCCTCGCCATCATCTTTGACGTCGCTAACCAGGCTTCTCGCGCGACGTATTTGGAAGCATCCGAGTTGCACAAGCGATCCAACATCGAGCTCTACTTTACCCTTGCATTCGACTTTGAAATTGCAATGCGCTTCCTCGCCTTCGTGCTCGACGGCGACTGGCGTGGCTTTCTTGCCTCGGGACAGAATCGTGCCGATTTCTTCCTGGCCTTGATCACCAGCATCATCCAGATTCCCATCATCAAGCACTCGCAAGTCTATCCGTGGCTCACCTTTTTCCAGCTGGCGAGGTTCTATCGAGTCATTGCAGCCATTCCACGCATGCGCGTGCTGCTCATCCGCGCCTTTGGCTCGCTCAACAAGATGCTCAACATGGTTCTCTTCCTTCTTCTCATGGTCGGTCTCGCCTCGTTGATCGCCACACAGCTCTTTCGTGGAGATATTCCGCAGGAGGACGATGGTGAGTGGACAGAGATGACGTTCAAGCACTCGTACAACTCGTTCCTCGCCATGTACCAGCTTTTCACCTCGGAAGACTGGACTGATGTTCTATGGAGTGCCACTTCGAATGGGGCCGAGTTCAAGCAGGCCGCCATCGCCGCCATCTTCTTGTCGGGCTGGTTCCTGTTCGCCAACTTTATCGTGTTGCAGATGTTCATTGCGGTGATCAACGAGAACTTTAGCGTCGCCGAGCACGAAAAGCGTCAGCAGCAACTGGAGCAATATTTGCGTCGCAACGAGCCGCCGCCCTTGTCCATTGTTGCACGATTGCTCAACAAGCTGAGTCCCTATCGATGGCTCAAGCGACACAGTGCAGCCCACGCCGGACCTGGAGCCTCTGACCACGGCCGAAGCGATCACGGCGGTAGCGCCCGCGGTCAAACTAGCAAGATTGTCGGTGGAGCTGGGCTTGACAATCGCACCGACCAGGAGAAGAGGTCGCGACACATGTCCATCCATCCCACAGCGCATCGCACCATGCAGACGGTCAGGAAGATGCTGCGCCTTGACCAGCCAGATGAGGCGATGCCCTTGGACAACCTTCATGCACGCAGACTGCGCAGCAGCTTCCATGCGGATGACTTGCTCAACCCCATTGGTGAGAGCTCGAAGTATGACGCCGATCCGTCTGATGATGCAGCTCACCTGTTCGCCAGCGAGCGTCGTCTGCAAAGGATGAGGTCCGATCTCGGTCTGGCGTCTCAAGGTGTTCCAGACGACGCTGGCCACGCCTTTGTGCCGAGTTCGTACAGCGATGCACGCATCCAGCAAGCTCAGTTCATCGCCACTCACCCATCCTACGACAAGTCGTACTTTCTGTTCTCCAATCACAACGGATTTCGACGCTTCTGTCAGAGTTTGGTGCCCTCTTCGCATGGAGAGCGCCTCTTTGGAAGGCAAGTCTCGCCGTTTCGACACAAGCTCTTTCAGATCGCAGTGTTTCTGGGTATCGTCGGCTCCGTCGTCTCTGCTGCCATCGCTACGCCCGTGTATCGACGTGAGTACTACGCCAAATACGGACTCATCCGTGCTTCATGGTTCTCGATCCTCGAGATCAGTCTTTCGTCGCTGTTCTTGGCCGAGTTCCTCGTCAAAACCATCGCCGACGGGCTCGCCTTTACGCCCAACGCATACGTGTTCAGCATCTGGAATTCGCTCGACCTTTTCGTGCTGACAACGCTGCTGGTCAACGTCATCACCGAACTTGCCGTCATCGGAGGTGTGTCGAGATTCACGCGAGCGTTGAAGGCCTTCCGTGCGCTTCGACTCATCAACTTGTCGTCGCTCATGCGTGACACTTTTCATGCGGTCATGATTGCAGGTGCAGGCCGTATCCTCGACGCCTCCATCCTCTCGATCCTCTACATCATCCCCTATGCGGTGTGGGGTCAGAATCTGTTTGCAGGCCTGCTCTACTCGTGCAACGACGGATCCAACGCCATTCAGACCAAGTTTGACTGTTCTGGAGAGTACGTCAGCTCGCCAGGCAACTTTAACTTTTTGGCTCCTCGTGTTTGGGGCAATCCCACCGAAGGCAGTGTCTACTCGTTCGACGACTTCAAGGGGGCCATGCTCATCCTGTTCGAGATTATCTCGCTCGAGGGTTGGATCGATGTTATGTCGGCTGCAATGAGCGTTGCGGGCAAGGACCAGCAGCTGCAAAACGACAATCGACAGGTTAATGGGCTCTTCTTCCTGATCTACAACCTGGTGGGCAGTACTACAGTCTTGACGCTGTTCGTGTCGGTCATCATTGAAAACTTTCAGATTTTTTCGGGTGCTGCTTTCCAAACAGCAGGGCAGCGGCAGTGGGTCGATCTGCGCAGGTTGATCCTTCGACAGCGACCTTCCAAGAGACCCAAGAGACGCCCGTCGCACTCGATTAGGGCCTGGTGCTACGATCGTATGCTCAACAAGAACGGATGGTGGAGTCAAACCATGACCATGGTCTATCTGGCCACACTGGTGACTCTCATGACGCAGCAGTACTCTGATCCGGCCTGGGCCAATAACCTCCGCGATGCCCTCTACCTGGGTTACACGGCCATCTACGCTCTGGACATTGTTGCACGCCTCTTGGGCCTGGGATGGAGGAGCTACCGCGAGAATCCCTGGAACCTCTACGACCTGTTCGTCGTGACTGGCACGCTCGGTACGACTCTTCCGCTGCTCACAAACACCGCAAACAGCGACGTTGTCTATCAATTCCAGAAGCTGTTCCTCACGTGCGTCGCGCTCAAGCTGGTGCAAAAGAACCATGCGCTCAACCAGCTGTTCAAGACGGCGTTTGCGTCGTTGCCCGCCATTCTCAGCCTGTTCCTCCTGTGGCTCACCATGTTCTTGGTTTGGGCCATCATGCTACTCGAGGTGTTTGGCCTGACCAAGTGGGGTCCCAACGAGACCTGGTCGAAGAACTTTTCGACGTTTATCGGCTCGATGGTGTTCCTCAGTATGATCTCTACGGGCGAAGGATGGAACTCGTTCATGCACGACTATACAATCTCGCCGCCGCAGTGCACACCTGCCGCAAGCTACTTGATGACGGACTGCGGGAGCGAACCGTGGGCCTATGCGCTGTTCATCGGGTGGAACGTCATCTCGATGTACATTTTCCTCAACATGTTCACCGGTACTGTGGTGGAAAACTTTTCGTACATCTTCGACTTGGGAAGCAAGGCAATCTTGACTCCTCTAGACATTCGTCATTTCAAGAGCAGCTGGGCCAAGTTTGACCGTCAGAGGAAAGGATACATTCACAAAGACCAGGTCGTGCCTTTTCTCTCTTCGGTCAAAGGGGCTCTCGAGGTGGGACTGTATCCGCCCGAATGCAGCTTGCGGACGCTCAAAGCTGCCCTCGCGGAGGAAGGCGCTTCACCGAGCGTGACGACCGATGCGAAGGGCAAAGGCGTTTTCGAATTCTTCAAGAACGCTGCGTCGCCTCTGCGATCACCGATACGCGACGGCAAGGACAAGGATGGGAAAGGATTCTTTGCTTGGCCGGCGTCGACGTCAGCGGACGGAGCACCTCGCGCGCCAAAAACAGATGCGGAGCGGTTAGCTCGAGCTTTGGCCAATGTGGACACGAGCGACCTTCAGATGCGCCGACAACGCTTCAACCGGCTCTACCACGAAGCAGTGTTGCTACTGCATCCTCGCAAGGGCATTTCGTTTACCGACATGCTTCTACTGCTGGCGCGCACCAAGCTGGTTAACGAAACGGAGGCATTGAACGTCGAAGAGCTCATCGAGCGCAAGGAGGTGACGGAGCAGATCGAGCACCGTATTCGAGTCGATCGTGTGCGAGGTCTTTTGCAGATGGGTTACTGGCGACGCAGATTCTTGGCGCTACGCGATGAAATGCGCAAAGAGGCGGAGGACACGGTTCCGACGATTCTTGTCCACGAAAGTCCCGGCAGCACGTCTCGCCCGGTCTTGTCAGCTCTCGAGATTCCGGGCTCCCCCTCTTCATCGGCAGCTCAGCAACGACCCATTCTGACGCTGACGCCAACACAGCCGTCTCTGCACGATCTCGAGGTGCGCGCTTCACCCGCGATCGAAGCGTTTGAAGCTACAGCTTGGGGAGATCTGATGAAGAGAATGGACGGGAGGGAGTCGTCTGGGCATGGTCATGAGGGGCAGGGGCAACATGATGAGCCAGATCAACAACAGAGATGGCTGACAGATAGAGGCAAGAAGGGAGAAAGCGATGATGCATGATAGATTTTGCTTTTTAGACGAAACATGGACAGTTTTTCTTTCTTTTGCTTCTTTGACGATCGTGTGGATCATGCGTCTGGTGCAGTTCTGTTCACCTTGATGTCTTAGCGCCATGTTGGACTCATGACTGTGCCATGACGAGGAGGCGTCCAGCCGTGCTCCTCGTATCGGCCGATGGTCGGTTAAGGATTCCAAGGGGCGTCCGCCGTTAGTCGCCTTTAAGCTCGTCGTCGTTGAGCAAGTTCGACGGGGCTTTTTTGCTGCTTTGGTGCGCTTGACGCCTCGGGATACATCATGCCGCCTAGGAGCCCATGTCTTTGGACGCAAGGTCACCTGTACTCGAAAGGTAGGCCAACAGAGCTGCAAAGCGAAAATCGTCGGGCAGCGACGAGCTGTGCTGCTATACCACCGAATGTCTCGTGCTTGACCAAGCAGTCCGAGCGCGTGAAGCCGGCTTGATGCGATTAGCACCGTTATCCCGCTTCCTAGCCCTATGTCGTCAAATACAGTATAGACATGTATCCTGTTTGGCCTTGCATGCAGTCATATTGTGGGCCCCACCCATCGCAGCCATCCCACCTGGAGGGCTACTTCGAGCGGCCAACTAGGAGCCACCCCGGATGGCTGCTGGGGTGGCTGCGGGATCGACACATTTCGTTTGGTTCACAATATGAGTCGGCCAGCTCTGCCAGAGAACTGGGCGATGTGTGTAGATGGAAGATCTTGTCCGTCATCATCTCCTCGCTAGTGCACGACGCTGGCGTCGCTTGTGCAGTTGGCTGCCGAACAGCCGAGTTGAGACCGTCAATGTTTGATGTTGGGGCTGGAGTCCGGCGCTCCAGGTCTTGAAGTTTGTCCCAAGGCAACTCGGACGCACGTACGGTTACGAGGGGAGCGAGGATGGCCGACGACTTGGCAAAACAGCGCATGACGAGCCAGCTTGTTGTTTGACCCTGTCCAAGTTTGCGAGTTTCCGTCTTGTGCAGCCTTCCAAGCTACTTTCGCAACCGAGCCCAAACTCATGTGGCCTTGACAGCGTTGTGCGTAGATGCGCTTGCCTCTGCCGTCGGATATCGTCTCCGCCCCACGCCGTAACGTATTAGTCACAGCCCCATATGGTGTCCTGGTCCAAACTGCCTCTCTGAGACAACTACTGCCAACGATGTCAGCATGACGCCCGCACCATCCCGTGACCACGTCAGAGCTGCGGCACCCTCGGATGTGAGCACAGTCGAACATGATCGTCCGTCAGAGCAGTGCATGCGCAATTCATGACACTTATCGCAAAAAAAAAGGAAAAACGCGATCGCGCAGCCACCCTAGGACTAACCCTAAGTTTTCCTTTTTTTTTACGATATGACTGGCGCTTCTGATGAAGGGCTTCTTTTCATGTTTGGAGCCACTTTTTTCTCCATCATCCTAGGGATTTTGTTAGTTAATAGGGCATATGAGTCTGGAAGACAATTCATATCTTTGTCGGCCTCCTCGCAGCCATCCGGCCGATGTTTTCCTTTGTGACGATAGATCTGTTCAAGAGTGTTTCGCAAAGAAAGGCCGCATTTGACCCTGTTCAGCAAATATATGATTAACCTAGTCGCCGCCTGTATCCCAAGCCTTGTGACTAAAAGTGGCAGACCAGTAAAAAATCATATTTCTCGGAAGCCCCGAAGATTTTTTACCCGATTGTTGTACGCGACGAGGCTCTCATTGAGGTATCAAGAATTTGTATCTCGAGCATTAATTTGTGAAAGTGAAGTGCTGAGTGATGTTGCTAAATTCATGATTTTTTGCTAAGAGGTTTAACTCGCGAATCTAAAGCTGCCCCTTTTTCAAGATTCCAGGTTTTGGTTTGCTATCGATGCGACAGAAGCTCACAAACTCCATTTCGTGAAATTATGAATGCGAGATAGATTAAAAAAATAAATTTGGCAATCTTGTGCCAAAAACAAGGACAGAGGATAAATTTGACGATTCTTGTCCTCGTACTGGAAAAACGCACGTTGCTGCCAGGAAGATACAACGAGCAGTCATTCATTATTAGTGTTGAGGGAGCCTTACGCTTGCTGGGCATACTCAGTCCAAGTCTGGCCGGTGGCTTGCTATTCACAAGATGGGTCATCTTAAGCAGACCTCTAATTTTGCAAGGACTGCCTTTTACGACTCAAATCCATGAGTGAAGAAAAGCGTGAAACATTTAAACAAATTCTGAAACTATAGTTTTTACCACCTTGAACTGATTCGCAAACTTTTCACCGATTATATCGTAAAAAGGAAAACGCCGGAGCTCCCCGGGGTGGCTGCGCGGCCGGCGTTTTCCTTTTTACCTTTTTTCCTTTTTTTTTTACTGCACGATGAGAATGACCGACTCTTTTGATAATCATGATTGCTGGTCCGGCCGTGCCCTATCCGTACTTTCGATCGACTTTGAGCACAATATGGCGTATAATTAAGGCTGAGAATGCACAACTTTTCGCTGGCGCGGCATGCACGTATGCTTTCTAAGCTGACAAGGAAGGTCATGCTGATAACTATCAGGACTGGAAGCCTCCACACAAACGCATCGTCATCTGCCACGGCATGGCGCTGTACGATACGGTACGGATTGGATGGAGAAAGGACTGGCGATGAACAAAAGGTATGCATAAAGGTAGGCCAGGGCTCGGTGTTTTGTTGTAGCCGACTTCCGGCTTGGCTAACTGTGAATCGTCCGTGCTTCCCGTCAACCTCGTTGCCAACATCCCGTGCTCCTTGGATCACGTTCACGTTCTTTCAGAGGATCTTGTAAAACACCGCTCCATCGAAACATCATCGGCAACATCGATCGACCCCAAGCACATCTCCAGAAGCTCTCAAAACAGTCACTCGAAGGGTGCAGCAATTCTCGGCATACAGCCTTCGGAGAGAATGACATTCAAGGCGGTCATCTTTGACATTGGTGGTGTGGTGGTCGGGAGTCCACTGTTCGCGATCAACAAGTAAGTCACAAATCGAAGCATCGAGTTGAGCAACAGCTGTTGGACACAAGTCGGCTGATCAGAAGGATCGCATTCGTTTCTATGGCAAGGTACGAGAAGGAGCATGGCCTTCCGTTTCAGTACCTCAACGTAGCAATCACCGCTCAAGGTCATGAAGGTGCTTTCCAGGTACGTCGGCACAAGCCAACCAGTCTATACTTCTCGTCTTCTGACAATCTCATGCATATGAACGACAGCAATTTGAAAGAAGCGAATTGGACCTGTACACATTCTACCGACGATTCGGAGAAGAGCTGAGCAACGTCGAAAAGAACAACGAAGCGTACATCAAGTTTTGCAAGGGTCGAGGTCAAGGTGAGCTTGCCGTTCTCCCCCACTCTTTAGATTGAAACAAGAAGCTGATGCATGTCGTGTGTGATCGCAGAAGTGCCCGAGCTGCCGACGAAGCTGCACGTCGATGGGCGAGAGGTAAGCATCCCAGCTTCAGTATGCAATACCTGGGCTACAAGACTTATCGCAAGCTCTTCCCCTATTGGTGCCCCACGACACAGCTCTTCGGACAGATGATGCGACAGTCAACGCAGGTCGACCCAAGGATGCGCAAAGCTATCATACGCCTGAAAGGTAAGTTCGGCGCTGAGCATTTGCAACCTTGAGCGTTCACTGACCACAGGCGTATGAATATTGTATGCCTTCAACAGCTTCTGGCAGATTCAAAATCGCCGCATTGACCAACAACTTTGCACCGCCGACCGAGATTCCCAGCACTGCCCACGGCGGTTCTGCGAAAGCGCCGTCTCTTGACCAAGAGTTGGAACATCTTGGTCTGGCCGGATCCCAAAGCGAGCTGCGAAGCATGTTTGACTTTTACATTGAAAGCGCCGTCGTTGGTAAAAGGTACGGTTTTCCTGAGACAGAAAGAAGCTCACGGATGAGAAGCGTCATGACCTTGTCTGACTCATTGCTTCACTCTCTCACAGGAAACCTGATCCAGAGTTCTACAAGCACGCTTTGGATCTTCTCAAAGTGCAAGCGTCCGAAGTGGTGTTTCTGGACGATATCGGACCGAACCTCAAAGCTGCGCAAAAGCTGGGCATCACCACCATCCGTGAGTATGCTTTCCCCAGTGCAGCAGTTTTTGTCTCCTGCAGACGCGCGAGCGCCTTGTTTCCTTCTGCCGACTGAAAGCTGATCGTCTTGCTGACTGACATTCTGCTTCGTCGTGTTGCTTCCACCTGCGCTGCGATCCACACCCTACACAGGTGTCAACTCGAGCGACTGTACACCGGCTCTGGCCGAGCTGAGCAAGCTGACCGGCGTGCAAGTCCTAGACGATGCTCCTTCTGCCAAATTGTAGCAAAGGAATGCCCTATGCGCTCCTCCATGATCTTTCATTAAAAGTTTTGACTGTGCTGACGTGCGGCGTGGTTGTGTCGAAACTGGTTCTGAAACGGCAAACAATCGCGAGAAATCGGACAATGTTGGTGTGTGTGGCTTTGCAAAATCGATCTAGTATTGTCTTTCCTCCCGGCAAAAGACGGCGCACGTGAGACAGAGAGATATGTGGTGTGCGGTGTGTGTGTGTGTGCGTGCACGTATGGCTGATATTTTGGCGAGTTCGGGTGTGTCGAGTGATGATAGCGCTCATGCGGACTGAACGTGACCCTTGCCCTTGTAGTTGTCGCTGGCGATACCAGTGATTGGGTTCTGCTTCTGTTCGAGGGCGATCTGGTTGGAAGCCTCTTGCCACTCTTTGGTCATGGTCTTGACGGGGGCACCACCTGTGAATCGTAGGAAAGAATGATGAGCAATCGTATCTCGCGAAGACTTTGAAGGGCGTACCAAAAGACTTACCGTTGGAGCGCATGAGGTAGTAGATACCAGTGGTGACACCGAGGGCAGCAAGGACACCGGCGAAGGTCTTGGCGCCCTGGCCAGAGGCAGTGATAGGCTTGCGAGGGCCGTGAGGGCCGAATGAAACAAAGTAGGCTGCAGCAGGATGACGGCGCATGAGGTGGAAGAGACGCGAATTGTGGTCAGCAGTGCGTTTCAAGGATATGCTTATGTTGTCGGCATTGGCTTCGGTCGCAGCAAGGAAGATTGCGAAGCAGTGCGGGGTTGAGGCGGCCCTTTGGTGACCGAGCTTGTGCCTTACTGGCGCGAGAACAGCTGACCTCGACTCCGTATAGGGGGCTGACATGGGTGCCGCGGTCGAACAGCCGTGGTCGATGGTCCCGTGCTTCGCCCCAACCTGTTGCCAATGCTGAGACCATTCTCGAAAATGCAAAAGAGCCTACTACTTACCAGCCTTCTTCTCGTCAACGCTGAGCTCCTTCCAGTCCTTCCTCTGAAGCTCTTCCAACTGACGGAAAACACCGTACTGCTCCTCCTTGGAAAGGGTCTTCCAGCTGGCCTCGATGTTGGGGACGACGTGGCTGAGCTGAATCTTGTTGGGGCCCTCGATGAAGGCGCCTGCGTTGCGTGCGGTCTCGAGAGTCCATCGCTCCTCCTGGGTGACCATGGTTCGTCGGCCAAGCAAGGTGGCAGCGCGGAGGCCGCTTCGGGAAGCGCGAGCGACGTTCTGGCCGATCATTGTGATGTGGTGTTGGGCGGATGGAGAAAGAAGCAACGGTGATGATGAAGATGGTGAATGATAGGAGAGGTAGATTGACAAGATTGAATGGCGTGGAGGATGAATCGAGATAGCTTAGCAGAAGAGAGTCGATTCCAGTTGGAAGAAAATCGCGAGTCCGTCGCCCGCCTTTTGCGCTCTGATAGAGACAGAGAGAGAGAGGCACGTCCGCTTGCTTGGCTTGCCAAATCGATGATCGTTGCTGCTGCTGCTGCTCTGAGCCCGCTCGTGGATTTCACATCGAAAAAAATCCCAAAATTGGCGGTTGAATTTCTAAGCATTTTCCGGAGCAGATTCAAGTCGGGCGTGCATGGAGTGACTTGAACTTTTTGTAATTGGTCCTGGTTGTGAGTTGCCCGAATTGGAACGGTTGGTTTGGATTTGTAATCCGAGAGCCGTGTGCTGCCTTAGTTTCGTTGTTTTGGAAAAAAGCCGGATTTCCAATGCGGGACCTCTCGACTCGAACACAAAGCGAGAGAGAGAGAGGCAAGGCCGACGTCCCGATCCATTCCATCCTCAGCGCAGTAAGCCGTCCGATCGGAACCGAGTCGCGTAACCGCTGGTCGTGTCGGTCTTGTCGTCCGAGACTGTCAGAACTTCTTGGTGCCGGAAGAAAGGGTTCAAGCTAGCGTGTGGAGCAAAGATACAAGTATGCGCATAGCGCACGGCCCTTTCTGGTCCACGCCCAGAGCATGGTAACCGAGCTGTTGTTCCAGTTGACCAGATGGCAACACGCTAGATCCCTTTCTTAGACGGATCACGTCAAGAGGAACAGCGACCGCATCCATTGCCAGACCCATCAACGTCAACCGGTTTGGCTGAACACTGACGTGCGCTCGTCCAGCCGACCAGGACGGCAGCAGCGTCGACAAGATGGCGAGAGCCACCGTGGAGCTGTTCAGCACGTCGATCTTGTCCAATGTCAAGGTGCGCACCCGTCATGAGCGCTTCACTTCGGTCTTTGCCATCAAGAAGATTCCCTATGTCTACCATGACCTCGCCTCGGACGATGATGCAAAGAGTAGATGGCGCCGCAAGGCCAAAGATCCGCAGCTTCCCGGGATCTTGGTCAACAACGAATGGGTCGGCTCCTACGACGAATTCGAAGAAGCGGTCGAGTTCGGCGAGCTCGAGCTCTTCCTCGGCGTTGATCCTGCAGCAGCTCCAACCGACCCACAAGCACCCCACCCTGCCCAGTCTGCAGTGAGCTCCAAAGATCCCAGCTTATATCCGACCCTGCCATATGCTACGGAAGGCGCTGGACGCTGGAAGGAGCCCGACGCAGATGAATTCATCGCCAAACTCGACATCAAGGAGGATGAGCTCACCGACGCTGATGTCGATGCCATGTTGGCAGACCTCGAGAACATGTCTAAAGCTGCGCCTTCCACCTCGGAGAAGAAGTATGTGCCATCGAAGGAAGCCACCATCAAGCCCTTGCGTCTCGCCAAGATGGGTCCAACGACATCGCATCAACGAATGCCGTCTGCATCCCCAAGCCCTTCGTCTGCTGGCGCAGGTACACGAGCATCACCTATCGCTAGATATTCGGCGACGCAGAGATCGACCAGGGCTCTGGCTGCCGAAGCCTCTGCGCTCACTTCGAATAGGAAAACGTCGGGTGCGCTTTTGCGCGACGCGGTATCGCAAGGCAAGAATCTGGATGAGGCCATGGAAGAGAGTCGAATGAAGCATATCGTGAGCCAGGATAACATTGACGATCTGTTCGCGTCGCTCGGACTCAGCAATGTCGATATCGGTGATGACGAGGTGGACCAATTCCTAGAACAAGGCGCGATCCCTCAAGGCCTTCGACAAGGTGGCGAGCGTGTGCATCGTCCGTCGTCATTCGCAGACAAGGCGAGGGACGAAGCGGTAGCCAGAGATTTGGCACAAAAGGCAAAGGAGAAAGGACATGGCTCTGCTCGCGTCAGTCTGAGCAGCGAGGGTGTCAGGTCGATACGATTGCAACCTGCTCCTTTGGTCGGATCGTCCATCGATCAAGCTTCAGCTGACAAATTGTCCGCTTCAACGTTGCAAGACTCAGCCCTCATTGAAGCAACATCGGAACGTTCCGCAAACATAGTGATCGAACGGAGCGAGGAGCGAGCAACACTTGACGCCACTGTCGCAGAATCCACAGCGCCAAAAACTGAAGACACTTCGGTCGAGCCGACCGAGACTGCATCCAAAGAGCCCGACGCAGAACAGGAAAAGACAGAGGTTGCCACTGCAGGCCAAGAGTCGGATCTAGCCAGCCAAGCTTTGGAGCCTGATGCTGTCATCTCCGATGCCACGCAGGATTCAATTCCCGCTTCAGGGACCAAAGCGTCTGCGGACTTGTTGCATGAGCCCCAAAATTCACTTGTACAGCAAGACGGCGGGGACAAGCCAAGTGCATCCGAGTCGACCGCGCCCCAAGAAGACGCCAACGCAACACTTGAGGCATTGACGATTACGACGAGTGCCGACAAGAACCTGCCACTAAAAGCTCAAGATGACAGCGAGCCTGCCCTCGACGCAGTCGATGATGAGGCGGCATCCATTTCGAGCGTGCCAAAGGTCGACGCTTCAGCAACAACTTCAACAGCGGCAGCAGCGGCAGCAGCAGAACAGCCGCCATCACTCCCGGATTTGAAGCCCAATGCTGTCCAAGACGAGAAGCTCGGTCCAATCGAAAATCAAGAACATGCTTCCAAAGTCGACAAGGATGCTGGCAGTACAAGCAAGGGAGTTAATTCAGCTCGTGTCAACGAGGAACGAGCGCCGACTCAAGAAGAGGCGAAGGATCCCATCCCAGCTCTACCATCACCGCAACGTTCACCGGCAGCTCTAGCAGCACAAGCGGTCGACGAGTCTCATTTCGAGCA
The DNA here is from genome assembly GCA_928722295.1 of Ustilago curta. Lineage (NCBI taxonomy): Eukaryota > Fungi > Basidiomycota > Ustilaginomycetes > Ustilaginales > Ustilaginaceae > Ustilago > Ustilago curta. Next base: position 440,908 of record CAKMXH010000019.1, on the reverse strand, counting down.
AGAACTGGCACAGGCTGCTATGATCGCCTCACGCTTCGAAGATCACAAAACGGCTGATCCGAAACTGCAACAGCCGGAAGCTCACGACGACAACATTGACGTGACGACAACTGCAGATCCACATGCGGCGACACAGGCTGTGCAGATTCCTGTTCGTGACGACTCGAGATTGCAAGAGGGGCTTGGGAAAGCATTGCCTGACAAGGCAGCGCAGCCGAACCCACCAATTTCTTCGCGACAGGCGTCTTCCTCGTCTCTGATGGTGTCGTCCCGCAGAGCCATTGATGTCTCCAGACCCATCGATCCTGCAACGGCAAGGTCGGTGTCAGCATCCAGCACAGTGCGAATTTCGTCGAGTAATTCTGACCTTTCTGTGTCGCCGGATACGCTGGCCAAGAAGAAAAAGACGGGCATTCGTGGATTCGGACTCGGCAGAGACAAGGATAAAGACAAGGAGAAGGACAAGGACAGGAACAAGGAGGCTGGCAGCGACAAGAAGAGCACGTCGACAGCTGATGCACCACAGCGACGACACGAGAGGACCATTTCCGAGATTCTCAGGGAAGCTGATGCTGTGCTGCAGTCGGACGACTACGATGATGGCGGCGGCGGCGAAAATGGCGACGGCTCGGATGGTGAGAGCGAGGATCCGAACATGTTTGGTGCGTCTAGCGTCGACGTCGAAGTGGCTCCCACTGTAACTCTGCAAAGCACTTCGCGTCAAATCTAAGAGCAGCAGCAGCGGTAGCAGCAGCATTTCGAACAAGACCAAATTCAGGATGAGTGCACGTCTGTGATCTTGGCACGTCGCTTCTCTCGGCATGCATACATGCACAGCATACAGTCTACACAGTACAGTACAGTACAGTACAGTACAGTACAGTACAGTACAGTACAGTACAGTACAGTACTGTTCGATGACAATTCGAGGCGCTTCACGAGCTCGATCTTCCGGGACGATCAGTGTCTGATAAGGATGAGTGAGTCGAAGACAAAATGTGGCTCTGAACGTAGCAACGAGGGCGTGCCGACCTGCGTGAGAACCTTTGGCGAGGCTCTGCAGCTTCGGGCGTGCCGACCACGAGGCCACACGAGGGATACGAGGTCCAAGCGGCAGAGGGACGAGGAGGAGGAGGAGGAGGAGGAGGAGGAGGAGGAGGAGGACGAGCAGCAGCAGCAGCTGGAAGGGGGACTTCGCATGGCAACCGAAATGGGAGGCTCCCTCAATTCTCTATAATCACAAAGACGCGGGACGATGCTTCGAAACTTTAGCCAATCATTGTACGCCGCTCTGCACCGAACCGTGGCGTGGCTATCAGGTTTTTGAGGAAGCAGTCGACACACGACACTGCTCGCTGTGGACGCCGCTTCCATGTAGTGGAGCTCTGCTTAGTCTTCTGCCGAGTCTTATTTTTCTTGATCGTTCCCGATGCTGCACAACATGCTGTCAACCAAAGCCTCCCACGCAGTGGTTTACGCCGCTTTCGCCTTGCTCCTGCTTTCACAGCCACTCGGCCACACGACCTCGGAAAGGCTCAGCCTTGAATCGCGCGTTTTCGGTATCAAGGATGAATGGTCGGGGGAGTCCAGACTCGAGTCGACTCCTGCGAGATGCGGTGATTGGGCGAGATGCGCCAAGTCCCTCGCGCTCGCAGTTCATCTCTCTTTTGGTCAGAATCTTGTTGCGAAGTCTTACGCATACACAGACGTCCTTGGCTGCTGAGTCGAGCATTTGGTCGAGCAAGGACCGCACACTCAGCAGCGCTTGACAAGGGACGGAAAAAAGGCTTCTCAGCAACAACCTGACTCAGCTCGATCCACGAGAGCTGGCTGCGCGGCTGACTTGACCTTCGGAAGCTTTCTACGATGCAAAGAGAGAGAGAGAGAGAGAGAGAGAGAGAGAGAGAGAGAGAAAGTGCGGAAGAAGCCGACGAGTAGTGCTGAACCTGAGTTCACAGAGCAAGGAGACTGTCGCGTAGCATCAAGAAAGAAGCTGAGCCTGCATCGGAAGCAAAGCCAAGAAGGAGAGCGGGCGGCCTGCTTCCGACAGACTCAACAGCAAACGCTTCGTCCCCCTCTTTGAGTCCTGCATCGGATGCTACGCATATGTCTCGTTTGGAGAGTTCGAATAGACGGTTCGCCTCTGCTCGCTGACTGTATACAGCGAGTCGTTCTCGGAGCAGTCGGAACACATATAAGCCCGCCACTCCCATAGACATCTTTTGTGAGACGGCTGGTCCCATCCCTCATGCCTCGATGCCACCAATCCCGCTCCTGCTTCCTCCTTCCTTCGACCCCTTGCCAAATCTTTCTTCAAGGGTCCTCCTACTCTCTACTTGCTTTCTTGCCCTTCTCTTTCCGCCTTGCTACGACTCAGGGAGTCCTCTCTGCTTTGCCTCTACGGACCGCTGGATTTTTGCCCAGTGAAGCACTCAGCTTGCTCTCTACCCACTAGGGAGCATTGCGCGCTCGTGTTTCGACTCAAGCTATATTAGTGACACTCACTTCAGCATCGCATCACCCAAGATCCCCCGTCGATGTCGTTCTTGCCGCCTCTAGATCACGTCGGAGCGCCACCTCCAAAGCTCGACGGTATCGGTTACGCAGACGGGTCGATGGTCTCAAGGCAAGACAGCTGCACCCAGGACCAGGCCTTCGGTCGCGACATGCTCGTTCACAATACAAACACCGACTTTTGGCCTGATCCCGCCTTGACCGCTTCGCGCTCTGCATTCAATCTAGACTCGTGGAAGAGCAACCCTCAGCTACCTCGCCCTACAAGTCACCCCTCCAATGCTTTTCATCAGCCTTCTTTCGAACTGCCTCTTCCAACTCAGCTCGCTATACACATGGGTCTGGACGACAACAGTATCGCATTTGGTCCTCAATGCAACGCAACCTGTAATCTCGACAGTAAGCCGCTGCGACAGTCCTTCGTCTGTGAGGCGGATCCGTGGCGACAGGATCCGAAACGAGCCGGCGACACGCATACCCCTGTCTCCGCCTTTCACGCCTTCACTTCAGCTCCCACGCATCAACGCTTTGCCTCAGTCTCCTCGGGAATCTGCAGCGAAGATCGCCACGTACCTACGTCCGATCATGGCTCTGACCTCAGCTCGGACTACTCCGATCGAGTTCACATTTCAGGCCTGCCTTTCCCACCCATCTATTCACGCGGCTGTAGAGATCTCACACCGCCCAGTACCGTCTATAGTGAGCCTCAGCCCAGATCCTTGCCCGACTTTGTCGTCGAGGAGCTCAAACGGCTCAAGCTCGAGAATATGGCTCTCAAGCGAATGGCCGAGGAAGTCGTCAGAGTCAAGAACAGCCCTAGCTTGGTTGGGGACCAGACTGCTGCTAGTCCGACAACGCAATGCAGTCAGCATCCCCCTCTCACGACCTCTCTACCCCGACTGCAGCACATCTATGACGGCGCAGATCCCGTACAGGTGTACAGCGATGTAGCTCGGCCCAAGGCTGTCTCGACTCCGTGTCCCAAATCTCGAGAGCGCGGCGCTGCTGCATCGATGTGGGCCCCAACGAGACAAGGTAGTGGACCTCTCCTCCCAGGCGGTGGAAGCTCGCCGGCTGACGCAGGCGTCAATCCTTTCAAGCCCTGTGATATCTCGGCCGCAGAGCTCAGTCGACGCGTCGTGATGACGGGCTCCAGCCCCTCGCCCTTTCCAGCCTATCAGCACCTCGCTGGTACCGGCAGCTCGCTCGATCAAGGCCTACCCGGTCTTGCCCGTTCCAACCCTTTGTCGAGGACCTCACCTCGCACTTCGCCCGCCCCCGCCACACTCGTGACCAACTCGAAGCTGGAGAATGCTCCCGCCTCGTCGCTCGTTGCCATGATCCTCGACAAGCGTGGACAGGAAGCGAGCCTGCGTCTCCAGCAGCAACTCAAGAGTGGCAGCCCCGAACGCCGGACAGAGGTCATCGACGCAATTTGCGCAAGGATCGTACCCTTGTGCCACGATCGACATGGTAATTTCTTGGTGCAAGCCGCAATCGAAGCACGGGCCGAGACCGCCAACCACCTCAAAGGCTCATTTGTCGAACTCACCATGTCTCAATTCGGGTGCCATGTCATTCAGAAGGCCCTGGAAGGCGAAGAAACCATCCGAGAGACGGTCGCGGAAGAGCTGCTTGAATCTCGACTCGATCAGACGCTCACCTCACGTCACTCCATCCACGTCTGGCAGCGCATCCTCGAGACGGAGTGGAGTCGGCCCCAGTTTCGCGAACAGATTTTTGCTGCCATCAACAAGCAGCTCCAGGGGAGATGGGCTAGGACTGCGCGACAAGAGACGGGTAGTATCATTTGCCAGAATATTTTCGAGTCGGCTCGGCCAGCCGAGAAGGCGCAGTGCGTCCAAGAGGTGCTCGAGGAATTGGACGAGTGCGCAACGAATCAGTGGGGTGTGTGGGTGGTGCAGCACATTATTGAGCACGGTGCCGAGGACGAGCGCCGAGCTGCACTTCGAGGACTGGTTCGCTCTGCCTCGAAGCTGACTTTGTCCCAGTATGGTGAGTTCACACAAGCCTCGCTTGATTCTGACATGCTAAGAATGGACAAACTGACTTCCTTCTGTTCACCTTTCCGACTTTGTTTATGTACTGCAGGTCAAAAGGCGGTGATGAGCGGACTCAAGACGGGCGACCGCCAGTTTCTGCAAGACTACGTCGACGCCATGTGCCACGGCTCTCAGCCTCGTCGACCACCCTTGATCGATGTCTGCCTCGCCGCGCATGGCATCCAGATTGTAACGCAGCTGCTGACGACGGTGGATCAGAAGACGCGCGATCGAATCATCTCTACGGTGCGACGCAACTCGGTGTTTCTCAAAGGCAGCAAGGCGGGTATGAAGGTGCATCAGCTGTGCGAGCGTGCTCGCGCCTTTGCAGGCTACTGAAGCTGGCCTCACTCGCGGTCCTTCAGCCGCCCCGCGTCTCTACATCAATCCAGGAAGGATCGAACGGCCTGACGATCTGAGTGTTGGGAGATGGGAATGCAATGAAAATGTCGAGTACAAATACATGGGCGGCGTTGGTCGAAGTCGTGCTTGTGATTGAAGATTAGCTGCTACGACTCTTGGGTTTGAGCCTCGCGCAGAAGGGACGCCAATTGTATTGCTCTGGAGTACGCCCCATCTATGCACTTGTGAAGGTTCTGCAGATCAGTGGCAGAGTGGGACTGATCTGGACTGGATGTGGAAAGACGACCGGATTGATGAAGGAAGGTGACGGTGGGCTTTGCTTTCGACGATTGAGAGATGAATGTCGGGTTGAGAGAGACAGCAACGGTGACGTGGGATGAGGAGAGAGCCGATTCGAATGCGGTGGGGTCGCAGAGCAGATGCTGGTTGTCGAAGAGGGAGAAGGATGAGGCGAAAGGAAGCTCATCGAGATGCAAGGCAGCACGGCTGGACGAGCAGCGCACTTGTTCCGTATCTGGATCGTAGGTTGCTTTGGGCAATTTTGTGTTGGAGAGAGCTGCAACAGCAGCAAGGACGGCTGCGTCGATTGCGTTGCCATCAAAGCAGATGAAGCTAACGTCGAGGTAGAGGCACCACACGGCTTTTGCGTGCTCGATGCAAAGCTGCTCCCTGTCCAAGACATTGGAGCTGTTGAGAAGCGCCAAGAGTCTGCTTGTCAGCACCTGAGCTTCGTCGCCAGGAGCACCTGGTTTGAACTTGGACGAGCAGACGGCGGGCAGCTCGACGTTGGGGATGAGATAGCCCTGGTGTGGCCTGGAAAGCTGAGGTGGAGCCACCTCGGCCTTGATGGCAGCGATGCAAGAAGTGTTTCCGATGCGAACGAAGCAAGAACCATCTGCGGTCGAGATGGAGCCGAGTGTAAGAGTCGCATCGCGAAAGGCGGACAGAGTACGGCCGTCTTCGCGGATCGAAGCGTCGAGGAAGCGAGAAAGATACGAGATCGGATGCAGTCGCTTGAAGGTGGTGGCCACCAGGTCGGCGTTATCCGATATCGCCGTCGTCGATGCTGACGAAGATGGCCCTGCCATTGCTGCTGCTGCTGCTGCTGCTGCTGCTGACATTGTCAGGGAACGTTGTAAAAAAGGACACAGGGAGGACGACCGCGGTGTGTGACAAAGGTGACGAGGGTGACAAGTGTGACGGTTGAGAAGAAAGTCTTTCCAAAAATCTCAATTTTTGGTTTGTGCAAAAGAAAAATTCCAAAGCGCTTCGGAAGGGCCGATTTCAAGATGAGAAGAAGTGGAGTCGGCACGGCCAAGCACAGACCGCGAAAAAGAGCGACAGGACCCTGACGTGGTTGTCTTTTCACTCACTATACATCATCACATCCTTTCACCTTGACAACGCCAGCGGAGCAGCACACTGAGCTGTCGAGTCAGCAGCAGCCCAATCATAATGGCGCTGCCACCGCCCGCTGCAGCTGCTGAGCAGCATGGCACCTCCGATCACACCAGCTCAACAGCGACGCGGTCGGCAGATGCGATCAGTGCACTTTCAGATGCTCAGTCACCGACTCAGCTGGCAGCTTGGCTTGATCATCACGCCATCGCCACCTCGTCCTCAGAATCAGCCACAAAGCTAGACGGCACTGCTGCGGCACTCCGTCAACTCTCGCTCTCCTTGGCCTCTGTTCGCGATGCGTCCCGCTCCGAGCTCGATCAGACCATCACTTCGCTCGTGTCCACAATCCCAAAGATTGACATCGAGCTCAGACTCATGTCGGATGCAGCCACCGCCCTTCGATCCCGCGTCGAATCCCTGCAAGGTCAAGCTGCGATCGGAGATACTTCCACCGATCTCTTGCTGGCCAGGATCGCCGCACTCTCCAAAGCCAAAACGGGCCTCATCGATGCGCGCCACACACTCAGAGAGGCACAAGCTTGGTCGACGCTCGAAAGTCAAGTAATAATGCTCTTGAACGAGTCCAGGTGGCAGGAGGCTGTCGACAGAATAGCAAAGGCCACTGATTCATTGCGGCTGTTTAGCGGATCTGCAAAGTCAAATCAGGAGAGGACGGAGTTGCTGCTCACCTTGACCCAGAGGCTGCACGAACAGCTCGTCCCCGTCCTGGAACAGGCAATCTTAGATCGAGACTCGGATACTGTAGCGCAGATGGCCAAGTTGCTCTCATCAACGCACGGCGGAGTAGCAACATTCTTCCGTGTCTACGTTGAGACCCGATCACGATCCCTACTCTCCAGGTGGGCGCAGACAGCATCCGAGACGAGTGGCAAGCCACTTCCAGCACAGCTTACCTCGCTCTTTGGTGATCTTCTCGCGCTGCTTGGCGAAGAGCGAGTGTCTTCGTCGTCGCTCTTTACTGATTCGCACCACGCAACTCAGCTCGTTGTTGCCGATATTATTGCGAGGCTCGATCCGCCTATCCATGCTTGCATTCAGCATGCTACCCTGGCTACTGATCTCGAGTCTTTCTTGACAGCTTTGGCCGATGCATACAAGGCCACCGAGGAGGCCGTGCGCGCTGTCAAGTCTATCCTACCAGAAGCGAAAACGACGCAAGGTCGTCAACAGGACGACGACGCAAATGGCCCATCACCACCAATCGATAGCGACCTGCTCGCATTGGATACGACTGACAAGCCATGGCTCCAGCTCATGATCGAGCCCTTCTTACCTTATCAAACCCGTCTCGCCACGCTTGAGGCCGAGGCGATGCAGTCTCGTCTGCACCTTCTCCAGTCCACCGCTTCAGCTTCCGCATTATCCATCTCGACGGCTTCCATGCAGTCACTGCAAGTCGCAAAGGCGGCACTCCGACGTTCAACGACATTGACAAAGTCGTTTGCAACTCCATCACTGCTTCCTTCGCTTGATGGCTTGTTGGAGACCGCAATTGGACGCGCGCATGTCCATGCCAAGTCGGAACTGCAGAACACGCTCAAAGACGTGCAAGCCCGCATCCGCAGACAGCATCTGTCCGAGCACAGCAGGCAGGCCGCCTTGACATACGACGAAAGGGGCGAGGTGCTCAGCTCGAGTGATTGGGACGAGTTCCGCAAGGCGACGGAAAAGCTCTCTGCCTGTCGAGAGAGTGTGGCTGCGATACGCGGGTTGGAAGAGACGGTTGCGTATCAGATTTCCGAGCTCGGGGCCCTCGTCAAGTCACCATCGACATCAGCGTCAGATTCGGCTCAGACTGATGTCGACTTTTCTAGCCCACTTGCGGCTCTGGCTACTTCGTCGCTCAACTCGACCGGCCTGCACGAGCTCATTGCAAAGTCCAAACGTCTTCTTTCATCTGCATCGCGGAACTCTTTTTCGGTGGATCCTCTCCTGCTACCGCAAGCCCGCACCTCGATCATGTCGATTGCAACAACAATTCAAAGCTTCCAACACGATCTCGTCCTCTCGCAATTCCTCCCCGAGCTGGAGCTCTACCCAACCCTGCCGATCTGGACGTCCACCAAACACCCGAGCATCGTCAACGAGTACGATCTCGCCATGCCCAAGTTTAGTCTCAGTCCGACCGAGGCGATGGCAAGGATCGGCGAGGCCATGTTGAACTTGCCTCGGCTGTTTGAGGCGTATGCGGATGAGGTGTTGCTGTTTGGTATCGGTGCGGGTAAGGAGGAGGCCAACGAGTCGAAAGTGACGATTGCCGATGGGGAGAGCAAAGGAGCGACGCATGCTAGGCATACGACTATGGCAGCAGGGCTATCTCCGACGGATGTCACTCCGGCAGAGAGGTCGAGCATGCATCGTCAGGCATTCTCCACCACCACTCTTCCCACCGCGGATGCTTCGTCTACCCAGGTAGGCGAGGAAACCGAGGCCGGCGTGCTCTCGCAGTATCTTCGCTCGCTTCTCACGCTCTTTCTCCGACGTCTTGTTACGTCAACACTACCCGCCTTGCCCCGACTCACCGAGATCGGCGCAGCCCAACTCGCAGCCGACCTCGACTATCTTAGCAACATCTCGTCGGTGATTTACTCGGAGAGCGAGGCGATGTTGAGGTTCTGGAAAAAGTCGGCCGAGCTAGGTGCTGATGTGGGTCGACAGCTGGTAGTCGAGTATGTGGTCGGTGGGAAGGGGGTGGGGAGGGCTGAGGTGGAAGGGTGGGAGCAGGGCCGGGTGGAGAGTTTGGCGAGGTCAGAGGCGTTTAGGACGGTGGCGAGGTTGAGAGGGTGGATGTAGATGAGGAAAATTTGAGCTATCGTTTCGAGGACCAGGCTGTGTTGGTTGTGTTGGGTGCCAGATTGTTTGTCTATCGGCGGCGTTTGCAACGTGTTGCACGATGCTCAATTGCGACATTGAGTTCTCGAGTTCTTTCGCATCTTGACACATCGACTGCGAGCCAAGACCCATTCCGAAATCGTCCTCTCTGTCTGTGATTGTGATCAGGCACGCAAAGCGAGAAACATCGATAATCTTGCAATCGCGAGCTTCATATTCTCATGCAACTCAAACGAGCACATGCACAGACCTAGAATGCAGAGACGAGCTTGGATGGCATTGCCAACCTGCACCAGCTTGGTCGGCTTCAGCGTCCAGTTTCATCCCTCACCCCGGAGCTACTAAAACTCAAAATTCCAGCCTGGTCCAACAGCCCCACCACTTCCTCGGCCTGCTCAACCTTCATGTTGCCCAATACCCTGTTCACTTGTTTTAGATCCTTGGTCTTCAACGCCTCCTTGAAGTCCTGCGGGAAAGTTTCAAAGATCTCCCATCTCTTCTGCAACCACTTTTTGACGTCTTCCGGATCCAGTTTCTCTTTGGCTTCGCCTTCCAACTCGATGACATCCGGAGGAGGTCCTTCGGGAACGTCAAAGCCAATGACGGTGTTTTCGTCTTCTGCAACCAACTGGATCTGTTCTTCTCCAGCTCCACTCGAAGATTGCTGTTCAGCAAGCGCCTTGGATCTATCTCTGATACGCGAGTAGGTGGCCAAAACATCGTTGAGATAGACGACGCTGGCACGACCATCTTTGGACCCTACCATGCGTCGGAAAAAGAGGTTGACTCCATCGGGGCCCAACTTGTTGCAGTACTGGATCATGAGCGCCTTTTCGACGCATCGACGCGCAAGGGACGAGTTGGAGGCGATTTGAGCGTTGAATGCTTCCAGCAGCAACGAGTCGGTAGTGTTGTTGGCCGGTGAGAGAAGGACTTTGTGCTTGGAAAGAAACTGAAGGGCAGTTTCAAAGGCGGCAATGTTGAGCTGCTTGGCGGGGTCAAAGTTGGAAGGGATGGTGGAGGCGGAGAGAGGGAAGGAGGAAGGCACACAGGATGGGAGATTAGCGAACTGACGCATCACGTCGTCTGCTTCGGGGATCGAGTCGTCCTCTTCATCGTCGTCGTCCTCGTCGCCTGCCTCGGGAGCCTTGGTTGCAGCGGTAGGCGCAGAGCCAGACGCGGAAGAGGGAGAATTGAGCGTCTCGATGACGGTCTCTGCCTTCTTCTTGCCCTTGTCTGTCTTTGGCTTGGGCTGAGGCTCGGGTTCCGCTTTGGCAACGTAACCCGAGTTCCAACCCTCTTTGAGGCCGTCGCTGGTGATCTTCTTCGAGTCTTCCTTGTCCATCTGCTCCAGTTCAAACTTGATTTGTGTTTGCCTCGCATCGAGCTTCTGCCTGTGTCCCTGCAGCTCGGTCACTAGCGTCTGATCAAGATCGTCACCGGACTTGCCCTTGACGTTGTCCTGCTGCTGAATCTGGAGCAGCAAACTCAAAATCATATCGTCGGTAGTAGGGCCGTTGGGACCATCCTTGTTGCCTCTCTCCTGTCTTCCAGCACTGAGCTTTGCCACTTCTCTCGAGTAGAATGTGGAGCCTTCAATTTTGGTCTGATGGATCAAATCGTCGAGACGGGGAGCGAGAGCATTGTTGGTATCGATCTCTGCACGAATTGCATCCTTTTGGGCTTTGCGCTGGTCTCGTTTCTCGTGAATGTCGCGCTGCTTCCAGCGGATGAAGGATTTCTTGTCGATGTTAGGGTGGACCTCGATATCCGAGTCGTCGGACAGCTCGAGATTGTCCCACTTGGAGTAGTTGAGCGGCATGTTGGTGGCTCTCACGGTGTGGGTAATGGTGGAAAGGAGACAGAAGAATCGAGTGCAAAGTGTTGGTCTCCGGAAACTAAGCCATAAATTGTGATTTGTGAGCGAGAGTCTGTGACAGCCAAAAGGCGCGTTCTTGCGAAGATTCTCGAAGTGACAAATCGAAGCTCATCTGCACAAAGTCACCATTCGATCCCGATTCTTTGTCACGTTGACTTGATCGCATCGACGATTCTGTCGAGATATGCCTTGGACACCAGTCAAACACAGCTATGGCAGCATAAACAAGCAGAGGGTGGTCGTTTGGCATTAGACGAAGATGAAGAATAGTGTACAGAACATGCAGACAGCGGGACGAGGAAGAGATGCTAGAAAAAGAAAAGCAAAAGGCTCGGATTAGATGGCGGGTTCCCAACTGACGCCGCAACCGCATCCTGCTCCTTTGGCCTGTGGATTGTTTTTGATGGCAAATTGGGAGCCGATGAGTTCGGTGACATAGTCGATGGTGCTGCCTCGTACAAGTGCTAGACTGATGCTGTCGATCAAGATGGACACGCCAGGGTGCACTTCGAACTGGCTGTGGAGAGTGGGAGCGGCAGGTTCGTGAATGAGCAGCAGGACCGAGTGAGGTGAGTACATCCGAGATGGGGGATAAGGATGCAAGTATATGGTCAGTACTTGCATTACAGCTACGTAGCGATGTGGGCCGACAACTTACAAATCATCGTCTTCAATCTCTTCTGTAATCTCCATCTTGTACTGATAGCCGTGGCATCCGCCGGGCTCAACCGCGACTCTAAGTGCTAGCGAGGAGTTGTTCTCTCGCTCTGCTACCTTTTGGAGTTGAGCAATGGCACGGTCGGTGGCGATGATGGTAGGTTCGCCATCGCGGTACACTTCGGGTTCTTCTGGTTCGTCCGGTTTTCGTATCAATGTGGTGGCAAGTCTCCTCTGTGATGTATAAAGTAAAGGGGTCTGTACTAGTGGCGATGTCCTTGGATACAGGCTTCGTGCTGAAGCCAGCGAGGAAGACCGACACGAGAAGGGAGACACCAAGGTGGCCAGTCCGCGGCCGGTGGTGGCCGATCGTGGTGAGGACAGCCGGGTGGCTGAGGACGAGGCGTGTGATTGGGCGTGGCGAAAGGCCGCTCTCGTTGAAGCTGACCGGAGTATTGATCGCATTGTTGTTGCCGTGGTGATGGTGGTGGCTGCCATAGACGGGCTGCAGGGTCCTTTGCATGTCGTAGCTCAGCCTTTCGAGCGCCAGACGGTGGAGGCAATAGTGTGGCTTGCCCGATCCCGATGTGAATTTCTGATAAAAGTATGTGTGTAGTGACGAGCTAACAGCTAGGGAAATTTTCAGGAAAGCGCTGCGGTGACTGGAGCGCAGTGCAAGGTCTCTGAATACAAATTCGAAATGGGGTCGGGTCGAATTCAAAGCAGCATGGATTCGTTTGTATTCACCAGCTGGTGTGCGCGGGGCCAGAGTGAATTGAAATGCGTCGTTGCAAGAAAGAAGAAGACGAGAAGAAGCGCTCAGAACAAGCAACCCAAGCAGAAAAGCAAAGGACTAGCAAGGCCTTGGGTCGATTGGCGCTCTTGGCTTGCCTTTCTGTCTCGGTCGACTGAAGCTTTGCAACGTTGTAAGACGAGAGTGAGTGTTGCTGCGCTGCTCGTCGTTGTCGTTGTCGTTGTCAACGTTGATTTGTTCACTCGTTCTGGTATCTTTATCCTCATCATCACTCTTGATATCCACCAGCCAGTACGCATCGACTCACACACCTCCAAAAGATCGACACTCATTTACAACAGCAAGCACAGCCGTCATTGACACTTGGACCCCTCGCTTCTTTTGACTTTATTTGATTGCTCGCACCTGCAGCCAACATGTCTGCTACCATTGAAGAGATCGCCGACGACGTTCAGGACGTGAGTGTTTTCACCTGCAGCCATCAGCCACACGTACCGATACACAGAAGCTGACCATTTTGACATTTTCTCGACGCACACTTGGGCACGACGCTTGCATCATCATTGCTTCCACCCAACAGCTTAACGTCCACGAGGTCGAGTCTGACGACGCTGGCGCCGATGTCCACGCCTCGGACAAGGTCGCTTCGCGCGCCGAGCGCAAGTCTCGCAAGGCCCTCCAGGGTATCGGTCTCAAGAAGGTCGGCGGTATCACCCGTGTTACCATGCGCCGTCCCCGTGGTGTAAGTGCTCAATCATACCCACAATGCATCTATTGCGACACTAGGACTGACCTTGCGATGCTCCCATCATCAACCACGTACCATCTTTGGCTGCTTTACAATTACAACTCTATAGCACCTCTACGTGATCGCCCAGCCCGAGGTCTACAAGTCGTCGCACTCGGACGTCTACATTGTTTTCGGCGAGGCCAAGACGGAGGACATGTCGCAGCTCGCCCAGGCTCAGGCAGCCCAGCAGATGGCTCAAGCCGAGGCTCAGGAGCGTCTGCTCGCCGAGTCTCTGCAGAACTCCGGTGCCGGTGCCGAGAAGAAGGTCGAGGAAGAGGAGGAGGACGACGACTCGCCCATCGACGAGGAGGGCGTCGATGCCAAGGACATTGACCTCGTCATGCAGCAGGTCAGCTGCTCCCGAAGGAAGGCCGTCAAGGCGCTCAAGGAGTCCAACGGTGACCTTATCAACGCCATCATGAACGCCAGCTAAGTTTCTCCGCTCAGCAGCGCTTTCATCGGTCGCCCTCGCTTGGTTTGACCGATTCTTGGAGGATGTTGTCCTCTCCAGCATGCTAACGTTGACGACCAAACGCTGAACTGCACGACTGTCATCGTGGTTGGTCTTATCAACACTGTCATGCCTCGAGGCACTTAACCTCTTGCAAAAAATGAAAAGGCGTTTTCCACGCTTGCTTCTCTCGTCCTTGTTGCCGGTGTGTGTTAGCGCTTCGTCCTTGTGGCAAGCCGGACTGTTCTGTTGGCTGCGAAAGCCTCGTGCAAAGCCGTGTGAGCTGCTGCATCCGGTTGTTCCAGTCGATCCTCTCTGCCTATTCAGCCCATCATGCGTTCTAACATTTCAGCGAAAAATAGATGTGAGATGCCGAGTGGTGATGAAATCACTTTGCCGCTTTCTTCTCAAAAAGCACGCGATACGATCCTGCAAAAAGGGTTCCTCTTCCTCTCTCTGCATGAAAAACTGAGCCTCGTGTGGCCGACAATTGGCAATTGACGAATTTTTGGGAGCTGACAAGCGCGTTTCGCAAAATAGAAAGATACCGCTTTACCCTTCTCTATCTATCTGAGATATCACCTTTTGTCGTCCTTCGCGATCGTCACAATCGCACCTTGCGCTACCGTCGGTCTGGCTTCCGACCAAAGCTGACTCAGTCGATCGTCGGGATCGAGCCGTGCTGAAGTGCGAGCTCAGTCGATCGTCGAGCCTTGTTTCTCGACCACCATCGTGCTGCAACGCAAATCCCATCATGGCCGACATGGACACACATCCCGCTGGTCAGCCACCACCCGGCTCAGACGACTCGCAGTCGCACCGCCGACGCAAGTCTTACATGCAAGGTCTTTTGCTGCTGCTCATCGTCGTCGTCCTATGGACCGCCTCTAATTTCCTCACAAACGCTCTGCTTACCACGGGTGGATACGACAAGCCGTTTTTCGTCACGTACGCCAACACTTCGTCGTTTGCCTTGTATCTCGTACCGTATCTTTTCAGCAGTCGACTGCGCAAGAGGTGGAGCAATGCTTCTGCGCACACAAACAGGTACGCTAGATTGCCGCAGAATGACGTCGAAGGAGGAGGACTAGCAGCAGCAGGGGCGGCAGAGCAAGACGTCGCTGATGATAAGGACGAGCTGCCGAAGTGGCTCAAGACGCTTGGGTTCGATGTGCCTACGGTGCCAGCAGATGAATCAATAGACAGAGTGGTAGCAGCAGCCACCGCCGCAACCACGCCGGCTATCAAGCCTTTCGCTCTCCTCGCCGAGGAGCAGCAGCAACAGCGTGGCCGTGGCACCAAGCCATCGACCGTGCTCAAACACAAACCTATTCGACTCAAACGCTCCTTCTCGCAATCACAGCAGCAGCAGCAAGACGACTCTTCCACAGCATCAACACCGTTACTCGCACCAACACCGCCCGCATCGCGCCCCACCTCCCCCGTCCGCCCTTATTTGGTATCCACCTCGGTCCCACGTCCATCTTCGATCGACGGTAGAAGACCACGTACTTCGATCAGCATCATTCGTCCAGCAGGCGCAGCAGCGGCGCCTGTCGTCCCACTCCCGCTACCACCACTGACGTTGAAGGAGACTGCGATCCTGGCCTCTCAGTTTACGCTGGTATGGTTTGGTGCCAATTGGGCTATCAATGCCGGGTTGGGATTGACGTCGGTTGCAAGCGGAACGACCATCGGGTCTGCCAGTGGCTTCTTTACGCTAGCTCTGGGTGCGGCGCTGGGGGTGGACAGGTTTACGCTGCCACGGTTGGGTGCGGTATGCATCTCGGCGCTGGGGGTCGCAGCTGTGACGTTTGCCGATCGGGATACTGCCACTTCGACGATTTTCGAGACTGGAGCTTTTGTTCTTGATGGGTTGTGGAAACGCACCACACCCTCTGCCGATTCTGCGGCGGCATCCATCAGCAGTCTAGCTGCGGCAAAGCCGCCCAACGCACCGTTGGGCGACATGCTCGCGCTGCTCTCGGCCTTTCTCTACTCGCTCTACGTGATGCTCCTCAAAACGCGCATCGGCTCCGAGGACCGCATCTCGATGCCTCTCATGTTTGGTATCGTCGGTGCGATCAACATTGTCTGTCTTTGGCCCATGCTACCCATCCTCCACTACACGGGCATCGAGCCCTTCTCGCTGCCACCTTCGCCGCAGCTTTGGGCAGGCGTAGTGGTCAACATGTGCATCACGTTTGTCAGCGACTTTATCTACCTCTTGGCCATGCTGAAGAGTTCGCCGCTGATTACGACGTTGGGCTTGTCCTTGACCATCCCGTTGGCGGTGGTGATTGACGGGTTGAAGGGGAGCCATACCGGTGGGATGGTGGCGGTGTTGGGGTCGGCGGCGGTGTTGAGCAGTTTTGGATTTATTGGCTGGGATGATCACCGCTGTTTTAGGGAGGAGAAGAGGAGGTCTGAGGCGGCTGCGGCTGAGACGATGGTGGGACAGCAGGGTCAGCAGGGGGAAGCCGAGACGGATACGCATGGCGTACAAGGCCTAGAGCAGCGAGATCAGCGGCGGAATTGGCGGTCAGGTGCAACGACTAGTAGAGACTCTTCGGCTATCTCGTTACGCTCCGAGACGTCGCAAGGGTCTTGATGAGCAGATGTAGTTGCAGCAATAGACAGGATATCGAGAACCCATGTGTCGAGCAGAGAACGACTTTCCTATGCGTGCGTGAAAACATGAGGTAACAACTTCGTAAAAAGACCGTGTTCCTTGATTGCGAGTAAAAGGATGTTCAAGTTCAACAAGGGCACAAACAGTACCGTGTTGCCTCGCGTACTGGCCGCCAAGAAACGCTTGGCCATGCGGCACGGCTCTGCTATTCGATGCTGAGCCTTGCTCAATAAATATTCCAACTCTTCCTCCACCTCAACCCTGCATACCTCTTGATATCGCCCCTATACCCATAGCTATTCTCCTTGAACCACCAAAACCCACCGAGTACGGCTACGACACACGCCGCGAAAACCGCATTCTTGAGCGTCTCGCTGAGCTTTTTCCTACCATACACCGCCGTCGTGCTCCTCCAAACGAAATGGTCCAGCAAATGTGCCAACATCAGCACGGCAAAGTACAGGATCGGCAGATAGTGGTGCAGGTAACACACACGAGCCATGATGAGGAAAGGCAGGTAGTGAAGACCCCATCCGAACGCGGCGATTTTGCCGACGTAGAGGAAGTGAGACCAGTCCGAGGGAGACAGGTCTTGGATCCGTCGTTGACGGCGCATCATGTACCACAGCCATGTAGCTCCAAAACCGACAAGCGAGAGGGAGGAAGACCACCAAATGACAGGGTTGCCGAGAAGGTAGAACTTGATCGAGTTGTCGTCCCACGAATTCATGCGCAAGCCGTTCCACAAGAAGGGCCAGTCGAAAGGCTTGCTTGCCAAGATGTCTTCCTTGTCGGCATCAGGAATGAGCGCGTTGTTCGAGGTCATCATGGCGACGTTGAGATGGATAAAGTCGCGCAGGAAAGGTGATCGATACAGCTGAGAGTCTCCCGGTGGCAGACGGTCGTTCCAGTGATTTTCAATGTTCCACCAAGTGTGTTGGTCCTTGGGATTGTTTTCCTTGTCGCAAGACACTTCGACCTGCTTCCAGCCCCATTGCGGCAGAACGGCGTTGGCAGCACGCATGTAGCAGCCGAGGTTCTTGTGCCTCAACCTCATCCTCGTCGTCAGAGACCGAACAGGTCCACCTCGAGGCACTTTGCCATGCACCATGTCGTCGACAATCTCTACGACCCAGTGATCGTTGTCGTCTCCCGTGCTCTCGTCGCCATAAGCCGAAACCTCGAGATTCTCCTTCGTCACCGGAGCAGCCACGTTATGCGAATGAATATTGCGCTTGGTCTGATCGTGGACGAGTCGAACCACATCGTTGTTCTTGAGCATGCGGATCGGTTCGTTGCTAGACGAGTAGTTGGCGGGCAACTGCTTCTCGTTCCACGGAGGAGTGATGATAAATTCGTTGTTGTTGTCACGGTAGTGGTAGCAGGTAACCTGCTGCTGCTGCGATCCGACAGGGTATGTCTGGACGTGCGAGTGAAGCAATCCTCCTCCGTAACCCATGTTCTTGAGCGTAATCTTGGAACCGAAGGCAGCTTCCGGAGGCGAGAGCGCAAAGTCGTTGCCGCGCAAATGGCTCTGGAAGAGACTGCTCATTTGTGCATCGCCTGGACCCGATCGGCTGAGGATCAAAAAGTGCGCCTTGAAGCTGAGCATGTAGATCGTCAGAGGCAGGAAGATGAGGCAGAGGATACGCGCACACCAGTGACGAGCATAAGCTCGAACAGGCATACGAAGATCGCCAAATTTCTCCCATAGATCTTCCACCGTGAAAACACCTACAAGAGCGGTCACAAAGAGGCCGACCCACTTGACCGAAGAAACGCATCCGATCGAAGCACCCGTGAAAGCAAGCCAGAACCACCACCCTTTGGTGAATGGAGCCGCTTTGTACTGCATAAACTTGACCAGGCCGTGCACCGTTGTAAACGTAAAGCACAGCAGCATCGAATCGAGCAAGATGAAGCGCGAGATGACGAGCCAGCCGTTGTCGAACAACACCATGAGCGTCAAGAGATGGCGAGCGCGCCAGTTCCAGTTGAGACCGCCACTTGTAAACCAAGCGAGAGGCACCATGGCCACGCCAAACATGGCGAGAATGACGCGCATACCGACGTAGTTGACATCGGCCGGGTACGTCTCTCCGGACTTGAACTCGAACTGTCCTCGATATCCGCTAAGGAGACCAGCAAGGCCTACGAGCATCTTGCCAAGAGGAGGGTGGACGTCAAAGTAGAACTCTTGCTGCAAGTAGTGCGACCCAAACTTGCCGAAATGCGCCTCGTCCCAGACGACGACGTTGCTCTTGCCGATCCCCCAAAGGCGAGTGATCAGCGAGAGGACCGTATAGATAAGACCGATGACCTCGTCCTGACGCAGAGTCCACATGAGGAGCTCAAAGTTAGGCGTGCGCTGCTTGTGAACGGGAATGAGATGCGCATACTTGTTCACTTTGCCACTCGGCGAATGAGGAGGAGCAAACCCGGCTTCCTTGGCTTTCAGCGCAGCCGAATCGATATCGGCCTCGTTTACAGCGCCGGCGCGATCCGAAGTTTCGGAAGAATATGGATCAAAGCCAGCCGCAAAGCGACGATTGTTGGGTGCGGGACTATCCATCCTGCGTGGCGAGTCGTGAGCTACACTCGACGCAGACGGAGGAGAATGGGTAGGGAGCAGCGAGTCGTGGGTGTCGATGTAACGCTTGCGATACGGAGGTGGATTGTCGATCGACGAATCGAAAGCAGATGACGTGGAAGCGGAAGACGAGAACCCGGTGGCTACGTAAGAAGACGAGGATGGCGGCGTGCAAGTTGGATGATCAATGTCGATAGGTGTGTAGGAAGACCTTTTCTCAGCGTCGATGCGCGAGGTGGGTAGCATCGAGTGCAAAAGTTGCAGAGAGGTCTTGCGTCCGAATTGAGCCGAAAAGGTGGGGTTTATGCTTGGAGGATCTGTGGGGGTGGTCGGCGATAAAATCAAATTGCCGCTCGACGAGGATGGTGTTGGTATGAGTAGCAATGATGACGACGAGGATGGCGACAGATTGTGGCAATGGCGAGTCGGAGCGGATCCGTCGAAAAAGGTGGTGATTATACAGCAAGCTGAATTGACGTTTTGTCGGATGCTTTTCCGTTGCGCAGCAAGTCCGGCCCGACCGAATCTGATGCAGCGGTTTAAGAGAGAGAGAGAGAGAGCGTGTGAGCTTTCTGTACTGTCACGCCAATGTTTGCGTTTCGACGGAAGTACCGATGGTGATGATGGTGATGGTGATGGACAACAACAGATCGGAAGCGAGGCTCGAGGAGCAAGCCAAGCCAAGCCAAGCCAAGCCCAGCCCAGCCAACCAACCAACCATCACACTTCTCTCTCGGCGACGCCGAACGCTACACAGCCTGCCCGTTCATGGTTTGCTGGCTTCCCGTCGGCGACTCTGACCAAGAAATTCCAAAACCGCGTGCCATTTGGCCGACGAAGCGACGCAAAGGCAAAAAGAAAAGGGAAAAGCGCGTGGTCCAAGCACACTCTCTCAGGTGGCAGCTGATCGCATCAGCAGCATGGTCGGAAGCGATTCGCCATCGGATCAAGCGCAACATGGTCGCACGCACCACAGTCGTCTTTGCTGCTCTCAACGTGTTGAGGTTGAGCGCCTTCCGAGTCAGGCAGCAAAGCGTCGGCGCACTCCGTGACTCTTTTTGAAACGTGTCAAAGCTGCCAAGGACGCTGTGACGTTCTGTTGCCGTTGTTAGATCTAGTATACACAGGTTTGACGTCAAAACGCACGATCCTGTTCCCCCTTTGCTTGTCAGATATCCCATCTCCCCTTCCCACCATCATCTCAACGGTCACCATGTCAGACACACCAACCTCCCCCGTCGAACCGCCCAATCCTACCGATGCTGCCTCGACAGTACCCTCCGACGCAACTCCAGTGGACCCAGCCGAAGCAGCCCGACTCAAACGCGAAGCACGCAAAGCCCGAATTCTCAGTAAAGGTTCTGATCGTCTAGCACGCATCACCAACACGGGTCGCGGAGAAGGGGCTTCTGCGTATCTCAAGGATACCATGCCGAGCCTGCCTTCCACTCCGCAACCTACAAAGCCGTTGAGTGTGGTACCTGCCGATGACGATGACCCGCTGGAAGTGGATATCTCCACCTTGCCTAGGCAAGGGCAGCAGCCGAGAGGAGGAGAGGATGTGAGCAATCCGTTTGCGATGTTTGGTGGCCAAGGGCAGGGAGAAGGACAGCAGAATCCGATGGAAGCGTTGATGGCCATGATGCAGGGTGCGGGTGGAGGAGGGTTCGGTGGTGCTAATGGGCCGGGTTTTGGCGCGGGAGGAGAAGGGGGAGCACAGCCAGACATGTCGGGTTTGCCTCCGCAATTGGCAGCTATGATGCAGCAGTTTGGTGGTGGTGCTGGTGCCGGCGGTCCTGCTGGACCGACTGCTCCCACAGCAACGCAAACAAAGTCGCTATCGGAACGGGCCTTTGACCTCCTTCAAGCTATCCTCGTCGTCGCACTGGGCGTGATCGCCGCCAAATCGTCCCTATTTGACCTCGATCGATCCTCGCTCGTCCCCGACACTGTCAACCAAACCTTCGACAAGCTCACTCCATCATCGTTCAGTGCTCCCACCAACACTCTTCGTCGATGGGCGAGGTTAGGCTATCAAAAGCCGACTGCAGACGAATGGCTTGGCGTTTCAGCGACCTCTTTGCTGCCCAATACGACTCTGCCGCTGTTTTGGATCTTTCTCTCGCTCGAATTGGTTTTGCAGGCGGGTAGGATTGTGGTTTTCTCCCGCAAAACTCCAGCTCCACCCTCGCTGCTCTCGACCCTGACCATGATGCTTCCGATTCCGAATCTGGGCTTGGCGGTTCGGTTGGTGGGCAAGTATCTGGCGTTGGTCAATGCGTTGGTCAATGATCTGGCCGTGTTGGTGTTTGTGTTTGGCGTGACGGTGCTGTGGAGTGGATGGCGGTTGGGTGGAGTGGGCATGTTGGAGGCGGGAAGCCTGCCCGGTTTTGTGCATGATGAGTTGTAGCACGGCGAGGTTCAGCGTAAATCACAAGTTCTTGTACAGGTCAGAGGTCGTTCTGCGTTTGTGTGTGTGTGTG
This sequence comes from Ustilago curta, assembly GCA_928722295.1. Taxonomy (NCBI): domain Eukaryota; kingdom Fungi; phylum Basidiomycota; class Ustilaginomycetes; order Ustilaginales; family Ustilaginaceae; genus Ustilago; species Ustilago curta. The sequence goes on along the minus strand of CAKMXH010000019.1, from coordinate 419,478 downwards.
TGTGTGTGTAAGAGGTCCTGCGTGCTCGTTTGCATAAGTCTACAGGCCAGCAGTCAAACTCATGTCGCAGCAGCCGTCATCGCACCCTCTTCTCCCCTCGACTCGTCTCCCCTTCCCCCATGAATCCGGAACAACCTCACCTCCGAATCATTCCACAGTCCCCACGGCAGCAATCCAGAAACATAAATCGTCCCCCACAGATAGCTCCTCAACCAGACACTGGCTTGATCGGTCCAGTGCCAGCCTCTTGCGTGAATACCTCCCTGCGGAGGTGGCAAGTACTCCGACATCTCTTGTTCACGCAGATAGGCCAAGACGCGGGCGTCTGTGTCTCCACCCGTGATCTCTGAGGTGGTGGTTCCAGATGCGATGCGTTCGATCTCGGGCAAGAGTCGGCCGATGACCAGACGCAGAGTGGAGAGCGGCAGACCAGAATGCCATGACTCGACCCAGGCTTGGGTGGGTCGGAAGCCTTGCTTCCCGATGTGTTGAGCGGCGACCTGTTCGACGGTTTCGAGAGAGTATTTCGAGAGCTCGCCATGCCAGTGCACCGCTCGGATGTCGGTCGAGGAGGTAGAGATGCGTCGCATCTTGCCCTTGTCGACTGCGGTGCTTGGCTTGCCGTCGTCTTGGCTTGCCTCTTTTGCCACATCAGCCGTCGATGCCGACGCTGTTTCTGCCGCAACAGGCAGCGGCACCTTCTCCAACCTCGGAGCATTCTCAAACCAGTCTCTCGTCTCGGTCCCAACCGCCCTTCTCCTCTTCCAAACCTCCTCAACCGCTTTCCTCAATTCGAATCGCTCCAGTCCATCCACCAGCCCCCTCGCCAACACCAACGAATACACCAGATTCACATTCGCACTGTACCCAAACGTCAGCACCGCATTGATCGTCTCCAACACGTAGAACAACAGCCTCGGGTGTCCCTCATCCGACAACAGGAACGACGGTTGCGAGAACGACCGCAACAGATGTATCACCCTACTCGACGCCGTGATCGACAACGACCGCCAGGCAGGAGCAGTGTTGCTGAGCGAAATGACGAGTGGCGCGTACAGCGAAGCAAGCTGTCCCTTTGTCGTAGCTACTAGCGAGTAAACACCTTGCACGAGAAAGTCGATCGCCGTGTTTCCACCCAACAGTCCCAACCGGTTTGGCAGCTGCACTTTCCCCGCACTACCAGGTTTAGCCAGATGCACAGCAAAGCACCGCTCGCTCGATACATCCTGCAGCATGAACGCACACAGCCGTACCAGCCCTTGTAGCGCTACGTTGTCCTTGTACGTCAACGAGAAGTAGAGCAAAATCGTCAACAGCTCCGGTGCACGTTTGCCATCGTCCAAAACATACAGTCGGAACTTGTGGTTGTGCTCCAACAATCGCCAGAGCAGGATCAGACGCTCGGCGACCTGGCTGAGCTGCCAACTGCTTTCTGCGGCTCGTCTCCCCTGTCCTGCCGTAGGGATGGGGATGGCAAGAATCTGAATCGTAGAATTAATGTGTTCGTTGAACGGTCTTGCCAGACCGGTCCAGATGATTTCAAAGTCTGCTGTGCGATGCAGCTTACTGAGATAGAAGCGAAATACGTTACGCCCGCCTGGACCCGGTTGTGGCCGCCCCACGGTGCTTAGACTGACCGTATCCGTTTCACCGGGTAAGGGCACATCGTAGGTTAGCAGCACATCCAGAATCTGCAGCGACGTAGTCACCAGGCTTGCGCGCACTTCGTCGTTCGACCCACCCACCAAGCCACTGACACTCGGAAGGCCAAGCCAAGCCGAGGTAGAATTCCTCGCATCGGTAATGCTCGTATTGATCAGACTGCACAGGAGCGGCAACATGATGCTCCTGTCCAGATCCTGAACGGCGAACTGGAGCGCTGGGTCGACCTGCGAGTTTTGCTTGTTGGCAGGTATGTATATGCTTTTGGAGAAAAGGACGAGGAGCAGGCGTAGAACTTCGACGCGGTTGGATACGTGGAAGCGGGTGGTGCCGGGTAGATCGACCGAGCTTCCGACACCAGCTTCCCAGATCGAGTAGTTGATGCGCCTCAGCGGTGCGGTGGTGGTCGCTTCTTCGAGCTGGTCTTCGGTCCATGGCAAGGTGAAGCCGGAGCAGAAAAGAAGGTCAACAACGAGCCTGACTAGACGCTCGCCTAATGCTACTGGTATTGGTTCGTTGTCGTTGTCGTCGTCGTGTGGGCCCGATTCGTCTTCAGGCTTGTCGGAGGAGCTGAGGGGATGATCGACAGCTTCAGACTTTTCCGAAGCTTGTTTCGTGCCGCCTGTTTCGTCTTCGTCTTCGTCGTCGTCATCGATGACAAATTGCGCTGAAGTGTCGAGTTTGTCAGCTTGAGTTGCGCGACCGGCATCTGCGCGAGACTTTGAATTGGCTGAGGACGAAACTTGCAAAGAGCCCGGCTCAGCATACGCTTCAGGAGCCTGCGTCCATAGCACCTCATTCTCGAAACCGGCATCATGCGACTCCATGACCGCCGGCAGCGTCCTTGTAAGAATACGAACGACATTCAGCGCCTCCTTAATACGATCTCTCTGCACTGAACCTGGCGTGGACAGTCCGGAATCGAAACCCATCAACGAAGCACCTGGTACCTTCCACTTCGAGATATCGGCAATACTGTTCAGCCTCGAAGTCAAAGCATCCCTGTTGAGTGTTGGTGGCGGCTCGAAAAGGGGATCAACCAACAGACTCTCGAGATGGGCTACCATCACCCTGACCAGGGTAACGACATTTTCGGGTGCGTCTTTGCGAGCGCGTCTGAGATCTGCCAGGGAGAGCAAAGAAAACACATCGGTGGGTGTATCGAGCTGAAGGTATCGTGACCAGTATTTGGAGTCGTGGTAAGGGATATGTCGTTCGGAGTAGAGCCTGGCGATGCCGTCGAGCTGCGATAGCTTGAAATCGAACTTGTCCTGGCTACCAAAGATGAGCTTTCGAGGTAGCGAGAGCATTTCCGGAGGTAACGATGCCGAGCGTAGCCAGTCGCAGCAGCAGCTATTGATTTTAGTAGATCAAGATGGTGGCGGAAGGGAGAGAGCAACGCTCGAAGCTGACATTCTGTTGAAGCGAAACCCACTTTCAGGGTTCAAAACGCTGCTGAAAGGCCTGTGCGCGATGCTTGCCCGATTCTTGCTAAAATCACACTCGGATCGGTCAGCTCTCCTCCACACCGACATGGCGCAACGAACGAGGACACACTTTACAACTCAGCATTCGTCCGTCCTTGCCTTGCATCACGCTCCATCATCGTTCGGACGCGCCGCAAGACGCTGACACGCAGTCACACGCGCTGACTCACGCCATCCGGTGGCTCCGCTCGATACACCAACGTCGCCACAGCTGATAACGGACAACTCAGCCATCATGTCGGCCTCCTCTTCCTCCTCCTCCTACATGCATGCCGCAGTTGCATTCAACAAGGTCGCCGGCACACTCTCTCTGCACACCGATCAGACCGTACAATGGGTTCCCTCGTCAGCCTCGTCCGGCGTCAGCCCGTTCCAGCTCAAGTTTGCAGACATCGCTGGTCTACAAACATCCAAAGCAGGAGCAGCACAGATCGCGCTCATGCTCGTGTTGGCCAACGGCGTCCAGATCGCATCCAAACCAAAAGCGCTTCTCGTATTCAACGCTGCCCAACAGACGGCGCTTGAAGACCGCGAAAAGTTCAAGACCGAACTAGCAGCTGCGGTTGGTAGGAACAAAGCCAACGCAGAAGGCAATGGCTCTACAGCTCCTTCCACACCCGCCAGTCCTGCAGCCGTACCCGCTTCACCCGCAGCCATCACTCGAGGAGCTACACCAGACACACGATCTGGCACACCCACACGACCCTCGTCAACCGCTGCAGCCTCTCCAGCTCCCTCCAAACTCCCACGAGCCAAAGACACCCCACCCAAAACCGACATCGAACTCCGCATCTCGGTCATCAAATCCAATCCGCAACTTCGAGCGCTGCACAAAGACATTGTCATCTCCGGCCAGATGTCTGATGCCGAGTTCTGGTCGCATCCGCAGCGGCAGCGTCTCATTCGAGCTGAGAGAGCCAAACTGGAACAGCGGGCTGGTAGGAATGCGCGTCTGGCCGATCCAAAACCGACGCCCAACGAAGCAGGCGAGTTGAAGCTGAGTATCACTCCCGAGCTGATTAGGGATCTGTTCGAACAGTTCCCCGTCGTCGCAAGGGCGTACGAAGAGAATGTACCATCGAAACTCGACGAAGGGTCCTTTTGGACGAGGTATTTCCAGTCTAAACTCTACCATCGGTTACGAACGAGTGCGAGATCCGCGGCTTCCGAACACATTGTATCGGATGATCCCATCTTCGACCCGTACTTGACCGAAGAAGATAACCAGTTGGAACCGCAACGAAGGTTCAACCCGCACGACCGGCTGTTGGACCTCGAAGCGACCGAGGAGGACCATGGCGAGACGGGCAACGAGAAAGACTGGACGATGCGGGCGGGAGCCGAGAGGAGGACTTTGCCGTTGATGCGGAGGTTCAACGACCATTCGCAGTCGCTGCTCGATTCGGCACTGGGGGACCAGGAGGAGGCGGCGAGGAAGAAGAGGAGGATTGTCGGCGGTGTTGGCGAGGAATACTCGACAGACGGGGTGGGGGGTAATCCGCCAAAGGTAGGCGGAGAGGTGGAAGGCGAGGAAGGTGAAGCGGCAGAATCGGTAGATTGGATCAAGAACCACTACTACAAAGAGATTGTCATTGACGATCTCAACGAGACGTCCAAGAACGACAAGGTTCGACTGAGTGTAGCCAACCTGGAAGGATATTTCTCTGGTTCACAAGGCGAGATGGATACGTCGACATCAAACTCATCCACCGAAGTGGTCGTTTCGTGCATCTCGGACTACCTCGCGCACGTTGAGCGATTCAATGCTCAACTCGCATCGACATGCATTGACCTGGGCGGTTTCAAACCCAGTTCGACCGGTACGGAAGCGTCGATGCGTCGTATGCTGACCAATCTCGGCTCTCGATCGCTCCCTCGTTCGTCAGGCGACATTAAAAGCCTACCGGAAACGTTGCAGAAAACGCTCGTCTCTCTGCAGGCGTCCATGACCGAGTTTCTGCGTCAGTTCTGGAACTCAATCGCCCCAGCTCCCAACGACGACCAGTGCGTCGCCCACTCAGCCACATCCGAGGAAAAACGCGACGACGAGGAGAACCGCTTGATCGCCGCACGCAAGATGGCAAAAAACTTGTCTAGCTTTGACCACAGATTGCACGACATGTTTACAAGCGCTGGCAGTGCAGCCCTCGACCAGCTCGCCCAGCACAAGGTCGGCGTACTCCTCGGTCCAACGAAAAAGGCCGTAGAGCGCGCGCTTCGGATTGCGAGAGCCAGAGGCTTGGTCTGACCAACCCTCTTCTTGTGCAAAGCCATGTTCACACAGTCCAACAGCACTCCCACCAAATGATGCGAGCATATCAAAGTGATTTCGATAAACATCAATGCTGACTGCACCGACCCGCCTGATCATACACAAATGCCTCGATCCTCACCTCGACGCCACAAACGCCGCCCTGAGTCGCTCCTGACGATGCAAAAACGTCACATACTCGACCAAAAACCTCACCTGCTCGGCCGTCTCGATCGCCTTTGGACTGCGTCTTCTACGAATCGTATCGATCAAGCAACTGACCGTATCCAAGATGGCCTCGCACTCCTCCTCGCCAGCCTCGGTGCCTACCACCACATCGTGCCAACTCAAACTCGTCGACCGCTCTACAATGTCCCGACTCGATCCCAACCCCTCACCCCCCTCCACCGCCTGTCGATCCACATCCATACCCGTCAAACCCTTCCTGCTCTGCTCACCCACGAAGCCCATCTTGAGCAGCCAAGCGCACGCAATCAGCCCGGCGCGTCCTACACCCCCACGACAGTGGACTAGCACATTGGTGCCTTTCAACGTACAATCCGTGACGATCGACGTCATGGCCGCATCCATCTCTCGGACGTTGGTGGGCGCAAAACCTTCGGCCATGGGTAGGCGGTAGACGTCCATGCCCAACCGGTCGGCTTCGCGCTCGTACTCGTGCCATGGCGCTCCGAGGTACGAGAGCTCCTCGTCGTTCAAGCAGCATACGACGGCTCGAACGCCGATGCTGTAGATGCGGGTAAGGTCGAGCCCGAGATCGCGACAGATGGCGCCTCGACCACGGACGGGTCCGGACAACCGCACTTTTTTACCGGGACACGATGAAAGCAGCAGATTGCCGATGCTGGGTCGTTTGAGCTCGGTGCCGATTCCGTCTTTGCCCTCGGCATCGTTCACCGAGGACAAGGTCAAGGTGTTCTCCCTCGCCGCCTGCTCGGCAAGTTGCGATTGCGAGAGATAGCTGGCACTGGGATCTGTAGCTGTGACCGTGGTGAGATCAAGCATGTTACGCAGTCGGATGAGTCGGTCGCCTTCCACCTGCTGGCGCGCGTGGTCGTCAAAGAAGTGTTCCGAAAAGGCCGCAAGTTGTTGATTTCGTGCCGCGTCCTCCAGGCTACCGCCATTGCTGGAGCCGAGTTTGAGCAGCTGCGGTTCGGCAGCCGCGTGAATGCGACGGCCGACGTCTGCGACAAGGTCATCCGGTAGAATGGGACTGATGTGGATGGGGTGGGTGTCGGAAGTCTTCATAGCGAGCTGCTTTTGCTGCTGCTGCTGCTCTTCGTTCAAGGTACGTTGCGATTCGGCGCCGTTGCTGGCAGGACCATGCGAGTTGCCGTCGGCGTGCATCAGCGGTCCGATCGAGACTTCTTTGATGGGATCCGAGGGTTTGGGAGTATCGGGGTGCGCAGGCTTGTCCGATGGACTGGCCGTTTCCATCTCCTGAGCCATGATGCGCTCCTTGTTCATAGGTCCGCCCACCTCGACGCTGCTACCTGCTTGCGAGCTGGTCATCAATTCGTCAGCGACGTCGTCTTGATCGCCTTCTTTCTTTGCCGGATGGCCGTGGAGCGTTGTTCCATTGGCGGCTTTGCGCTCGGGCGATGCGTTGAGTTCGACCATCCTTGTGAACCGATCGAAATTCGAGAGGTCTACCTGATCCGGGTTGGGTGGAGCGACAGAGACGTCCTCTTCGGAGGACGACGCTTCATCAGAGACGGGCGGCAGCGCTTCGATGGGTGGGGAACGAGAAGCGTCGATCGAGTCGGCCATGGCCTCGCTGAGGTCGCGCTCGACCGTTTGGTGGTTGGTGGTCTCGGTGCGAAGCACGCTCCTGGCGCGGGGCTCTGGAGGTGTTGTCAGCGAAGCAGGCCGTTTGGTTCTGACGCCTGCAGATGGCGCGCTGTCACTCGACGGCTGCGGTGTGGCTCTGATGGGCTTGAACATGTCCGAGGGCAACGTAAGAACAGGCAGGTCGTCGTTGCTGTCCATGGTCGCATCGCCGTTGCTGATAAGACCGAGCTTCTTTTGACGCTTTGCAATCAACCATGCCTTTGCATCTGCCTCTTCTCGTCTCTGTCGAAGCATCGTGTTTTCTACTACCTCTGGTTGCTGGAGTGTGATGGGAATGTAGGCGAATGGAGAGCCGCGCGGACCGAATTTCATGACGCTGTAAGGACTCAAGTGATGCTGAGAAGCCAGATGTGCGAGATCCATGAGGGCCACCCAGTGGAGGTTGCCAGAACGGATGGCCGACTCTTGTGCGCTCGCTACGAGCTTGTCGCGCTGGAGGTAGTTGTACTCGCTTGCAGGAATGCGGCCGTTGTGATCGAGCTGGTAGCTGCTGAGACTGTCGAAGCCCTTTTGTTGAGGCGGTTGGCGCAAGAGGCTGGGATCTCGGTCTTGTGGCTTTGTGGCGACTGAGAAACTGGCGCCGGGCGCCTTGGAGATGCTGGGGTCGTTAGCAGCTTCGACGCCCTGGTTCTGCCGCGATGGATTGCCGTTGGGAGTGGAGCGCGATCCATTTCCGCTGCTGCTAGTGGGTCTACTGTTTGAGGGTCGCGGGCGAGGTTTGTGTCGATGCGAATGCGAATGCGATTGTGATTGCGATTGTGAATGCGGATGCGAGCCGTTGCTCTCTTTGAAACTCTTCCTGGTGCCGTTGAACAGGAGGCTGTTTGCGGCGGAATCGCCATTGGCCAGCAAGGCGGCTTTCGCATTGATCTCGGCGCTTGGGGTGCGGACGAGCCCGTTGAGGCCAGGACTCGATGGCGAAAGCGGGGGCGAAAGAGTAGGCTGCTGTACGACCGGTTGCGCCATGCTTGATGATCGGGAGAAGCCACTGCGGAGCAAAAAGGTTGCGCGATGCTTGCTCTATCGGCCAGTTGCACGATTGATTGGTGTAGATGGCAGAGGGTGTAAATAGACAGCAGAGTGGGATCCAAGGTGCTGGGATCGAGCAAGGCTTGGAGGGAGTCGGTTGTACGGATATGCTACACGTTCTTATTGCGGCATGGTTCGGGCTTGTATGCTGTCTGGGGAAGGCTGGGGGACTTGTATATAGAAAAGAATCGACGTCAAGAGAGGGCGGCACTGTGCGTCCAAATGTGGTGGTGAGTCCAGAAGGTCGATGCCAGGCGCTTGAGAGACGGTCGTTAGGCTGACTGCTGAGACCACAATCCCTCCACTTATGGTCCCGGGGCAACAGCGACTTGCGTAGCGTACGAAATTGCAACCGATGGCCGGTTGCGGGAGGCGGAAGAGGACGAGATGAAGGCGCGGGCAAGGCCACTATAAAGAATCGAGAATGGGGCTGCAACGATGCTAGTGACGAGGACGGTGTCGAAATTCCGAGGCCAGAACGAGATGTATGCCAAGAGGGACGCAGGACGAAGAGAAGCGGCAGAACAGGGAATGACGAAAGCGAAAAACAAAGACAAAGTGACCGAAAGAGCCGCAGTGGTGAGATGAAAGAATGATGGGACGGAGCTGAAAGTTGGTGGTGGTGAGGAAGACAAGATGGGCGACGTTGAGAGAGAGAGAGAGAGGCAAGGAGCAACCGATATGCGCAGTGCTGTCGAGAAGAGAGTCTGTCAGAATGAGAATGACAGGCGTAAAGTGACTGACTGGCACTGTCACTTGTGGCAGAAAGAGAGAGAAAGAGACCAAGAAAGAGAAGGTTGGAGTGCATCATGCAGTCTGACTTGGCATCACTTGCGACCAACAACGGGAACGCACGACACAAGAGGCACACGAGCTGTCTGTCACCTTGTCGTTTCCAGAAAAACTCTCAACGCTCGGGATTGCCACACCGACGGACGCAGTCACGCTTCCACACAGTCACGTCCACTTTTGTCACTTTGTCTTGTTTGACTTGACGCTTCGGCACATGCGACAACTGAACGAGCGAGTGGAGAGGTGATAGCCACAACGGATGCCAGAAGCAATCGGGCAAGCAAAAGGCGATGAAAGATGCATAGCCAACACAGACATAGCGTAAGGACCCTTTTCCGATGTGCTCTCGTTCAAGTTGTACCGCTGCACAAGATCGGAGGACCCTGACTCTTTGGTTCTGTGGGCTTTTGTGGTTTTGACGCTCGCTTGCCTCTGTGGTCAAGGGTCGCTGTGGTTTTTGAGCTTCATTTCGGTGAGGCCGACGATCGAGTTGGCCTATCAGTAGCTACACTACTGTACTCACACCTCGACCACCCAAGCGGCTGTTCCGTTTCTCCTTTGGTGGCTCAACTAGTTCAACAAGCCGTGAATAGACCAAAAGGAGGTCGTCTGGCGCAAGTTGCACATCGACTGCACTGTATGAGTGAGAGGCCATTGGCCATTGGCGATCGAGAGACACAGCGTCTGGCAGTCTGTCTCTGCATTCTGCCCTCTCTTTGTGCGGAGTGGCAACAAGCGAGAAAACACAATTCCAAAGTAGTGTCGTTCGCATTTCAGGGTCCACTCTCTTGTTTGCAAATTCAAGTCCAGCAGACGACGCCTGAATACAAAATTCAATCCACTCGCACAGCTCACGATCGAGAGAGTACAGTAGTGAAATCATATTGCACGGCGCTGCTGTGGTGCACCAACTTGTGTGTTTCTCCACAAGCTGTGGTTGCAACGATGGTGCGTGTTTCGATCTTGACAGACGTCTCTTTGCTTGTCACTGCCTCTCACTGCCTCTGCCTCTGCGGCTCTCTGTCTTGAACCTGCTGACAGAGACATGACGACGTTGCGATTCTGAGCTCTTGTCCGCAATGTGACCGCACGGTCATAGGAGGCAGGCTAGATCGCTCTTCTGCTAAGTGCGCTTCAATCCGGCGATGCCTATACAATCGTGTTTGCCCAGACCCAACCAAGATGCTCGTCGGCTGGTCGTTGAACCCGATTGAGAAACTGATCGGGCATCCATCCTCGTCGAGACAGCTTGGCGGTCTAACAAGAACAAAGTGGGAACCCCACGGCCTTCCAAACGCGTCGTTCGCGTCTCGCATCGTCCACCCTTGTGCGCTGGCAAACGGCCAAGAAAAGAACAAAATTGCAAGGATCGACGACAAGCATCTGTCACTAGGGTACAGTACAGTACAGTACAGTACAGTTCAGTAGTCGCCGTAAGGTGATGGCCTGGTTCGACCGTCTCATGCCCTCCCAACAGTTTGCTCGACTGGATCAAGAGGAATCGCAACGGGCTCCTTTGCAGAATGGCTCGGTGATTTTGAGCCACAGTGCAAGAGTTTGCTATCGGAGTACGCGATGGAAGCATGAAATTTCAATAGAGAGTCAGAGAGCATTTGCAGCTGAAGCCGAGGCTGGCACAAACAAGCGTCAATTTGGCTCGCTCTTTTGACTCGTGTGTCCTGCTTCTCGGCCTGACCGAAGCGGGGCCTTGAATTTGCTTTGTTCCTTGGTTCGTCTACAAGATCAAGCCCGACATCAAGGCCTCCGTCCCGGCGATTCAAAGCGCCTTCTCGCAGCGGTTCCCCCCCCCAACACGCCTTTGGCTCGCTGTCCCCGGGCTGCTGGGCTTTCAAATATGTTTGGACCGCTGATCGATGTCGATTACAACTCTGCCACATGTGCTTATTCTACTACAGTATGTCTGTTGGCAGTGAGCGACACCCGACTTTGATCCCCACCACTGCGAGCCTCTTTGTCTTGCTCATGATCATACAGCACGTACTGTACTGTACTGTAATTGAAACAGAAGCCACTTGAACTCCAGCCTCGCTCCGCACCACGAGACGACGGCCTTGGTAGCTTGCGATCAGCCCAGCATTCATCATAGCATCATCGCCTTGGCTGTGTCGCTCTGGAGCAATTCCAATCCGCCTCCTTGTCGCTCAGCTGCAGCACCATGTCTCGCTTGCTTTGGTTGCTTTGCCTGTCGACACACACGCCTCGGTTGCATCCGACCTTTTTTTTTCTTTTTTTTTTTTTTTTCTCCTTCCTGAATTTGCGCTACAGTACTGTACTGTATTTGCAGACCCCCTTTTTTTCTTGGGCACACACGCGCGTTTCGCAGTGATGGCCTGCGTGCGTGTGTGCGTGTGTGTGTGCCTCTTTGCTGGCAGCGAGGCATAGAAAGCTTCACGCTTTGTTTCAATTTTTATTATTTTTTTTCTTCTTTCTGGAAAACCGACACACGCACAGCTGAGCAATGCGTGACTGAGACCGGACAGGATTCCGACGGTCAAGTCACGTACTGTACAGTACTCTTGTCACTCAAACTAAGCCTCGGCCTGCACAACCGCTTTGGCACGGCGCTGTCAACGGCGGCTGAGCTTTGGTCCGTCTCTTGCTCGCCATCAACCACTCTCATCCATCCTACCTCCTTGACCACTTTTCTACATCTCCTCTTCGCCGTCAACTCCCTATTGCCCCCGCTTGCAAGTACCAGCTCTGCTACTCTCCCGCAGCAAACCTCAGAGAAAGGATCGCCGGCGATCAGTCACACCTCTGCACCTCTCTCTCTCTCTCTCTCTCGCACCGGCGGCATCGTCAATCTCGTTCGTCACGGCGTCATCTAGGCATTCATCGTCATCAAAACCGTGGACTACGATTCTCTAGGCTAGACAAGGCTCCGCTGGCTTGACTCCTTACCCGCACTTTACCCCTTGCAACTTGGTCACCCCGAGCCAGGCAACACAGCCTTGCCGTCGACATTCCATCTTCGCTCTTCACAACTTCGTCTGCTTTCCAAATTCAACACAGCACACTCTTTTTGCTTTGCTTCCACATTCATACTCGTTACGGACTCTTTATCGTCGGTTTTCTGCATCACACTCTTTGGACTCTTTGACCCTTCGGATACTCTCTCGCTTGCACGGATCACACCCACTCTCAGCTTGCGCCACTCGCTGCCAAATCACATCAAACACTACACACAGCCTCGCGTGATACTTGCCTTGAAGCTAGGCGGCTCACTTCAAGCCTCACCACCATCTTCTAGTGGAACGCGCCAAACAAATCACACCCTGCGCATGCTCTGTCCAACGACAGCGCCACCTAGCTTTCATCCTTAGGCATCATGCCTGCCGTTCAGCGCAACACCACCTTCACAAAAACCTTTATCCGCAGACCTGGCCACCGCCATGATACCTCGATACCCCTTCATACAGAAGCGCCTCCGCCGCTCCGCCAGCCCACTCGCATCGCACGTGCAAAGACCCTCACACGTCCAGAAAGGAGTCAGCCACAGGTCCCTCTTATCAACCCTTCCACAGATGCACCGGGCTTTTCAGCCGCTTCCATTGCAAAAGGCGGCTGCAACTGGTGGACCGCCTTTTCGCTCGTAGTCACCTTTTGGGCACCTAGTCCTCTTCTTCACTCATGTTGTGGTCTCAAGGACAAGGCGAGTCGGCAGGCATGGCGTGAAAAGGTCTCCCTCGTCTTTGTCGCCATCCTCCTCGGCGCCTTTATCGGTTTCATCACCATGGGCCTCAACGCTTCCCTATGTCCATCCGCCGATAGCAATTCACCAAAGACGTACGTCCGCATCGGCACAGGAGGTGCCATCCTCGGCGTACAGGGTTGGGCCGTAGACATTGCACAGGCGCATCACTTGCCAAGCCCCGAGTCTACCAGGCTGTACAGCCTCTCGTCCTCCAAGTCCGGTTCCGATATCACCTCGCTCTTCTCAAGAACTTCGTCCGCCAACTTCCCTGCTTGTCAGGGCACCACTGCTGCCTACGCCGCAGATCCCATCTGTGTCGCCCTCAACGGTACCGTCTTGCACGACTGCCCTCTCGGCACCATGAACCCTGCTACCTTTGCAAACTACGGCATCACCAACGAGACGCGCAGAATCGGTTATGGCTGGGAAGACATTGAGAGCGGCAACTTTTCCAACTTTATGGTCCTCGACGGAACCGTGCTCAACATGACGCCTTACCTCAAAGCCAACCCGACACCCATCAGCGGAGACGTGGTGGATCTGGCCATTCGCCAGCAACTCGCCAGCACCAACAAGGGGGGCAAGGACGCCACCATGATGTTCTACACCCACCCCACCGCCCGCAACGCAATCAAGTGTCTGGTGCAAAAGTATGAAGCAGGCCACATCGACAAGATCACCCCAGGCTGTTTCATCTCCAACCTCGTCCTCTACTGCTCGCTCGTCGTCATCCTGGCCATCGTCCTCATCCGCTTCTTCATGGCCGTGTGGTTTTCGTGGTTCATGGCTGGCAAGCTCTCTTCGCCGCCACGCCCCTCTCGCCATCGCAAGATCGCTCCCAACATGCTGCCCGACGGCGCCATGACCTCTGTCAACTCGTCCGGTGCAGCACCCTGGGCCAACAAGCAACGTCCACCTCCTTCGCAGCCTATGCGCCGTAGGCGAGACTCGGCCTCGTCTGCCACGCCTTCGGTGCCAGACAGCATGTCGATTCAACACATTGGTTCCGAACCCTACGTTGTCTGTCTGGTCACGGCATACTCGGAAAACGAAGACGGCATTTCCACCACGCTCACTTCGCTTGCAGAGACGGATTACTCGGATCAGCGTAAGCTGCTCTTTGTCGTCGCCGATGGAATGGTCACGGGTTCCGGCGAATCGATGAGCACGCCCGACGTCTGCGTTTCACTGTTGGAAGCAGACCCGCGATTCGGAACACCAACACCCATGAGCTTCATCTCGATCGCCTCAGGCAAGAAGGAGCACAACATGGCCATGGTCTATGCCGGTCACTACACGCGAGCAAACGGAAGACGAACCCCCATGGTAGTCGTGGTCAAGTGTGGCACACCCGAAGAAGCTGGCGACTCCAAGCCCGGAAACCGAGGCAAGCGTGACTCGCAAATGATTCTCATGAACTTCTTCCAGCGCGTAACCTACAACGACCGCATGACGCCGCTCGACTACGATCTGTTCCGCAAGGTGCACACGCTCATGGGGGTGACGCCCGACTTTTTCGAGCTTTGCCTCATGGTCGACGCCGATACCATGGTCTATCCGCAATCCATGAAGACGTTGACCAACTGCATGATGCACGACCCGCTCATCATGGGAGCCTGCGGAGAGACTCGAATCGCCAACAAGACGCAGAGCTGGGTCACCATGATTCAGGTGTACGAGTACTTTATCTCGCATCATCAGGCCAAGGCGTTCGAATCGGTGTTTGGAGGTGTCACCTGTCTGCCCGGTTGTTTCTCCATGTACCGCATCAAGGCTCGGAAGCAGACGGATGACGACTGGGTCCCTATCATTGTCAAGCCAGAGGTAACGCGCGAGTACAGCCAGAGTGTCGTGACGACGTTGCACCAGAAGAACCTTTTGCTGCTCGGAGAGGATCGTTTCCTGACTACGACACTGCTGCGAACGTTCCCCAACCGCAAGATGGTGTTCTGTCCCGAGGCGCGCTGCAAAACCGAGGTGCCGCATACGTTCAAGATGTTGCTCTCGCAACGACGACGATGGATCAACTCGACCATTCACAATCTGATGGAATTGGTGCTGGTCCGCGACCTTTGCGGTACTTTCTGCTTTTCGATGCAATTTGTCGTGTTTATGGATCTGTTGGGTACCGCGGTGCTTCCCATCTCGATCGCGTTGACGTATACGCTGGTGGTGACCTACTGCATCAACCCGCCGCACTCGTTTACAGAAGCAATCCCGCTGATGCTACTGGTGGCGGTGATCGGTATGCCAGCATTGCTGATCCTGCTGGCAACGCGCAAGGTGGTGTACGTGCTGTGGATGTTGATCTATCTTGTGGCGCTGCCCGTATGGAACTTTGTTCTTCCGGTCTACTCTTTCTGGCATTTCGACGATTTCTCATGGGGAGAGACGAGAAAGGTGGAAGGAGAGGGCAAACAGACGGGGCACGGCGACGAGGGAGGCAGCGCCACTGGAAGTGCCGTGCCGCTTCGACGCTGGGAAGACTGGGAGCGATCCCGTCTACGCAAGAAGAAGCGCGAGGAGAAGCGTCGTCGCGAGATGGAGCGTCAGTTCGGTGCCGGTTTCCACAACGACAATGGCTCGGACGGTGATCAGGACCGCAAGGAGCCTGGCATGCCGCTGTCGAGGCCCGGAAGCGACTCGTTCAGCGACACTGTCACTGTCAGCGACTTTGACGACGACAAGTGGGGACACGAGATTGGAGGGTATGACGAATCGCTTCCACCGCCGGTTCAGATTGTGCGACACTCTGTCTGGGTGGGTGATCAGGAGGTCATTATCGACACGGAAGATATGGAAAAGATGCTTGAGACGGGCTGGGACGATAAGGCGTTCCGTTCGAGGACTGTGGGCTCGAATGGCAGCAAACTTGGAGTCCAACAGCCGCAATATCCGTCTGCGGTGAATCGCAACCGGCTATCGCAGATGGGAGTGTTTGCTGCGAATCGCAATGCACCGGCGGTTCCCGAGATTCCATCGCGGTATGGTGCAAGCAAAGGAGGAAGCAAGCCTAGCCATCATGGTGCTGGGAATGGCGGTCAGTACGAGCCGGGGAGTTATGAGATGGAACGCACGCCGAGTCCGGGAGAGTACGCTAGCTTGATGCGGGGCGGTGGAGCACCGTCGCCTTCCTCGCCTGGGTTTGCGCCGATGCAGCCGTACGGACATTCGTCGGCGGTGAGCGGAGGTGGACCGTATCCGGGGGGTCAGCATGCGAGACAGCGTTCGGGAGGTGCGGGTGGAGCGCCTCGTCATCAACAGCAGCCGCCATACCCGCCGCAACCGTACGCAAGGCCAGGTCCTCCTCCGCGTGGAATGAATGGTGGTCCTCTTCCTCCTCCCCCGCAGCAGCAGCAGCAGCAGCAGCGACGTGGACCCGCCAACGGCAGTGCACAAGCACCTGGTCGAAGCTATCATGATCGGTTTGCGTAGTAGTTGCAGCAAATCTTTGGCTCTCGACACTTTTGCACTTTGTTTTCTCGGGGGATTTAAGGGTTATATCGTTTCGCCAACTCTTTTCCGGGGGGGGGGGAGGTGGGTTTTTTTTTGTCTATATACATTCTCTTGGTGTTGACTTTTTTCGTACGCAATGCTTTTGATATCGTGTTCGGTGTGTGTCGAGGGTTGAAGTTGAGTTAGGGTTTGGTGATGGATTCGAGTGTTAAGGTTGGTGGAGGGTTTATCGTACGAGAGCGAGGGGGGGGTGTTTTTAGCTGGAGACGCGCGCGTGTGGGTGAGGGGGGCGCGTTGAGTAGGCTGGGAAGGGTGGAGTGTGAAATTTCGCGCGCGCGATCTTTGCGCAAGTGTTGGTCTTTCTTGTTGTAGTCGGTTGTTTATCACCACCATTAACGATTGCAAGACCAGAGTGATTGTCGACGTTGACATTCACGCTCGTATACCTTGGACGCGTCTCGTACGGTGTATTGTTTGTCGCATAACAGAATGGTAGATGTACAGTCGCAACATGCTGGTTCGGCGGGTGAGGATCAACCAGGGGCGGTGGGGGGGGAGGGGGGGTTTTTCGAGAGAGAAAGAAGTCGGTTGATTCAGGATATTTCAAAGGTAAGTTGGGTCTTGTACGAGGTGAATTGGGGGGTTGAGGGTTTTTGATTGTTGTTCACGACTGGTTATACTGACGTTGTTTTGGCGCTTGATTCATGGAAAAGGGAGTAGAATCGATTCTGGGTAACACGAATGCCGTCAATCGAAAGATAGAAGAAAGCATTTCGGTGGGTAAAGAGTTTCATCCCATCTCGGAACTCTGGTCAAAATTTCATCGTATAATGCAAGCCTCTGGTATTCCAAATCTCCATCCCACCACAACCACCACATCCAACAGTACACCAAGTACCAGTGCACAAGTCCAGACCACCGAAACTCCGAAAAAACCACAACAATCCGAACCACAAGCACAAGCTCAAGATGCTATCCACTTCGACCTACCTTCCACCATAGGTCTTCCGCCCGGCGTCGCTCCTGGCGGCGGAAGAATCTATGCCTAACCCCCCCCCACCCCACCCCCGCACTCAACCTGTTCTAACTGTTCCGACAGGATGGACAAACTTGCACAACCCACCTCATCGCTATGTTGGAGAGTGAAAGAATGCCAAGTCAAACGGTTTGCCTTGTACGGAAACTGCGTTGAGCTTCAAGCCCTGGATCAGGTGAAGAAACGTCGCTCGTTGTCCCCCTCCACTATCTCTGTCTCGCCCAAGTTGTGGACAGGAGAGCGCAACGGTACGGAATCAGGTTTGCCGTATGCGCAAAGGTGCGTTTCAGTGTTTCAAGGATGATGAAATTCAAGACTTGGTCTCGTCCCAACTCTGCCCGCACTCGGCTACGGCTAACAGAGTGAAACGACACGCGGACAAGGAGCGAGCGAGAGAGAGAAAGGGCGGAAGAGAAACAAGAGACGAGGCGAGATCCGATCGCAGCTAGGCATATTTGTATTTGTGACCCCCAATGGTCTTCTGCTAGCTTTGTATATCGGTAACATGACTCTTCAACCCACACCCCCGCACCAGGATCCGCAACTCGAACCAGCTTCGCACATCATCACGACAAATCCCTAATCCCCCAAACCCGCCCAGGTATACATCCCTTGACCAAATCCCGGCCCGGCCCTACTACCGTTCCCCCCCCCCTCCCCCCCCACAATCAACCCCGATGAACCCCGCCAAAGCTCATCACCTGCACCCCCTTTCCTTTCTTCTTCTTGCCCGCCGCTCCCCCTCCCCCTCCTCCTCCTCCTCCTACCCCGTCTTGCTGCGACGCGACCAACGCCTCCCTCAACCCTTCCAAATCCCCCAACCCTCCCTCGGCCTCTGCATCGTCGATGCGCCCCGGCTGACTGGCAAGCCACGGCGTAGTGGCACCCGAGCCGCCACTGGCACTCCCGACGGGACTCTGCTTGCCCGACGCCTGTCGAGCAAACAGCGTCTTCTTGTGTGCGTTGATGGCGCTCTTGGCCGCATTGCTCGGCAGACTCGGAAACGCCGCATTCGATTTCGTGTTGACACTGCCGCCACCTCCCGTGGACTGAACGCGTGCTACAAACGGTTTTGGCGTGCTCGCACCCGACCCGCCGCCACTCCTCGCCGCCGTCGAAGCGGCACTCCACTTGGCACTGGCAGCAGCGCCTGCGGATCGCGACGCCGCACCGTGCGCAACCGCATGAGCCAGCGATCCGGGGATCGACCGACTCCCCGCCGATGTCGAAGCGGCACCGAGCGATGGAAAGTGCTCGCGCAGCGCCACGGGCTTGCCCGACCCATGACCAGACGAAGCCGACGCGGCTCGCTCGACGTTTTCCCACACCGCACTGCTCGAGGCGGATGAGGCCTTTTTGATGCTACGCAGATTGCGGTGGCTACCACCGGCTCCCGCATAGCCTGTACCGCCCACGTAAGCTGTGCTGCTGGAAGCGGCAGGCGTGAGCGACGGAAACTGCGTGCGTTCGATGCGATATTGCTTCCAGGCATCCGAAAGCGCTTTGCTCTTGTCAGTTTCCAGCAGGTCGACCAGCCCATTGACGAGAGGTGCGCAGTCGTCCATCTCGCCTACGAGCGAGTGGAACGTCGAAATCAAATCGCGCGCCGACGACTCGCCGTTCTTGAACGTGCGCACAGAGTGACGGAAGGATGTGATGCGCGCTTCCGAGCCGTTCAAGATCGAGGATACCTTGTCCATGTATGCCTGATGCCGTTCTTCGATGGAGCGCGTGTCGTTGACGGAGCGCGGTCGGTCTGCCGATACACCCTGCGGTGTGGGCGGCGCTGGGTTGGTAAGGCCTGATCCAAACATGGCACGTCGAGATTGATGGTTGGCAGGACCGGCGCCGGGAACGTGGGAGCGAGAAGCGAGAGCCGAGACTCGGAGAATGTCTCGATTTTCGGCCGCCGCCGACGATGGACCTGCGTCCGAAGCTGTATGCCCATTGGCTCGATTCTTGCCCTTGTTGCCGCCACGATTGCTAACTGCGGCACCGTCGTCGTACGAAAAGTGAGCGTCGATCCTCTGCGCTTCCCTCCTCTCGCGGGTGCTCAACTCGTTGGCGTGCTCCTTGACCTGATGCGCTTTGAAGGCGATCTCGTCGACAAACACAACAAACTTGTTGGCCAGACACTCTTGGTTCTCGCACAGGTAGTGGTGCTTTCTGAAGTGCTTTTCGAGCATGTTGTAGTCCCTGTAGTACTTCCATCGCTCTTCTTCGTTTCCACTCGCTTTGCAGATAAAACACTGCTCGTGCTGGTCGCGCATATGGGCAAAGAGCTCGTCGTCGCTGTAGAACCATTTGCGGTCGTACTCGCACAGCCTGTGCTCTGCCTTTTCGTGGGCGAGGAGCGACTGTTCGGTATGCATGGTGTGCTCGTGCGCAAAGATCTTCTTGTTGACAATGCAGAGTTGACAGACGAGACGGTGGTGCTCGCGTTTGACGTGCGCCTTGTAGTCCTTCCAGCCGGCGCATGCGACTTCGCAGTTGGGGTCGGGGCAATTGAAGCGTAAGAGCAGCGCAGTTTCTTCGAGTGCTTCTTTTGTCTCGAAGCTGATGGGAAGCTTTTTGTCGGTATAAGGAATGTCGGCTGGCTTGAAATCGGCAAAGGATCTTGTGGGGGACGACGTGAAGATGAGTCGATCTATTGTGGACTTGCAAAAGGTGCATTCGTCCTTCTTGTAGAGGACGCGGAGACGGAGGGCGCAAATGTGGCAGGTGCGGTGGTCGCATGGCGCAACCGAGTGGAGCTTGATGGGGTCTGCACAGATAAAGCAGAGCTCGGCCTCGGGTGGTAGCTCGTCGTCGTCGTCGTCGTCGGCGTCGTCATCATCATCAACGGCGGCAGCGGTAGTATTGGGTCGAGACGGAGTAGCTGCAGCACTAGTGGATGTTTTCCATGATTGCTCCACGTCCGAAGAGTCTTGTGATTCGTGCGCATGGGGATTGCTGGAAACATTGGCATTGGGACGACCTCGGTTTGCGTTGGGATTCGAAGTGGAAGCCCGGTTAGAGTTATCGGACGGAGTGAGAGAACCACCGAAAGTGGCGCGTCGACCGCCATTACCACCGCTATTGCTATTTCCACCTCGAGAAGAGCCGCCTCTTGCTCTACGATGGGAAGAAGAGGCGCCTCTTGCGCCGCGCGAAGGCGGCGGTATCGATTCCTTCGCCGCACTCATCGGAGGTCAACGAGTATCGTGATGGAGCTAGATTCGAATAGAAACACCGCCGACGCTAGACACGTGTTATTGAAGAAGAAGCGTATGGTTGCAAGTTGCGAAAGAAGGAGCGGAGCGTGTTGGTCAGAGGATGCTTGGTCAGGGCTGAGAAGAAAGTGTGGAGCCAACTTGGCTGTCACTGTCTCTCTGCGCCAGACGACACTCTCTTTTTTTTGGGGGGGCTTTTTGACTCAGCCTGGAAACGTCAAAGCGCAGCATCGCACCAAGGTGCCTTTTGGATCAGGGTTCTGATCTGGTCAATCGGGTTCAAGATCTTCGATCTCGCCTGCGCGACTTGTTATCCACTTCTCCAAATTGAAGAGTGTATATATACAATTTCACCTTGAATGAATACAAATCGCTACCTCATCAGGGGAAGATTTGCATTTGAGCAACGAAAACTTTTTTTTTTTTGGCTTTCTTTCTTTCCTTTTGCTGCTCCAGTTTCTTCTTCTTAGCCAAATCTCTTTCTGCGAAGAGCGTGGCTGAGTCGAAACTGTTTGACTTGTGAGAGCAGAGTTCGATTTTGAGAAAAATTGCCTTTTTTTTTCCCTCTTTCTTGCGAGGGAGGTGTGTTTGAGTGTTCGTCTCAGCGCTGTGCGGCCTGCTGCTGCTGTCACTGCTGCTGCCCATGTCGATTTCCAACTTCCCTTTGTTCAGATTCTTCTTGTCGCTGCTGCTGCGCTTCAGGCAAAAGGCACAGCAGGGTAAAGCATGCTGCTGCCTCGACCTTTTTTTTTTCTTTCTTCTTCTGCTTCTCCTTGGTGATGAAATTTTCTGTCCGAGGTGCGCTCGCACGCTGTTGGATTTTCTGTCTTCTGTAGCCTTTGACGCTTCAAGTGAGGCTGCTGCACTGCTCTCTCGTTGGTCACAGTCGGAATTCTGGACGCTATCGCCGCCGTCGTTGAGCACCAATTCTTATCCTTTTCGCCATCATCTGCTTTTATAGCACCGACAACACTCTACACTACTTACAAACCGCACATCAGTTGGAAGGTCATCTTTGGATCCTTTCGACTTTTTCTTGCCTTAGCGCTCACCAACCCAAGCCAACCTCGAGGCGTCGACTTGGTTCAGTCCGACTCCTTGATTTCTTCTCTCCTGTTCGCCCAACATGTCTAAGTATGTCATCAGCAATCGGAATCGGCATCGGCATCAGCACATCAGCACCGACGGCATGGTATATGGCAGAGATAGGCGTCGCTGGAAGCGTACAGGACATTTCAGAGTGGAAGCAGCCCGAGTGGGTCAGGTCCCACAGGGCCAGAGTGGTTTTGTTTTTTTCAGCCAGACCCATCGCACTGGCTTTCCACAACAGCAATGCTCTGGATGAACCGATAGGAAAGCCGAACGTGGTTCTTGCTATACGCGCAGTCGCAGCTTGGTCACTTGTCACAAAGCCATATCGGAGCAGCACTGGCAGCACGCAGCAGATTCGAGTGGCGCCTACACCGCTTTGTCATATCATGTCGGCATGCTCCGATCGCAACCAAACCCCACCATACTGACTCGATTTTCCCCTCTCTTTTCCATATTCAACAGGCCCGAGGAGACTCCCGCCGCCGCCGCCGCCGCCGCCGCCCCCGCTGGCGAGGCTGGCAACAATCTCAACATCGCCGATGGCGAGATCGAGTCCAACTGGGAGACCGTCATTGACAACTTCGACAACATGGAGCTCAAGGACGAGCTTCTCCGTGGTGTCTACGCCTACGGTTTCGAGCGTCCCTCGGCGATCCAGGCTCGTGCAATCGTCCCCGTCATCAAGGGCCACGACGTCATCGCCCAGGCCCAGTCCGGTACCGGTAAGACCGCTACCTTCTCCATCGCCATTCTCCAGCGCATCGACCCCAACATCAAGGCGGTTCAGGCCCTTATCCTGGCCCCCACCCGTGAGCTCGCCCAGCAGATCCAGAAGGTCGTCATCGCTCTCGGCGACTACATGAAGATCGACTGCCACGCCTGCATCGGTGGCACCAACGTTCGCGAGGACATGGCCAAGCTCAACGAGGGCGCCCAGGTCGTCGTCGGTACCCCCGGCCGTGTCTACGACATGATCAACCGTCGTGCTTTCAAGACCGACCAGCTCAAGATGTTCTGCCTCGACGAGGCCGACGAGATGCTCTCGCGTGGTTTCAAGGACCAGATGTACGAGGTCTTCCAGCTCCTCCCCCAGGACACCCAGTGCGTCTTGCTCTCCGCCACCATGCCCCAGGAGGTTCTCGAGGTTACCAAGAAGTTCATGCGCGACCCCGTCCGCATCCTCGTCAAGCGTGACGAGCTCACCCTCGAGGGTATCAAGCAGTTCTACGTTGCCGTCGAGAAGGAGGAGTGGAAGCTCGACACCTTGTGCGATCTCTACGAGACCGTCACCATCACCCAGGCCGTCATCTTCTGCAACACCCGCAGAAAGGTCGACTGGCTCACCGACAAGCTCACCTCGCGCGAGTTCACCGTCTCGGCCATGCACGGTGACATGGAGCAGGCCCAGCGTGAGGTCATCATGCGCGAGTTCCGTTCCGGCTCTTCGCGTGTCCTGATCACCACCGACTTGCTCGCCCGTGGTATCGACGTTCAGCAGGTTTCCCTCGTCATCAACTACGACTTGCCCAGCAACCGTGAAAACTACATTCACCGTATCGGCCGTGGTGGTCGTTTCGGTCGTAAGGGTGTTGCCATCAACTTTGTCACCTCGGACGACGTCCGCATGCTCCGTGACATTGAGCAGTTCTACTCGACCCAGATCGACGAGATGCCTCTCAACGTCGCCGACCTCATCTAAGCGTGTTTGCGCTCCTTAAAAAAGTCTGTATGGTATCCACATGCCTTGGACGCCCCCCCCACATCCTCTTTTTCGCCCTTTGCGATCCGAGCTGCATTGTAACAGTTTTTCAGCTCGAGCTTTGTCCATCTCTCTAGCCTTTCGAACACGGGCAGAGAGAGTAGCGAGCTCGTCTTCAATAGAAAGAACTCCATCTTCTTATGCCACCCCCCCAAAACCCACAACCCCGTTATGTCTTTAGTTCTCGTTCACCTTCTTTTTTTTCGTTGCGCCTTGAAGCAATGGCAGAATTTCTTTTCTTATTTTTTGTTTGTCGTGGGAATGGTGTTGAAAGCGTGATGTGAAACTCACAGGATCGGAGGACGGGGGTCAAAGTGTTGTAGTATGGTTGGGCTGGATCTGAGGGTCGGTGATGAGGGGAGTTGTACACGACCTGGGGGGGTCAACGTCGTTTCATTCGTATGGTTGTACAGGATCGTCAAGAGAGTCAACACAAGTGAAGAAAGTTCACGCTCGATCGTGCGATCGAAGATCATCCAGATACAGCAGCACCGATTTTGTCTGCGATTCGCCCTCGTCTGACGTGCGTTGAGCATCGGTCGGATGATGCGGCACGTCTTTGGACGGATCCAACGTCAGTCCGAGCGGAAGAAGCATACCTCCCGTGCAGATGCTGTTGAACGCCTGTTCGGTGGTGCCTGGCCAGTCGGCGCGTGGATAGGGCTGGTATGCATCGGGCAGAGGAGGCGGATTGTAGGTGTTGTTCGTGGGTTGGCGTAGCTCGCAAGGCTGAGGCGTGCGAAGAACTGGGCTGGATGCGGCGTGGGACGTAGCGACGGACAATGTGGTCGGCCAAGGCGTCGAGAGGCCGGAAGAGATCGAGGTGGTGGGGAGGGTGCAGAGCTGACGGATGGCGGTGTGGATCATGTTGTGACATTGGGGGTAATTTGTTGCCTGTGATGATCCAAACAGAATCAAAACGAAGCAGTATTAGAAGGGACGCAGCGAATGTAGACAAGGGTGAAGCAAGGGCATACGTACAAAGCGTTCCCCCAACTCGACAGCCATCCGTATGTTCTCGCTGATATCTTCAGGCACCTCATTCTGGTTTCGACGCTGTCTCAAGGTCCATGCAAAGCTGTTTGCATCGGAAACCGTCAGGGTCAGCTTGAGTTCTTCTTTCCTGTCCAGTTGCCGTACCAACTCACGCAGCCAACAAATCGGCAAACATCAACGCATCAAACGCATGGTCTCCCAGCCATCCGCTCTGGCACCACGCCGCATGGTGGCACGACAGCGCCGTCATCGCTAGCGGCAATGCATTGTTCAACCACCGCCAATGACGCCGCTCGTTAGGACAGTGCATGAACAGCATCCGCGGGAACAATCCGTACAGCTGCGTTCCCAGTTTGTGCCGCATCAACACGCGTTGTGCATTTACACTAGAGCTTGTCGATGTGACGCTGATAGCGTTGAAACTCTGGATGTTGACGTCGGAAAGATCTTTGATGCTGCTCAGCAGAGACCAGACGGCTTCTTCATGTTTAGCGTCCGAAAGCTCGCCGATGGGGCTGGTGAAGAGGTGGAGCGCGAGGTACTCGAGTCGCTTCTGTTCGACGTGAAAGCTGGCTAGGAAGGTCGGGAGATCGACTTTGGCAGCGATGGATTCGATGGGTTCGAAGCTGGTCATCGAGGTTGCTTGAACGTGCAATTTGCCAGCCATGATCGCCGTCTCTACGAGTCGTCGTGCAAAAGAAGATCGGTAAGCCCGTGGTTCGCTATGGATGCATTGACCTGGTCCTGACGTACGTACGCAAGTGAATCCAGTCGTAAGCCCGATAGAAGGCCATCTGCAGGATACACATCAAAAAAGCCGTTTGACAGGCTGATCAGCAAGGCGGTCCGGTCACGGAGCAAGTTCGGTATTTGCAACTCACCGGAATCGTTCCATGCATGGTAAGAGGGACCGAATCAGGCGAAGGGCTAGCCTGCCATGTCTGCATGAAACAGGCCAGAACCGTGTCCATTCGAAGCAACTCTTCGCCTCGATGCTGAACAAAGGCCAGCAGAGCCCAGAGCAAAGTCGCTGCAATCCTGGTCATGTCGCCCGCCGCCATGATCCGGCGTAGGAGTTCATCAATCGGGAAATTCTGAAAGGGACCCTGAGATGCGGAGGTCGCTGGTCCGCCGAGTACAGTCTGCAAGTCCCGAATCGGACTATCTCGTGTGCAAACGGAAGTAGGTGAGCATTCGTAAATCGGTGTCACCGGGATGACAGCAAGTCGGTAAACTTACATCGATGCGAGGTCAATAAGCTTGCATGGGCTGCCAGAATCGGCCTTTCGGCTATCCTGCTCCAAAGCGATACAGATTGCGGGTGCGATGGCGGGAAAGCACATCTCGAGCAGCTCGAACGCCTTCCAGATGTCTGCCTTTTCACTCGGAGTCTCCGCCGTGATTGTTGCACCAACAGTGCTCTTCTGCACTTCTGGATGTGCGCCGGTGCTGGCATCCGCCAGATCGTCGACTTGTTGGGACTGCATCCTAATGTCCTTCGACAGGCTGCTACCGGATGTCGTCCTGCTTTCACTGAGCCGGGAAGGAGAGATTGAAGCATGGGCCGTCAGTTTAGGTGTCAGATTTACTGCAGCGTAGGACTCGAAGTTCAACCAACCTTGCTTGACCGCTGTGTAGATTGTTTTCGACGCGGCACCCAGCGTTCGTCACCTGTGATCGCAGAATCGGTCAGCATGGCCATGACACCGCAAAGACAGAGGTCCTCGGTCGTCTTACCTGCTGTACGATCACAGCACTAAGTAGAGCGAGCGTGTCGGGAACCACGATACGGGCCAAACGCAGCTCGTTCTGGAGAATAGCGTTGCGTCGCGTGCTCTCCTGCAGTCGCTCGTAGATTCTGTGTGTAGACGACCAAGAGAGGTCAGAGCCCGCTCACTATTTCCTGCAATCCTCGTCATCCACGCGAGAATGACATGCAACTTACTGCAGCAGGTTATCTCGAGAGACAACGTTGACCGCAACGGCTTCGCACTCTACACCGCCTTTGATGCAATTGCTACAGTTCGGCAGAGCGTTGTCGCACTTTTGTTTACGCTGCCGGCATCGTGTGCAGGCCCGAAGCGATCGTTCTCGCTGTACTGTGCGTCCCCTTTTGGCTTCTACTGCCTCTTTATTTTTCCTCTTTTGCGAGCTTCGACTGGCCGATGGCATGACCACTGTGGTGACGAGGACTGGATTTACAGCTGCAAGGCTTGATGATTTTCGCTGGTCGAGGATGTAGGTGCCTGAAGCAATCTATGAGGAGCACGACGATGCATCGACAGGCGTGCTCGTCTTTATACCTCCATTTGTCCACCTTCAACTATGGACAGCGAGCTCAAGTCTGTTCGAGCCCCACGTCCAGGAACCCCGCAAGAGCACTGCATCTTCTGACAGAAACAAAGTGCGCGCGCGCGCTTCTCTTGACTTTTCTGTGAAGGGCGAAAAGGGAGATGGTGGAAAGAAGTCAAGCAGCCGGATGAGTCGAGAACAAAAGCTGGGGCGAGGAAAGGTGTCTGCGGCAAAGATTTCGCCTTGGCGAGACAACTTCTCTGAAGTCACAAGATTCGCGTGGGAAGGAACCACGTTTGGATAGCAACGCTGCATCTGAGCTGTTGTGCCACATTATCTACGAACATTGATCCAAGCAGACAGTCATTCACTCGACTGCATGTGAAAGATGTAGATCTGTTCTATGCCGCTGGAAGATTGGCTGAAGATCCCTGTACAAGCCACATCGGCATTCAAGCACGAGGCTTCTATACCGTCTTGACGCTGATTTGTGCTTGTGTCACATCTTTTGATTGCGGTTTGATTCAGAGCAGGAGGTGACGGAAGTGCAGCCGATCGTGTCGTTAGATATCAAAGTCGTAGGCGAGAAGACCGTCGGTGTTGGGCAAGAGAACCGTCTTGGCGAAGCTATTGATACGGGTCGTGTGTGATGGCATAGAAGGGCATGAAGAAAGTCAGTCCAAATGTTTGCAAGTGCGGTTATGCTTGAGAAAAAAGTGGCGTTCGGCATTGATCCCGACGGATACCGTAGCCTCGTGATCTTTGCCGCCTGCATACTCACTTGCGGTGCTCCTCGTCATCACGGTAAGCCTCGTAATCTTCCCGAGAGGCAAACACGCTGTACAGACCTGTTGTTCCGGCGGTACATCGGCGTATCCGGTTGACCGCGAGGAGAAAGCGAGCAGTAAGACACCAATCAATAGAAGCAGCAAGAATCAGCAAACGCACACTAGTGTCTATGGCGCGAATGCGCATGTCGACCATGATTTTCCGAAGTTGCACCGCTGCATGCATGCATGATGGCCGCTTCCTAGACTCACCCCAGTTGTAGCCTTCGTTGCGCCCAGGATAGGCAGGAGGTCCCCACTTGACCTCGGTCGCCTTGGACTTGGTGATGGGAAGATCCTTGAGCGTCTCGCACATTTGCTTGAGCTCGTCGAAGCCGTTGGACAGCACAGCTTGCTTGACCTTGACGAGAACGATGTGAACGACGGGCATCTCTGCGAAAGAAACGGCAACAGCTCTCTTTAGAGTGTGTGCTAGATGTGCGGTTCTCACTCGGGTGTGAGAAAGCAAGATGGTCAATCGAAGGAATGTTCTCTGTCGGCTGTCACGGTGTCAAATTTGATGGTCCGTCCGCGAGGTGGAGCTCGTCCAGGCTGAGACAGCAGAGACAGGCTCTGCTGCTGCTGTGGTTTTTATGCCGAATTTCTCGACCCTCATTTCTTCAGATGCTTTTTCGTGAAGTTTATCTCGCCGACCTTGTTGGAGAGTGATCTCTCTGCACCTTTGGCGCGAAGACGTGAGAAAAAAGTGCTTAGCCGCGGCTGGAATTTAGGCTTTTCGATGGTCCCTGACGCGCTGTTGCTCGAATACTTGGTTGGAGACGAGACAGAAAAAGTTGCGGACGACGGACGACAACTGAGCTGACCGAACTTAGCCCATCCTGCAGCCTGCAACCTTCTCGAGCAGGGGAGTGACGCTCTTTGCTCTCGCGACATCCACTTTCCCAACTTTGTAACTGTCCCTCTCACTCTTGCATACAGCTTTGCTCTTTACACACACACACACACACACACACACACACACAGAGCTCCCGACCTCAAAGACGCCAGTCTTGCCAGCTTCTTTGACACCTGCAGGACAAGCTCGCGACGTCGACAGTCTTTACGCATTGCATACAAGGTCTCAAGTCCCACCTTGCAACATCATTCGCTTTGGACATTGTCGACTTCGGAGTTGCCGAGTGCGCACTCACCACAGTGGTCTCAGTCTCTCTAATCAGCCCACCACATTCTTCCTCTGTTCAGTCACACAAGGCTGGCTGCTGGTTCGACGGCAACGTTGTCAGCAAAAATAAGGTTCTTGAAAGCAAGCTCAATCACATCCGCTTTCCTCTTCTCACGCACTCCTGTACCAACGCCTCCCCCAGCGGCATTCCGACGGATCGACACTTGAGAGCACTGTTCATGACCAAGACATCATCCTAGCAGACTCACAGTGACCGAGTGCATTGGCGCACACCTGGCAGCAGAAAGAGCACATCGGCTTCACCGCACGCAGCTGGAACGGACGGAGCTTCTTGACCTGGTTTTAGCGCAGAAGGTCGAGATTCATGTCCCCTGGCGATACGGCACTGAACCATGCAGAAACACAGGCAAGGGATGTGAGCCCCGACGCTCCTCTGCCCGACACTGTTGGCGGGCAAGGCGAGAACCACGTCAACGGCAACGGCATCGCTTCGACTGGAGCAGGACCATCATCGGTATCGCAGTCCGTCGGAAGCGCACGATCCACCTCTCCTTCGCAAACCTCGACGCCCAAAGTGCCAACAAAGCGAAGGAGGCTCGACGCAGAGCTTGCCTTTTCCAGTCCAGGTCCAGCCTTCCAACTCGAGCAGGACGCCAGAGAAGCCAAGGCTGATAGCAGCGACAGTTCCGCACGAACACGCCGTCCACGTCGCAGCATCACATCGACCAACGGAAACAGCGAGTCGAAGCATCGTCGTTCATCTCATGCAGCTTCAGCTTCAGCAGCAGACGGCTCGAGAGTCGCTGCTTCCGGCTCAAATTCATCAAACAATAAGCTCAGCAACGGCAAGAAGAAAGCTTCGAATGAAGTGGCGCACCGCACGCACCGCGAGTCCTCGATAAGCTCAGCGCCTCCCAATCGATCTAGGTCAAGAAGCAAATCGGCACTGGACAGCGAGCCAGATCTAGATGCTGCAGTCCCACGAGAAGATTCCACAATCGCGATCGAGCCAACCCGTCCGAAACCGCAGATCACACCATTGACTCAGCTCGACCCACAAGCACCGCTGCCCGAGATCCTCAAGCGTAGAAGAAGTGAAAGGATCGCATTGGCGCAGTCCGAGCTCGAGGACGTTCATGACAATCATGACATGCTCGTTCGAGAGCTCTTCCACCTTACCAAGTTTGTCACAATGGTCGGCTACGACCCCGACGTCGCTCGCAACGATCAAAGCGACGTCTTCACCACGTTCAAGCATGCCCACGACTTGAGCTTCAGCCTCGATGATGCCGGTTCTGGAGCTCAAGCATCGACGTCAGGGCGTGTCACTCGAAGGCGAGTCAACGCTAGACTCGAGAGCTTGTCCCTCAAGCGTCCACAGCCTCCAAGTACCCCTGCTACGCCCACAAACAAGGTCGAGGGGAGGAAATTCGCTGTAGACCGCAACCGGAGATCTTCTAGCATTGTGGTCAACAAGTCCCGCATCAATGACATGGATGCATCGGACAGAGAAGCTAGCACAGACGACGATGAAGCAAGTGAGGAGGTTAGCGAGGGCTCAGATCTCGACACGGACAGCCGCAGTGCGAAAGGCAAAGGGAAAGCAAGCGAATCGGAGGGGCGGAAGAAAGCCTCTATCAAGCGGGTACGACTCTCCTCGACATCGCAAAAGCGTCAAAGCGCGACGCTGGATGAAACATCATCCGACGTGCCTGTCAAGCGCAGTGGACCGCGTAAGAACAGGGCTTTGGACGAGCTGGATGCCTTTATCCTCCGACAGCAACCTCGACCCTTGCCTGAGCACCCGCCACCACTGCACATCCTCGCTCCACACCAAGTACCTGCTCCCCGTCGCTTCGGTGGCAACGTGAACGCACTGTGGGACTCTTTCGGCCTGTTGCATGATGGCGAGGCGAGTGTCGAGGACGATGACCTGCAGACATACCTCAAGCTCGACGAAAGGTGGCGAGCAGGTCTTCCAATCCATCCTGAAGCCGGCTCCACCACACGCCATGTCGCCCACAAAGATGCCCGCAACAAAACACACCGCGATCATCTCCTCGAAGCCGTTGCTGCTAGCTATCCTCAGATGCGTCAGTATGCCCGACTCAGACAACAGAACGCTCGCAAAATAGCGCGCATGGTCGCACAACACTGGGAGCGTCAGCTCGGAACATCGGAACGTGAAAAGAAGGCCGAGGAGAGACGGGTCCGTGCGTTGGCCAAATGGACTCTCCGCGAAGTACTCAAGCAATGGCGACTTGCCGTCAATGTGGTCAGAGCACGCAAAGCTGCCGTCGAGAAAGCCGAGAAAGAGAAGTTGGACAAGGAGCAGCTCAATGCTATCCTTGAACAGAGTACCGCCATGCTCAAGAAGCAGCACGAAGTCATGACGCGTGCCGATAGCTTGGTCGACAGCGAAGACGAAAGTGACAGGACCAGTTATGGTAGTGATGGGACGGCAGAACCGGATGACTCGGACGCAGTCGTTGAAGCTGGGGAGCAGACGGCCGACGATGATGAGGAGACAGAAGAGCCGAAAGAGCCAGAAAGCGCCAGTCTTTCACAAGATGTATCGACCCCGGCCATCCGCGAGCATCCCCTCGTGTCGACACCCGCTGCAGAGGATATCGGCAACACACCTGATCGAGAGCCGAGCACACTGGACGACGAAGCAACAAGCGTTAGTCGAGGCACTCCCGACATGGACGCCAAACCCGAAGCAACCACTTCTCGAAGATCACGACGCAGTGCCCGCGCATCTACCAGCAAGGCGTTGAAAGCGAAAGACTTCAAGCTCGATGCCGATGACGTCGAGTTCGACGTCGATGCCGACGATGGCGAGCAGGAAGATGCCGAGCTTGAACGTCAAATGTGGGAAGAGGACGAAGAGGACGACAGCGAAGATGCAGGGCTCGAAGCGGATGCCAATATACCCATTGAGGAGCTGCTCAAACGATATGGCTACGGACAGGAAGCCGAGGAAGGGGCGGAAGACGATGACGCTCGCGAGGATGATGCCAGCGAAGACGAGCATGGATCAACAACGGCAGCAGCTAAAGAAGAGAACGAGCAAACGGCAGCTGGTACATCTGCCAAGGTGGAAGAAGCAGAGGATGAGAGCCTAGCCTCAGGCAATGCAGACAACGCCGAGGCGATGGACGTGGACGAAGATGCCGACTCGAGTGCTCTGATCCGACCGTCGGATGCTTTGCTCGAGAACGATCACAGCGATACCGAATCGGCTGCCACGAGCGGTCGACGAAGCAGCCATCGTTCGAAGACACGCGCCTCCTCCATCGTCTCTTCTGACCGTCCCGTAGCTCGCTCGCGTCAGCCCTTCTTGCTGCGCGGACAGCTGCGCCCTTACCAGCAGATTGGCTTCGAATGGCTGGCCAGCTTGTACGCAAACGGCGTCAACGGCATTCTGGCCGACGAGATGGGTTTGGGCAAGACCATCCAAACCATCTCGTTGCTAGCCCATCTCGCCTGCGACAAAGGTGTCTGGGGTCCGCATCTCGTCGTCGCCCCGACCAGCGTCATGCTCAATTGGGAAGTCGAGTTCAAAAAGTTTTTACCCGGGTTCAAGATTCTCTCGTACTACGGCAGTCAGAAGGAGCGCAAGGAGAAGCGAATCGGGTGGAACACCGAGAACAGTTTCAACGTGTGCATCACGAGCTACCAACTTGTGCTTGCTGATCAGCACATCTTCCGACGCAAGCCGTGGGTGTATCTGGTGCTCGACGAGGCCCACCATATCAAGAACTTCCGATCGCAACGATGGCAGACCCTGTTGGGCTTCAACTCGCAACGACGTCTGCTGCTGACGGGCACCCCTCTGCAGAACAATCTGATGGATCTTTGGTCTTTGATGTACTTTTTGATGCCTCATGGTGTGGCCGAATTGCCGGGTGGAGGAGCTTTCGCCAACATGAAGGACTTCCAGGATTGGTTCTCGAACCCGCTCGACAAGGCTATCGAGGGCGGCACGAGTATGAACGAGGAGACTCGAGCCATGGTGCAGAGGCTCCATGCTGTTCTGCGACCCTACCTTCTGCGTCGGCTCAAGAGCGAGGTCGAAAAGGAGCTGCCGAGCAAGTACGAGCACGTCATCACGTGTCGACTCTCCAAACGCCAGCGCTTTCTCTACAACGATTTCATGTCGCGCGCCAAGACACGCGAGAGTCTTGCAAGCGGCAACTATCTCAGCATCATCAATTGTCTGATGCAGCTGAGGAAGGTGTGCAACCATCCGGACCTGTTCGAGGTGCGGCCGATCGTGACCAGTTTTGCCATGTCGAGGTCGGTGGTTGCGGACTACGAGATCAAGGACTTGCTCGTTCGCCGACGGTTGTTGCAGGACGATCTTTGGGACAAAGTTGACCTGGATGTGACCAACTTCAAGATCACCGACCGCGAAGAGCATCTGACGGCGATCGAGTCGCGTGATCTGCGCAGGTTGAATGCTGCAAAGAAGCTGCCGTATTTCCGCGACAAGGTTCCGGAACTGCAGGAGCTGGACACGTGGACGCTGGATGGGTTTGAGCGAACGCGCGAGCAGCGCAAGTTGGTCAGCGACATGGAACGATGGAAGCACCTTGCGTATATCAATCAGTATCGCTGTACCAAGCGGCCCATGTACGGGTCTGCGCTGATCAAGATGCTTCGAGAGGCCGGTCAAGCTGGAAGGCTGGAGCCGTTGGAGCAGCAGGAGGCGGATCGTAGGGGCTTCCTCGACCGCTGTGACAATCTCTTGCGGGCGGTACAGTCGCGTTCGACAAGACGCGAAAACATGCAGCCGTTGATCGATCGGTTTGCATTCGTCACACCTCGCGCCGTTGCCGTCGATATGCCCCGATGGGCTCTACCTGGGTTTGAACCTTATCAGAGTCCCGACATTGTGCGACCCGAATTCGATTCTATTCATCCGGTAGCGGTCAAGTTGCACATTGCGTTCCCCGACGCCTCCCTTCTGCAATACGATTGCGGCAAACTCCAACAGCTCGATATTCTCATGCGTCGACTCAAGGAAGGAAACCATCGAATCCTCATCTTTACCCAGATGACTCGCGTTCTCGATATTCTCGAATCGTTCCTCAACTACCACGGTTATCGCTATCTGCGTCTCGACGGTGCTACGAAGGTCGAACAGCGACAGGCGCTTACGGAGAAGTTCAATCGCGATCTGCGCATCTCGGCCTTTATCCTGTCGACGCGTTCCGGTGGGTTGGGGATCAACCTGACGGGAGCAGATACCGTGCTGTTCTACGACCTCGATTGGAATGCGGCGATCGAAGCGCAGTGCATGGATCGTGCGCATCGAATCGGCCAGACGAGAGACGTGCACATCTACCGGTTTGTTACGGAACATACGATCGAGGAGAATATGCTGAGAAAGGCGAATCAGAAGCGGCTGTTGGACAGCGTGGTGATTGGCGAGGGCGAGTTCAATACGGAGGGGATGGTGAAGAGTGTTGCGCGGGTGGATTGGAGGGATATGTTAGATGACCAAGGGCGGTTGGAGGGTGTGGAAGTTGGAGAAGCCGAGGGTGGAGGTGAAGTGGGAGGAAGAGAGGTCGAGAGGGCGTTTTTGGAGGCGGAGGATGAGGAGGATAGGATTGCGGCGGTCAAGGCGAGGGCCGAGATGGTGGATGAGGACGATTTCGATGATGTAGGGCAAGCGAAGGAGGTTGGACCGTCTAGGCCGGTGGAAGGGGAGGCGGCGGTGGGTGGGGAAGGCGAGGAAGAGGAGGAGGAAGGCGGAACGATTGACGATTATTTGCTGGCGCTTGTTGAGCGGGACTGGGAGTATTTCGCCTAGCTTTGAGGTTCGTAGGTCCGCCACTTGTTGAGACTATCACTACTCAAACACAAAAGTAGACAAACATGTGCGATTTGGATTGACACTGCATTGAATTGCGCATGGACCCCAAGGAGTCCCATAAACATCGTGAGCAGATCCAGCTCCGCTGCAGGGGGGTCCATCTAGGCGGCAGTGTCCATCTTGCTCGCTCCATCGGCCCTGTATAGTCAGCTTTGCACCGGTGTTAGGCGACAGCTGTTCTACTCTGGATCGACGTATCGAGTCGATGTAAATTGTGAGAGTTTGTCTAGGCGGCAGTGTCCATCTTGCTCGCTCCATCGGCCCTGTATAGGCAGCTTCACTCCGTTGTTAGGCGACAGCTGTTCTACTCTGGATCGACGTATCGAGTCGATGTAAATTGTGAGAGTTTGTCTAGGCGGCAGTGTCCATGTCCACTGCTTGTGCCGGCACAGGTAACTCATCCAGCGTTCTTTCCGAGAGGCCATCTTGGTCGGTTGGGCTTGAGGCGCCATCTAGCGCCAGATGCGGGGGTGAAGCTAGACCGTCTATGCTTTCTTGCACCTCTTTGGTCGGACTGTGTTGTGTGGATGGATGGGGTGAGTTCAGGGTGGATCTGCTTCTGCTGGGTAGACGTGCAGTTGGGCGGGTGTGCGGAGAGCGTGCTCCGATTGGACGTAAGACTTCGGGTGAGGTGGAAAAGTTGAGCAACAAGGCTGCTGCTGCCGAAGCATCTGTATCGCGATCCGAAAGCCCGGGAGGCTTGCTATGTCGAATTTCCGATTCCTCGCCGTACGTGCTCGGAAAGCCAACCGTTGTCGATCGACCGTTGCGCACACCGCCCGCTCCCACCGCTGCCGACGTGGCCGCGTTGAACGGCGCAAAGCTCGGCGAAGCCAGACTGAGCTGTTTGAACAAGAAGCTGCTCGATTCTCGTCGTGCCGGTGGATCCGACGAGGCTAAGGGCAAAGCGGATGCGGGCAGCGAGGTGAAACCGGATGCATGTTGAGAGACGCGCGCTGCAGCGGTGAGACTGTGGCGTTTCGACATGCTGATCGCAGGGTCGGGAAGCATGATGGGCGATTCGGCGGAGAGGCTCATCATGGGTGAGGTCACGGTGGTTGCTGGTGAGATGGTGTTGGGACTCTGTTGGATGACGGAGAAGGCCGGGGACACTTCGGCGCTCTCTCGACTGGACGGCGACGAGTAGGCGGTATCGGTGCGGACATATCGACTGGGTACGGCAAAGGGTTGTGTCTTGACGAGAACTGGCTGCGAGTGCGTGGCGTAAGCCATGTGCTTTTTGGATCGACGCTCGAGCGGCTCATCTTCGTCCTCTTCGTCTTGATCGTCTTGGTCCTCGGCTACAGGTTCTGGCTCTCCTTCGTCGTCCCCCTCCGCCACGTCGTCTTCAATCTGGTCTTCTTCCTCTTCTTCGTCGGATTCGTCGTCCTCCTCGAAACCCGAGCCTTTGCTCCTCACGGGTTTGGTCTCTGAGCACTCGCTACTCAGCTGGATACCATCCGAAGCAAGTAATCGAGGTTCAGCGCCGCATCCTGGCTCATCTTCGATCTTTGCGTCCTGGCGATAGGTTCCATCCTTGTTTCGCACACCAAACGGATTGTCTGCCGTCGGGACATGCTCGGGGCTCGAGCCAGTTTCGAGCTTGTGAATGTATGCCTTGAGCTCAAAGATGTAGTTGATGGCGTGGGTGAGCACTTCGAGCTTGTGCAAGCCGAGCTCTTCCTCCTTGTCTGCTCCAGCCGTTTTTTTGGCGTCGGGCCTCTTGCGGTTCCTCTTGCGCTTCGGTTTCCCTGTAGCTGCGTCAATGTAGGTCTTGGGTGCACCGCCGGCAGCGATGCGAGCCGCCTCGTCTTCTTGTTCCTGCTTCTGTCGTCGTCGGTCTTCCAGCTCTTTGGCGCAGGCGGGGACGATGGAGCGCAAAGTGACGAGCCTGTCATTGATCTTTTCTCGCCTACGTCGTTCGATCTGACTGTGCGTTGCTCGACGCTTCGAGTCTCGAATGGCCTTTTTGGGCGGATTTGCGGTCTGACTCGGCTCTCCAGCAACGGAGCTTGCTTTGCTGGGCCCGGCGGGTGTAGTAGATTCGGACAGGACCGTGTTGAAGAAGCCCTTGTCCGGACCAGGTGCAGGTGGAGAGGTGGCCTTCTCGACAAGTAGGTGTCGCAGTACCGATCCGGCGCGACCACGCGGAATGGACTCGACAAAGATGAGTTTGCCCTTCATTTGCTTGAAGAGAGGAGCATAGTCGACGATCCACTTGACCAGCTCGGTTTTCATGCGTTTGGACTCCTTGTCGCCGCCTTGCATTGAACGCTCCCTGCCGGGTGAGCTGAGAGCTACGAAGGCGATGGGAGCTGTGCCAGCAAGAGGCACTTGACCTGGCGATAACGTGACCACAGGCCCACCGGGTAGAGACACCCCGATGACGGAGCAATCGCGAACAAGAGTATTGTCAAAGAGGCGACTTTCTACGAGCGAAGCATCCAGAGCCTGTCCCTTGTATTCGAATCGGTCGTAGCTGACAGTGGCAGAAACAAAGGGAACAGCAGAAGAGGCGCTAGTGTCGGGATAGCTGGAGTGAGGTGGTCGCTGTGGATGGCTGTGAAAGGAATCGCTATGATCGCGGTTGTATTGCGGTGCTTCAGTTGGACGGTAGGTGGAGTACAGCATCTTGTTGGACACGCTGCTGGTGGTGATGATGATGCTGCTCGATGCCCAAGCCAGCGATTACGGTCGTAGGTCAGATGTACTTGAGGCTGAGTCGAAAGCTGAGCAGCGCAGTGCAGAGCATGCAGAGCAGGTAAGAGCTGTTTCGATACCGACGCGGTATGGTGGGAACGCAGAGCAGAGCGCGGATTCGCCGCTTCTTGGGAGAATGGTTCCGGAGGTGTCCAAGAGCGGTGAGGTATGGTCGTGGTCTAGGAAAGGATGGCTGACCAACAACAGATGAACGGTGTCGGGAGCAAGCCGAAGATCGCCTGAGCGAGGAATGAGGAAGAGTCAGATACAGACAGGAAGGTCTATGAGCGAGAGAAGCAAGGGCGACTGAGCTCAAAGTTTAGAGGAAAGCCTTAGCGAGGGGAAAGACACTGGACAAGGCCACAAGCACAGACCGACAAGAGCTTTGAGCTTGTCAACAGGGGCGTAGCGTGGGAACGGATGACTCTTCAATAAAGTGCTGGACGGATGCGAACAGAGAGAGAGAGAGAGGGTGTGCTGTGTGAGAAGCCATCGGAGCAAGGTCGAACGTCCAACAGCGCTCAACGTGCAGCTCATGCAATACTGTACTCGAAAAGTTCGAGCTTCGGCTCTTCCGACAGACTCGCTCGCGAATCGCTTTTTGGATCCTAAGTCAAATGGCACTCTGAGCGAGAGGAGAGAGAACAGAATGCGCTGTGCAGATCTTGACTAAATGCAAACGAAGAGTGCAAACGAAGAGTCAAGAGGGGAGGGATGTTGGGCTAGGTCGCACGATCTTGTCCACGTTGGCCATCGTGGGGCCTTGTGAGCTTGTCTGCATCAATGCTTCCCCTTGGGCACCAAGGACCCTTGAGAACGTGCGCTCTCGATGCATACAAGCAAATTCAAGCCTCCATTTCACTTCGAACGTGTATTCGATATTCATTTCAAAGAAAAAGAGAACACGCACAGAGAGAGAGCGCTCTCTCTGTCTCGTCGCAACTTTGCACCTGCGCCCCGAAGGATGCAATTCAGGTCGCTCAACTGTCAGCCAGCATCCTTGCAGCACAGCCGCCGCCGCTGCCTGAATGGATTGGTTCTTCTCAACGCTAATCGATCGTGTGATGGCATCGATCCGCATCTGTGACCGATCGACCCCATGTCAGATCCGATGTACAGCAGTCACAAGTGTTGTCCCGGCAATGCACGCTAATTGCCGCAGCGTACTGGTTTACGCCCTTCAATGTTCAAGGCAGGAAGCCAAGAAGCCAGATGGTCCGCTGTGCCTTGGGCTATCTCACGACTTAGATGCGATCCATCTTATCGACCCGTCAAGAAGCACACACCCGAGCAAAGCCAACACGGAAAAGCAAGGCAAGTTCTAGAAAATAACATTTCAGCAAGACGAATGACGTTTGCGATGAGCCTGGATTTGTTGGCTGATGTGTTTCGAGATCAGCGTGTCCAGCCAATTTGACTTGTGATGGTAAGGTCAACGCTACGTTTGTACGAGCTGTTTATTGCTTCTTCTCCTCAGCCAGGTTAAGCTGTCATGATGCAAAGGGGAAAGAAAGAAAGTGAAAAGACCGTCAGTATGATGTTGATACTACGATTCGCAGTTGCTCTGTATCAAGGCAATCGCAAGCTGAAAGTGATTGACCGGTTGCAAAGGACGTGCCAACCACAGAAACAATTGCCGAACGGCGAACTGCTTTCCAGGCCAGCATCCCACCTGATCCAATCCGTTGCCATGACGCCGAGCCTGTGAACGTCTGAACGTCGGGTTTGCGATAGCCCGAGATCGTCTCTGCTTCCATTCTGCTGCTTGAGCATCTTGTCTTCAACGCTTCAAGAACGGCGCGCCGTAATGCTCGCGCACCCCATGCAACCGATTCCAAGCAGGTGATGCACCCATCAAGCCGAATCGCTACTTACGTTCTCGCTGGCCTTGCCATCCTTCCACTCCTGGTATCGGAGGGCCATGTAGCCTCGTCGCTCAGCAGCCGCACGCTCCTCCTCCTTGAGCGCCTGACGGGTGGCACGCGCGCAGATGGCGGTGTACTTGTTGAAGCTGTTTCGATGCGAGGTTCCGAATAGATTGCAGACACCGGTGCGGATCGAAGCGGGTGCGTGAGTCCAAGGCGTGATGTGCGATTGTAGAGCGGGCGGGAGGAAGAGAGACGATGCATCAAGTGATGGCAAGAAGATCGAAAGGGTCAGTCAGTATGGTGCGGTTCTACATCGATGCTGTTGTTTCTCCCGGACGGCGTGACTTGGCTAGCCCAAGTTGTGCAATCCTGCGACGTGCGCTCGGGCATTGGCGTTGCGAAACGTACGTGAAGTGAGCTCTCCAGGAAGCGGCTGACATTTTGATGCGTATTGGGTGATGAGGTTTCGTAAGGAAGTTGGTGAGAGACAAGAATGGGAAGTGTTGCAGTCGCGATCAATCGAAACCTCGAATCTGGAGACGGTTGCGCACCGAAACGGAAGCGCCGTTTGTCTGTCTGTCTCGCTCACCTTTCTTCTTCGGAAGCGATCGTCCCTCTAGAAATTCGCTCGAGCGGGCGGACCTTTTCGGATTCTTGTTCTTTTCGCACGAGACTGCTTCCACCCCCAAGTTTTGGTAATACAGCATGTCGGCCATTAAAGTCTAACATTCAGAGAATCTTCGTCGCTTTCAGGTCATCATGAAGGCCCTGTCGCTTTTCGCACAGGATCTTGACAATCTTCATCTCGCGGTGTTTCAGTATGGAGAGGTGCTGACATCAAGACGCAACGTAAACCTAGGAAGAACAAGAAGCAATGTTATGGCTGAGCAGAGCATCAACGCAACGAGCGTGGACGCTTGGCGTATGCAAGCAAGAGCCAGCCTGCAATCATCGAGAGTCCACCGATGGGCGTGATGGGGCCGAGCACTTTGCGAATCGGGTTCTCGGGCTTGGTCAAGCAGAGACCATAAATGGAGCCGCTGAAGAAGGTGATGCCCGTAGCGAAGGCGTAGCTCGCTGCTACAACGGGGCCGGTCTTGGGCAGGCTGAGGGTATAGAGAAGCGCCAAGCTGTGCATGAGCTGGTACTGGGTAGCTGTGGTCCAGGCGCCCATCTCTGTTGAAACGCAAGACGAAGATAAGACGGAATAAGGGACAGATCAGCTCAGCTCCCTAGATCGATTTGCATGCAGAGACGGAGCTGTCTGGGCAATGCACTTACGATAGGTATTGAGTTTGCTTTTCATAGCATGGGCGCCGATGGCACCGAGGCCGACACCCACTGCGCCCGAGACGCCGGCGAAGACTCCAAGCGTGTTGTAGACCATTCTTGAGTTTGTCTTTTCAACGGTATGAGAAATGCAGATGTGTCGACAACAAGAAGGACGACCGAATTTCAGAGCAAGAGGTTGGTTGCGGCAACACTCGCTTCTCAAGGGTGTGGAGTAATCTATTTGCAAGTTGAACGAGCCTGGCTCAAACGGGATGAAGGCCCGCGCACAAAGCGCAACAGAGCGTATCGGCTTAGCAACCACACTCATCGGCAGATCTGCGCAACAACAACAACAACAACACACACACACATTCGCAGTCGAGTTGTCGTCATTCCCACGCCCAGCTCGCGTGGACCGTCGAAAAGAAAACACGCACAAACGCGCGGTTTTGTCGGAGCAAATTCGAAACAATTTGGCGAAAAAATTCTGGATTAGAAAAAGACAGGATCGGCAACTGAGATTGTTGTGGACAGTTCACAGGTGATTGATTCTTTTGAAATTTCGGTGTGGATCTTCTTGCGCTTTGTTTTTTGGTCACCACAGGAACAGGCATCTGTTTCCTCTTGACCTTTCGTCGTTCAACCCTTTCATCACTTTTCCTATCTTACAGTTCACCCTGGGGTCGTCAACCGACCTTGCAAGTCGGGTGTAAGCCGATCGCTCTATTGCTGTATTAGTGTCGGATCACCGACGCTCAGCTGCACCGATCCCACCAGTCGATCCCGTTGTTGGATTGGCTCGGAACAACCGACTTCATATCGTGTTGCGCATCTCGTCGCACAGTCACTGCATCCAGAAGCGCAGCTCTTACCGTCGACTCGCCCACCATGGACTTCCCATCGCAGTATCCTGACTCACCTGCCAAGCCTTTGGCAGGTCCAGCACGCTCTAGAGTGTTGGCGCGTCAGAATCGCACTTCTTCGCTCAAACCTTATAGCAGACCGTCGTCGGGACTGATCGCTTCAGGGTCTAGCACCTCTCTTCAAACTGACACTGACTCACCCGCACGCCAACCATCCACACCATCTGCCAAGACACTCGCACCGCCCTCCAACTTGCCCACGCGCTCCACCTTTTCACCACTGCGCGTCGCCGCCTCTCCCATTGCGCTTCTCGGTAGCGTCCGAAAGATGGTGACAAAGCCGCTTTCATGGCTCACTGGTGTCGGTGCTTCCGTCGAGCCAGAGCTGGGCATTCCCACGTCGTCGAGCACCAATTCGCTCTCGTCCATCGCTCGTACGCGCGCTGCGGCTCGCGCCTCTTTCGGCAAAGCTACCGACGAGTCGGATTACCAGAGGGATGCGCCGACGCTGGCTGCTAGAGCTGTTGGTGAGCGTCTTGCTGCTGGACTTCGATCTCGCTCGAATCTTCACGATGATGAAGAAAATCAGCTGCATCCACCTCTGTCGACGCTTTCCTCGTCCATGTCCATGTCGCATCTGGCTGATGCTGCTGATGCTGCTGCTGCTGCTGCTGCTGCTGCTGCTGCGGCTGGTCCAGCACCTACTCGTGTCAAGCGCGATCAGTCTCCTTTGAACCAGATCAGTCCCTTGGCTGGCCCTTCTGCTTTGCCTTTGACAAGCCAATCGACCGACGACAATCCCCCAGCATGGAACAAGCGCTCTTCCAAGCGTACCTTGGATGTCGGCGCCTCCTCGGTCGAACAAAACGATTCGTCCCACGTTTTGAGCGATGCCAGTCGAGCCTCGCCTTCTCGCATCCACTCACATCATCTCCGAGGCCAGCATGCATTGCGCAGCCCTCGCTCTCAAGTGCTCGGCTACCGAGGCTCTTCGCTTCGACCAGACGATGCCATGTCTGAATCGGGTTCCACCTCGCTAACTAACTCCCACTCGTTCAGCGCTTTTGGCTACGGCAACGAGATCCGCTACACCGACAGCGCATTCGGCCTTCCGCCTTCCAGCTCGCCTTTCCAGCTCTCGTCACGCACTCTTCCCTCCAGACGTTCGCGTGCTCCTTTCAACTCTGGTCTCTTTACCGACACTGGCACGTCAGGGCGCTCTTCGCGTGCCGGTAGTTTGAGCCTTCGAGGTGCTTCGCCAGCTCCATCCGCCAGCTGCTCTCCTGCGCGTCAACGTCAGGGCACTCCACAGCGACGCAACTGGAATGGTATCAACCTTGCTGCTCCCTCTGCTCCCTCCGTCGGCGACGAATTGATGCGCGAATACTTGGCTTCGCGTACGCTCCTCCCCGGCATCAGCCCAAACGTCCGACGCAATCTCGGTCTACCCGTCGAGGACCCCATGATCACTTCCTCGTCTGTCGCCGGTGGCAGTGTCATGGACGAAACAGAGTCGCTCACTCCTAGTCGTCTTGGCAAGCGTGACATTGACATGAGCGTCGACGGCGACTCGGAAAGGCTCACTGCTGCTGGTACGCCCTCCAAACGCCGCATGGTTTGGCACCCTGAGCTTGGCTTCGTCAGTCACGAAGAGCTCAAGGCGCGCGAGCCAAAGCTTCCTTCACCAAAGAACGAAGCCGAACGTTTGCTCAACGTGCTCGAGACATTGCGAAAGCCTACGGCAGCCGCAAAAGGAGTCGGCCTCGCCAGGGGCCCTTC
Source organism: Ustilago curta (assembly GCA_928722295.1). NCBI lineage: Eukaryota > Fungi > Basidiomycota > Ustilaginomycetes > Ustilaginales > Ustilaginaceae > Ustilago > Ustilago curta. The sequence continues at coordinate 376,490 of CAKMXH010000019.1, read as the reverse complement.
TGCACAGATCCACGTCCCTGCTCCCATCTCAGATCTCCCCGCTAACAGAAGCTCAAAATCTCAAGGAGAAAAGCCCATCATCGGTGTTGCTCCTTATACCAGATATTTGCGCAAAGCCAAGACGGTACAGTCCACCGATGCACAACAGGGTATGAGGGCCAAGCTGAAGAAGGTACAACCATCAGACAAGATGGAAACGGACGACGCATCGATGCAAGGCTCGGCTGTATCTGAGACCGAGGAAGAGCAAGAAAACGCGAAGGTGGAAGAAGAAGGAGAACAGGACGAGGACGAGGACGAGGACGAGGAAGAGCCAGCACCGCCGCAGCCAGAGCCCGTCCGACGATCCAGACGCTTGCAACACCAAGCTCCCACCACCACCCAAGAGGTTGCACAGACACCTGTCAAGCAGACCAACAAGGCCGCTGCTCGTACCACCCAGCTCAAGTCCGCCCTGAAAGCAACGCCGCTGCGAGCCTCTACTCAGCCTCAGGCCACCCCAGCTAAATCTGTCTCTGAGGCGCCTAAGCCTGCTTCGCACCGCATCCCACTCTCGGCTGCCAGCAAGACGCCCGCCAACACCGTTAAGAAGGACAATTTTGCAGTCAAGGCGTCCACCTCAGACCCTTCTGCGCCGAGGGAGAGGAGCTCGCTTCGTCAAGGGGCTGCAAAGACCTCCCGCACACACGAGAGTTCGGGCAAGTTCAGTGCTTGGGACGAGGACGAGGAGAAAGAGGATTTGCCGGATGCGAGCGAGCTCGCAAAGATCAAGTTGCCCACCAACATGTTCCCCTCTGGCTTTTCGTTTGGCAATGCAGCTACCGCAGCGCCGGCTACCACTGCTAGCAAGCCCGACATTTCCTCGGAAGCGGCCTCCAAGGCTGCTAGTTCGGCCGCTGCGACTGCAGGCGGCTCGTTGCTTGGTCGTCTAGGAGGCTTTGATCCTTCCGCTCCGGCCACAGAGACCGAGAAGAAGGAAGCTTCTAAACCGGCTGCAGCAGCTCCATCGTTTTCCTTCACTGCGCCTTCCAAGGACGCGCCAAATGCAGTGCCGAAATTCAGCTTTGGCAGCAGCACCGCTGCCAGCACCACGTCAAAGGACGGCGATGCTGCTGCAAAAAGGTCGACTGCTCCTCCTTCATCCGACTTTTTCAGCAAACCCACCGAGCCTGCTTCCACCACCCTCAACGAGGGTAAGAAGGACGGTCCTGTGCCAAACTTCTTCGGTAGCACCATGAAGAAGTTCGAGACCAAATCCACCGATGCGCCTGCTGCTAATGCTGCTCCTGCTGCAACCGGAGGATTCTCATTTGGTGCTCCTGCAGCAGCCGCGAGCAAAGCCACGAGCGATGCGGCCGCCAGCAAGCCTGCACCTTTGAGCTTTGGTGCCAAACCAGCTGCCGGGTCTTCAAGCGCAAGCACGCCTGTACCTGCAAGCAACCTTTTGGGCTCTTTTGGCGCACCCAAACCAGCAGAAGCTGCCGAGAAGAAGCTGGAATCTCCTACTGCGTCTGCTAGCAAGCCCTCGTTCTTTGGCTCGTCGTCGACGGCTTCGAGTGGTACGAGTGGCTTCAGCTTTGGCACGCCAAGCACCTCGAGTGCCTCGACGGGATCCAAGCGCGGAGCTGACGACAACGAGGAACCAAGTGCAAAGAAGAGTATGCCCAGCTTCTCGTTTGGTGCTCCAGCTGCCTCTGCAGCACCGGCGCAGGCGTCCACGCCAGCTTCGTCTGGATTCAGTTTCGGTGCACCGGCAGCAGCCGCCGAGAAGAATGAGGAATCGACGCCAGCAAAGTCGAGCGGCGTGCCGAACTTTTTCGGTAGCAAGGGCGGGGATGCTTCCAAACCTGCCGCGCCGGCCCTTGGTGACGGATTCACTTTTGGCAAGCCTGCTACAAGCAGCCCTGGATTTGGCGCTTCTAAGCCAGCCGAATCTCAGCCCTCTTCGGGTGGATTCAGCTTTGGCGCGCCTAAGCCAGCCACAACCGAGGCGGCCAAGCCAGCAACCTCGAGCGGGTTCACATTTGGCGCCTCTAGCACCAGCAACAGCAACGGAAGCAGCACAGCACCGGAAGCTAAGCCTGCTGCACTGAGCTTCTCGTTTGGCGCACCGCCTACCGGCGCTTCTGCCGATGCCGCGGCTGCAGCTGCTTCGTCGACAACGTCTGCACCTGCTTCTGGTGCCACGACGCCCAATGGCACCTTTGTATTCGGTACTCCAGCGGCGGCTGCCGCTGACAACAGCAAGCCAGCGACGAGCAGTGGATTTTCCTTTGGCACGCCTTCATCGGGGGCTAGCAATGGCGGGTTTGGAGCGAGCACTGGAGCAGGAGGAGGATTCGGTGGATTTGGCGCTGCAGACAAGCCTGCTACTGGGTCGGGATCAGGAGGCGAGATGATGGACGATTCGCCAGCCAAGAGTGCTGCAGCTCCTGCTTCGACGCCGAGCTTCACGTTTGGGTCGGCGACACCATCTACGCCCAAACCTGCGGGCGGAATGGCGTTTACGTTTGGCACCCCCTCCAGTGCTGCGCCTGCAGCATCTGCGACGCAACCGGCTTCGCCGTCGACGTTTACTTTCGGTGCTCCTAGCAACAGCAACAACAATAACGCCGGTAACAGTGCCGGAGGAGGAGGAGGAGGCGGGTTCAGATTTGGTTCGCCCGCTCCAACCTCTGCGCCAACTCCAGGGTTTACATTTGGCACCAGTGCAACGGGCAGCACTACACCGGGAGTAGGGTCTACACCTGCATCGCCGTTTTTGGCGCCTGCGAACGCGCCAGCCACTGCTTCCACTGGATTCCAGTTTGGAGCGCCCGCGGTGAATGCAGGCGGAAGCTCGACGTTCCAATTCGGTACACCTTCTGGAACGCCTGGAGGTGGAGCGGGAGGGTTCACATTTGGTGCTAGCGGTGCGCCGTCGACTCCTACAGGCTTTGGCTCGACGCCGGGCCCAACGTTTGGTGGAGGGGGTGGAACGTTTGGCGCTGCTTCTCCTGCCCCGCCACCCGCAGCGGGAGGATTTACGTTTGGCACACCTTCGTCGACCACGGGAGCAGCGGGATTGCCGCAGATGTCGGCGGCTCAGGCTCAACCCGGGTTGTTCAGTATGGGTTCGGCAGCGTCCCCTGCAGGTGGTGCGGGGGCAGCCACGCCGGGAGGCAGACAGATTAAGCCGTTGCGCCAGAGGAGGCGGTGAGAGGGATGGTAGATGCGCGTTGCGAATTGGCGAAATACGATTCTTTGAAAGCAGAGAGAGGTTTGGGATTTCAAGTTTGTGTGTGTGAAAGGCGAGGGGGATAAAAGAGCTTGAGGGAATGTGCTGAGCAGAGTGGGGGTTTGTCGTAGCTTTCAGGCAGCGAGGTGCGCAGGAAGTGGCGGAGAGACAGGTCGGGGCAGCTACCGATTCCCTAGGCGGTTCTAATCCACGCACGGACAACGTAGAAGAGCGATTAACCGCAGTGCAAAACATGTGTGGTGGAACAGAGAGTAACCCACAAACAGCTCGGGGGGTGGTAATTTGACCCTGGGTAGCGGCGGTTCGACCTCGACTTGGGACCTTCTCGTCCCTCTCGCCTTGTATCAGAGACGTTACTCTCAAACTGCAGTTCCGGACCTCATCCAACGCCTGGACACACAACTCAAAACATCGAAAAAGCTGAGCCCGAAGCTGCACAAAGATTGCCACTGTGAAAGCATTCGAAGCCAAGAGTCAGCTCCACAGAAGCCAACAACCCCCGCGCAACACCACAAAACCAACACCAAACTAATAGCAGTCACATTCGCTCATTCGCTCATTCGGCACATCACCGCCCCGACTCAGCCGCAACACTGCCAAACCGTCTTCCGTCCTTGTCCCACCCACTCGCCGCTGTACTTGCCGCCCTTCTCCCGACATACGGCGACGCACTCGGCTCGGCACCAAACGACGAAGGGACATTATACGTTGTCGCACCCGTCTCGGTCGCCCTGCGCGCCATCAAACTCGTCAGCCCCGCTCCCAACGCCAGCAGCAGCGTAAACAGGATCGAGGGCAGCAACGTCGACAACGGTGGTCGAGGCGGTAACGACGATGTACTCTGCCGCTGCTCGCGAAACATCTTGCTGACCGAAGGCGGGGTAAAAATAGAAGCTACCTTGCCGACTCCGGAAAACGCCAGGCGTGCAGGCCAAAACAGCACATAGCCCGCACCAGACCCGCGTCTCACCCCGGATCCCGTCGATGTCGCTTCTGCCCCACGTGTCGACTTTGCCCCTGCACCCTCGCCATCGCTAGGACTCAACATGCTCAACCCCCAATCCCACGTCCTCTCAAACCGATGCCTCGTCCTCCCCGCCACCTCACCCACCTTCAACGTCCGCTTGCTCACATCGTCCCACGCGGTCAGCATATAGCTGGCACACAGAAAGCACGCCAACGATACCACCGTGATGCTCGAAATGCTCAGAAACAGCGTCATGTGCAAGACGGGTCGCAGTGGCGCCGACAGCTGTCGTGTGAGGGTGAGGGCAAGGTTGCCAGCCGAAGCGAGCTGCTTGTGCGCTACGTTGAGGCTTTCGAGAAGCACCACGTCGGGGATTGAACCGGCTCGTCGGTGGTGCGTGTTCGTCTCGGACGACGCTGATGGTGCACAACCCGTATATGCTTGGAACGGAGCATCTTCGCGGACGGACCCGCGACGGCTGCCGGGGAGCGAAAAGCTGGTGGTGCGGCGACCCGTGTTGCGCACTCCATGACGTGGGCGCCGCGTGCTGTTGGAGCGCGGAGGAAGAGAGTCAAAGGGGCTTGTGTAGTCTCGACTCGGCAAACTGCCAAAGTTGAAAGCCGACTGACTCGACGTCATCGGCTCAGTATAGTCATGTACACTGGCCCGTCTCGGGATCTCGGTAGCCTGGTCAAAACTGACATGCCGATCGCGTCGACCGACAGGACTCCTGTACTCATCCACGCTCTCCGACGCCACGCCAGACGCAGACTGGTCCGGTCGGTCAAAGTGCGAACGAAGGATCGTCGGTGGCGACGCAGTCTTGGACGAACCAGTCGATCTCACCGTGGTCGTTGTAGTGCTGGTCTTGCGCACTCTCTGCGAGATGGTGGTGCTGAAGCTGGTCACATCTGCGCCATCGTCCGAACTGAGTTCTGGGGTGTCGGGTAGCGAATGCGGCAAGAACTTGGCCCTGGCGCGATCGGCGGCGGTGCTCGTCCACGTGGTGGCGTTGCTGGTGTTGCCGCTGCCGCTGCTGCCGCTGCTACTCAAAGCAAGCTGGCTGAGATGCACTGCCGACTGCGAGCCTGGCAGGCGATACGCCGTCGCTGACGAAGAGCCAGAAGAATGCGCCCATGCAAAGACGGACGAAGCAATTCCATCTTCGCTCATAACCCGCATCCTACGACCCCCCGAATTGCGATGGACGGTGCGGCTCGAATCGAACGCGTCTGCTGACCACGTTGCTGACGAGACCATCTCCGGGGTGTTGGCGGTGGTCTTGACACCTGGTCGTCGTAAAGGTGTCGGTTGGTCGCGCTCTACAGCAGCAGAAGAGGTGGTTGGGAAGGCGAAGCGCGCATGACGGCTTGGAGTGCGCTGATCCGTCAAAGTGCCACCGCATTCGTCGCTCGACACTTCGGCGCTGGACTCTGACTGGCTAGCGGTGCCAAAGAGGGTCGAAGCGTTATCCTGCGGGCGATGGCTAGACTTGAAAGCTGAACGAGGCAGAGTGGCTGCTGCTGAGCTCCCATGGAACGAGGATCTACGGCTACATGTGGCGGTGGAAGTCTCGGACCGGCCGTGCTGGTGTTTCTCGGTGGGCAAGCCAGACAATCTCTTCCACGCGCTGCGCTCTGATGGCGTCGCATTGGCGAGCGCAGGATTGTTGCGTCGACGAGAGCTGCTGGTGGAACGCTGAGCCTTGCGCAATCGCTCTGCCAACTGGCCTGGGGGTAAGACGTGCTCCCACCACTCTTGCGATTGAGGATCGCGAGAGGTCGAGGAGCAAGGTTCGGAAGCCATGATGCTGGCGTCGACAGTGGTTGACCCGGGACTCGAACGTCGACTGAGGTCAGCCGAGCTGGTATATGAGGAGCGCCAAGCGGCAGAGGATCCTTGGGGAGACAGCCAGGGTGTGGAAGCACCTGAACTGCTGGATGAAGGCGGTCGAACGGTGGCTGGGGCAGCCATGGTGATGGAAGGGTCAAAGAAACAAGGTTGAGACCTTATCGCATGCGATCAGTGTTGAAAGCGAGAGCACCTGGTCGACCTATATCCGCCCGCGATCTACCGCCTTGGACGTCAAAGGGAGAAAGACAGTCTGTATAATGGGCTTTTCTTACGAATGCGAGGCTCCAGTCGAGGTCGTGTCGGAGGAACCGTGAGATTGATAGATAAGGTTGCAATGGCGGGACCGATAACTTTACCAACTCTGATAGCGTCGGCGAAGTGGCGGGAATGTTGTTGAATCAAGGTTGGTGACCAACGGAACAGCCCGACAGCATTGATGGTGGGGATCAATGTGATGTTGGGCAGAGCGTTGCTAGGTTGAGTCAGATTGCTGTCTGGGTCAAGAGGCAGGACCGGTCTGCGTAACGTGGATGCCGGAGTGTTCCGAACAGAAACAGAGAATCACTGCTGTAGTTTTCGGCCAGTCCGTATGCAGTGGGAGCTTAGATAGGCGCCAAAGGCTGACTAGCAGAGAGGCTGAGCCAATGGAGCAAAGGCAGGGTTTCAGCGCGAGTGCAACGCCTAAACGAAGTCGAGCCTCGTTGAGCGAACGGAGGCGGACGGCTTTTGCAACGGTCTGCGTTTGACGTTGAAATGAAATGTGGCCTGACAGTCGGAAGAGAGCGGGGAGAGACAGTTGGGATGGAGAGAAAGAGGCAAGGGCTGAGAGATTGAGAGAGAGCAAGATTAGACTAAGGCCAACGGGGGCTGCAACGCTGATCCACTAAAGTCAAGAGGGGCCCAGCTTGATGACGTTGACCCAAAGTAAGGATGTTCGAATCACGTTGATCTGCTGGAACCGGTTACAAAGATAACCTGTCGAACGGCTGGCGAGCTCTGCTCTAGAGATGGCGAGAGAGACAGTGTGTGTGTGTGTGTCCGAACGCCGCTCCATGTGGTGTAGGGTGAATGTGAAACAGTGAGCAGAGCCCAAAAAAACAATGAACAGGTGGTGGCGACCCAAGACACAAGTTTCGTCCAAACCAGTTTACCAGATCGTTGCAAAGTCGGGAACGAGAGGCGCGTGGTAGTGACCCTAAACCATAGGAAAAGCACACCAGAGCTTTGCCAAAAGCCATAGGAAGGGTCCGGGACGTCGGGACAAAAGCCGAGAGGAGGAATGCGCAATTGTGATGTTTCAATGACACACAGAGAGAGGGAAAAGGCGTCGTTGAGTCGCCACACTGAATCACCACAGCGTTCAGTAAGCAGTTGCAATTTTCACAAGCAGAAGAGAGAAAAAAAATCACCCAGCGCGCGCCTTGGCGGAGAGAGAGCGAAGTGTTCCAGTGTTGGGCTTGCCTTAGCTCTCTTTCCCGCTCCGCCAATTTGACGTGATGTTTTGTTCCGAATCATGTCATATCGGAAACCATCTCGAATCATCATCCGCTTTGCAATCCCATCCACGTTCAGCAAAAAAAAAGAATAATAAGCTTTGCTCATGGGCTTTGTCCTCTTGGCGATTCACACCTGAGCCCCGGGGAGGAGGGCAGCAAGTGAAACGCAACCCTGCAAAGATGGCGGTTTCCGCGCTGACCGACCTGGGGCCACGCACGCACACGGCGTGCATCTAGCCGCTGCAGACAGGTTCAAAAGCACCATGATTTTGTGCAGCTGCAGGGGCAACAGAAGAAGTAAAAGCACCATACTGAAGAAATGTCAAAGAAAAAAAAAACTGTCGCCTTGTCGGTTGTTCCTGTCTCTGGAAGCACGGGTCTTTCAAAGCAATCAAAATTTAGATTTGCGAAAGCTCTAGTTCTGTACATATCACAAGCGAAATCGGCCCGTGTGAAAATTTCAGGAAGACGAAGAAAATTTTGCCGGAGTGTCCGAAGCGGTTTGTGTTGAATGTGAGAGATGGCACGTTTTCGCACGCAAAACAAAAGCTTTCTTTCTGCCTCTGCCGCCTTTGTGTTGTTCGAATCTCTCTGCTTCCCACTCGAATGAAAGAGACGAGCCATGCTATTCAGATTCTCCGTCGTAGAAGCAGGTTCTGCCTTGAGTTGCACAACAGAAGTCTGATGTAAACGGTATGACCGGCGTCTGATCACTGAGGGTCAGGCGTGGGATTGCGATGGCGAGATGGTCTAGAGATAAGGCGTTCCAGAATTATTTTTTCTTGCTTAAAAAAAAACTGAAAATGAAATCTCTTGTGCACGAACCCTTTCTTTCGGAAAGGAGACCCTGAAAAAGCCGGGACCCCTTGGACGACTACACTTGTTCTCTTATCCCATCTCTTGCCTGGATGTCGGAGCTTCCAAGTTCAGTAAAACCGTGGTTCATTCTTGTCACACTCCGCATTTCCAAACCAGAAGTGCGCAGGAGCAAACAGCGACGGTCCGAGAAACAAAGCTCACAGCGCAAGCACACGTCCAAAAAAGGGCTTTGTTGGAGGTTTTTTTTCCCGGTAGGCTTGTGAAAAGTCAAGAAGAATGTCGTGGCAGCCTCAGCTACAGTATTTTATTTTTATTTTTTTCATTTTATTTTTATTTTTGTTCACTTGTCCAAAGCCCGTCCCCGGCTTTGCGCTTATACAACCCGAGTCCAGCCGATCGTTGCTTCCAAAAGCGGCTCGCTGGAGCGTCATATACAGTACAAGAGTTCGGCTGACGAGCTTTGCCCTTGCTGTAGTATCGAACGATAAAAGGCGGGAAGATGAAAGCGGACCTACAAAAGCATGTGCAGTCTTTGCGGCGCAGGCGGCTTCTCTCTAGCAGAAGGGAGAAAATGGCTGCCATCGCGGTCGAGATTCAGATCAGATCTCGCGGTCAACAGTAGGCGCACCCAAAAAAACGTCAGCAAAGACGGATAGCATTTAGAGAGTGGCAAGGCGAGATGTGTGTGTGTGTGTGTGTGTGTGTCGTCAAGCTTAAGCTTTCTTTTTAGGCGCCCCCCCGGCGGACTGGAGCAATATACCCAAAGAGAGCGTTGGTTGCGAGGCGGGGCAAGTTGAGGATACGCCATGGTTGAGGATTTTGGTACGTTCTGGTTGATCTTGTTTTGTCGTTGGTGCGATCTCAGCATCGCATAGTGCTGTTGTAACAGAAAGCGACGCAACGTTTTGCCAAAGAGTCAGGACACTGCGATCGAGTACAACAGCCAGATGCACGCCTCTCTGTCCGAACGGTCAACGCGGGTGGGAGAGTTCTTGGGAACATGGGGCGCTTTTCGATTCTCGGAGAAAGAACTCAAGAGCATATCAAAGCATACCACGCGATCCTGAGAGATGGCAACCGTTGCTGATCTCGTTTTTGACCGGGGCAACAAAGAAAAGAACAAAACCGTCATCGCGATCGGTTGTTGCGACCAGGTTATTTCATGCGCCGGCCAACAAAACTTGACCAAGTCACGTACCGCGTGCTGGATGTTGATCTAACAGGCGAAAAATTTGGGCATGTCAAGGATGCCACTTCATCGATCGACCTTTGGCGACGTTTTCGCACCGCAACCCTAACAGAACCGTGATCACTCGAGATGGAAGGAGGGTGATATTAAACGAGAGTAGAACCGGAACTCGAATAAGTGAAAATGTGTTAGAAGCGAAAACAAACGAGATCAAAACGAAAAAAAAAAAGAGGGAAGTGGCTCGGAACAAACATCGTCTCTCTAACCCCTCTTCTGGCCCGCTCTACATGTTTACAACGTAATCATACCGAAAACACATCCTTCCACCCCACTTGCCCGTGCCAACCTCCAGAAGATCCTTCACCATCACGCTTTCCGCCAACGGCTCAAAGTTGACCATATCCTCCTTCTTCGCCGTCCACTCTGGATGTTTCCCACCTTTCTGTTGCTGCTTAGGACCGTGAAACGCCACCTTGTTCTTGTCGCTCTTGCTCTGCCAGCTGGCAAACATATTGTCGACGAAGCCGTGGTGCAGGTGGAAGACGATATCGTTGGGGCTGCTCGAGAGCCAGGCTAGATTCCCACCAATGGAAGTGTGCATCGCGAGATGGGTCGAGATTTCCAGAGCGGAAGAAAAGTCGAAAAACTTGCCGTCGTCGTGCGTCGAGCCGAGTCCAGCGACAAAGTTGGCATTGATAAACGTGGAGCAGTTGCTGCCAAAGTGAGGAGAGGGAACGTTGACGTTGAGGTTGTTAAACGAACGACAGAGTCGATGGCGGAAGGGGGCGTTGAAGTAGTGGTCGGCCAGAGCACCGTCGATGACGGCAAGACCAGTATTCCACGGACATTCGCTGCTGTCGCCCTTGCCGTTGCTACCCAGGCCGTAGTCGGGATCAGCGTCAAAGATGGCGTTCACGCTCGGATCCGACGACGTCTTGGTCCAGTCGACCCAAGGCAGTCCACCGTCAAAGCCACAGTCGTTCAGATCGCGTTGGACAATTGCCAGGAATCCGCGATGAAAGACAGTGAAGTAAGCCGTGAAATGGACGTATTTCACCATACGGATGTGTAGCAGCGTCCAATCGTCCGCCGCGTTCCATCCCGGCTCGTCGGTCTTGAATCGCGACGGTTTGGTTCGAACGCACTTGATCGCGTTGACAAACGCAATCTTTTCGGCGCGGCTGAGCGTCGAGTATTCTTTGCGAACAACCGGGTTGGTGCAGCTCGGGTCGGAGGTGGCACTGACAGAAAGCTTGCTCACAGCGTTGGGCGGAGAAGCGTTGCCGGCTTGGACGGTGCTGTTGGTCAGGTTACCACCACTGGCGACGGTGAGAGTGGCCAATTGGGGGTTGGTGACGGCTAGACCTGGCTGTTTAGGCTTGGCAGCGACTGGTTGAGCTGGCTTAGTCTCGCCATCTGCTGCCGTACCTGGGAGAGGTTTGGGCATGTTGAGTCCGAGAGGATCCTTTTCGAGGGCAGGAGCGACGGATGACTCGTCTGGTCCAAGGCCGGGTGCGAGCTTTTGACCAGCTACGGAAGCGCTTGGGAGAGTGCCGTCTGAATTGGGCTTCTGGTCGTCAGCGATGAGGAAGGAGGACGCGGTAGCTCCTGGACCGGCTCCAGCGGTGACACTAGTGAAGGTACCGTCAGATACAAGCTGTCCTGACTTTGGCTTGTTGGGTTCGGCACGTGCAACAGAGGTAGCAGGATCAACGGGAGCACCAGCACCAGCACCAGCACCAGCACCAACAGCCGCATGATCCTGACCAACGATGGCAGGTACGCCACCATCACCGCCACCAGCAGTGGGAGGAACAGTCTTCGCAACCTCACTAGCAGGATCCGTCGGCTTCTCGCCACCACCCGCTGTTGCGTCCGCAGTCAAACCAGGATCCGTACTCTGCGGGTCGTTTTTCGCAACCGTCTCACTTCGTAGGGATAAACCGCTCGAGCCTTGTCTTACATGCCTCGTTGCCGTGATACTAGTGTCTGGCTCGATTGTCGTCGACTTGTCTGTACGTTTGATTTTCAAGAAAGGGTCAGCATTCATGTCTTGTCTACACTCGCTTTTCGTACTCTCTCCGACTTACCTCGGGTAATTTGAGCAAGCGACGGTTGCATCGCATCGATCTGCACCTTTTTCGCACAGTTGATCAGCCTTTGACGCTGCTTGTGCGTTTTCGCCCCGTCTACCGTCCAGCTATTGGCATGGTGAACACGATCAAACCCCCAATCACGTGGTGTGAGACGCGACCATACCGCATCGTCCGAGATGTTGGGATAGGCAGCGATCAGCGTCTCCACCGCAGAGCGGTTGGCCTTGTGCAGCGCATCGTGGCCGAGACAGTGAAGCAGGTGGGTGGTCTTGACGCGTGCGGACAGAGCGCGCGGGTGGTGCTTGGCGGTCGAAAGCGTGACGAGGAGCGTGACGAGGAGAAGGGGAAAGAGGGAAGCGGTGACATACATGCCGAGAAAGAAACTGACCAGCGTGTGGCTGGATCCGATGCGAGCAGTGGTTGAAGATGGAAGCGACGGATAACGGAAACAGGTAGTGTATGGAAAGTTGAAAAGGAGCGAGGATGGTAGGTGTGAGATGGAAAGGTGTCAAAGCGAAAGGTAAAGAGGGAAAGTTCGGGGATGAGGATCGTCACCCCAAGTCTTTTTCATATGGCTGGAATGTGCGGCGTCGGTTCTTCGCACCGCAAGAGAGAGCGTTTGTTGAGCAACACAATGCGGTCAGTCGAGTGGATGCAAAAGCGTTGTACGACAAACAAGCCATCCCGCCCCACCGGTCGCTTCTCGGGTGCAACGTCAGAGATGAAGTCTTCAGGGCTAGTGGTGACGACGGTGGGTTAGATTGGGTGGATCGCAGGGGGGTTTTTTTTACGTGGGACACTTTTGTTGACACCCACAGCAATGCTTTGCCTTCCAAGCTTCGTGTTCGTGCCCTCTTCGAGACTTGAAACCAAGTATAAAGATTCCTCATTCTCGGTCAAGTTGTTTTTCTCATCATCGTCTGATATGAACCCGCCTAATCCACTAGCGTCTAGTGCACAGCCTCCGCTCGACTCCATTTCATCGCTGATTTTTTTATCGACGAGGAGATGAGGCTCCATCTTCTCCTCTGCTCTTCGCCCTTGTGTGAGTTCATCGACGCCACCCGTCCCACCTTGGTCACAGCCGTTGATCTCGTCCTGCAGTTTGCATTCGCAGCGCCCACCATCCGGGCGTCTCCCACCCAAGAGGATTTTACAGGTTGATACCGGCTGATTTCAGACAATACGCCCCGGCGGTGACTGCAGATCGCTCCTGAGGAGCCCGGTTGGTAGGCTGTCACGGTCGCACGTTCAGCGGATCTTTGTTTTTCTGGCTTGTGTCGATTTGATGACCCTTTTTGGGGGCGGTGCGGTATCGTTCAGACTCGCTGCCAACGATGTTCCAACTCTGTAATGCTGACTTCTTCACCGGCCTGATATCAACGCAACTTCTAGTCAGCTATCTTCTCACCCCCTCTACTCTGCACAACACCGTCACTTACCTTTTCATCATAGTCCATCCACTCTACACCATCGTCAAACTCGACCTCTGCAAAAACCGTGCCCGACTCTGTCCCTCTACAAGTCCACGTGCCACTCGGTTCAAACCCAACCGGCTCCAGTCCGCGGAAATCCAACACGCACAGCGTCTGCCACCTCGCCCCTCCCTCGTCCGCCTCAACCGATCGATACAGCGGCTCCTTTGTCGTAGCCTCTTCAAACTTGGCCGAACTCTCCTTTTTGCAGAATCCACAACTCATGACCAGGTTGGCACTGCCGCGAGAACCCTTGGTCATGTCATGCGAGTCGCTGGGGGTGATTCCGACCAGATTGGGGTGTTGTTCGTGACATGAGGTGCATTTGAGTTGCAGCATCAGGGTGTGATCCGGATCGGAGGGGAGGAGCGCGGTGACGCCTGTGAACTGCGCTTTGAGTTGCAATGCGAGTTTCTGTGCGACAAGTGAAAGGGTGTGAGTTTGGGGGCTGAACAGGTAGTGCTGCGGCATACAATCGAGGGCTTACCGGCATCGTGAATGTTTAAAGCCGTGTGCGGCTGAGTCGATGAGAAACGCGGGGCCGAAGAACGGTGAGAGAAGGGAGAGAGAGAGAGAACAAAACGTGGAGGTGGTGATCCATGCACAGAAGCGTTTTCGCAAACGACATCCTGCGAAAGCTTTGCCCGACTTCCGAGAAGCGCTGAAGGCACTTCAAGTTGCGCGAAAACAGGGTTTTTGACACACACACAAAACACACACACGCACACACGGCTTTCCACTCAGCACAGCACACTCAAAGCAAAGGTAGGCAACGCTCATCTATGATTGCCTTGGACGAGCATCGATTGGTGAAGCCAGATCAAAAATGTTGCTTAGCGAGCGTTTGATTCGGCCGCTTACGGCCTGCTTTTTGGACAGCGAGATGGATTGGATCCTTTGACCATTGCTGGCTGCTTCGCCGTGGTCGTTGAGAGTGGGGATGCGGATTGGGTCGAGTCGGGCTGCTTTGGATCGAAAAAGAGATCGGTGCTGGACTGTGTCGATCTCTGCGCTCGGTTCTAGACTTGCATCTTGCGCAGCGTCGTCAGATGTTGCACTGCCGGGGTCTTGTTGCTTGAGGGCTGTACCGCCTTCGACAGCACTGCACGAGCGAGACCGAGCCACGGAGCTCTGTCTCTGTGCGGTAGCATCAAAAGAAGCAGCAAGACCTGTGGAAAGGGCTGCGCTGCTATGCGTAGCACTATGAGAACCTTGCGCAGAAGGATCCAGCTCTTCGAGGGGCCAGCGCGACGCAGCGAGGCACAGCAAACGCATAGATCCGGGAGAGTGCAGTCGATGAGCAAGGTGTGCCCAGTCTGTCAACATTCCGCTCGGAGCTGCCAACATTGCAGCGATCCGATCTAGTCGATAGTCGATTGGCGGCTCGCAAGACGGCGGAATCCAGGCCGTTTGCGACCGTGTCAGCCAGACAGGTGCCAGCGCTGGTGGGTTTCCGTCTGAATGCTGAGACGTCTCATTCGCCACCAAGGGCGACGCTACCGACAAGAAGCTGGCCGATGCAGAGAGCAAAGATCTGGCTTCGTGGTTAGGCGGCTCTGACCGTGGTTGCGGATGGGGCCAGCTGGACTCGTGTAGATCTTGCAACAAAGGCTCGCTCCCGTCGGAACCATGCAAGGTGGATTCGCAAGGCGAATTTGAGCCGATCGGAGAGTCACCTACGGAGCCGACGTCGAGTCTGGAGGTGCTAGGAGCTGCTCCTGCTACACTAATTGTAGCCTGTGAAAGGGTCTTGGGCTCGGAACTGGATGCCCTCCTTCCGAGCTCGCCATTGATGCCACCATCTACTCGCTCGACCCAGCTGTCGTAGAAAAGGCCGGGTAGAGGAGAGCTGTGGGCGCTAACTGATCCGGATGGCTGGGACGAGCGCGGCTGGGCTTGATCTAGGTGAAAGGCGTCCCAACTCAGTGTGGAAGGCGCCTGCTGTAGAGAGATGCCTATTTCGGGTGGACTCGATCGATCTCGTGCCGCCTCCAAGTTTGAGCGTATCAGTCGTTCCGAGAGCTGGAGCATCGCCTCATCCCAGACATTGTGCCTATCATCGAAGGGCTGCAATCTCCGAGGTAAAGCTTGATGATCCGCAGAATCGAACGAAGACGTGCCGACAGGCTGGACAGACTGGGCTCGTGAACGTCCTTGGAAACTGGACACGGTGGGCGTGACTAAGTCGGAAGGATCGTTTCCGGAGAGTCCGTGTCGCGGTTCCAAAAGCAAGACTCGAGGTAGTTCGCTACCGGCGTGTTGGTAATCTGACATGCGAAGATCGCTGTCTCCGGCTCTCCATCCAGTGAGAGGCACCATGGAGCTGTACGCTCGTCTCCTGCCAAGAATGCTTGCGGGCTGCGTGTTCAATACAGGCGAAAGAGAGGAAAAACGTGCGCTCTGCGCTTCCTGAGAGTACGACGTTCTCTTGGCGACAGCCTTCTCTCCAGATTCCGATGCCCTCTCTGAGGGCACGAGGATGCCAAGCGGACTGAAATCAAAGACAGAAGCATCGGAAGCCGTAGACGATATCGACGCGCTACGACGGTCATTGATCCGACTCTGTTTCGCCGTATTCTCAGACTGCTTGCTTTCTCGGAAGACCTGCTCTCCGAGGTTGGAGAGTTGAGTCCAAAAGCGACTGCCCAAGTCAGGATCAGACTCCTCTTCACTATCGGAGCGTTGGTGAGGAGAAGGGAATTGGGCGTAGACGCTGCTGTGGATGCTTGTGTTTCTGGTTGAGCGACTTGACAGCGTTGTGCTGTTTGAAGCATAGCTTTGGTGGCTCGACGCGTGCGATGATCGAGGATTTGCAGGAATGTCAGGAGGGCTTGAAAGTTGTGCTTGCGGCTGCTCGAGGCTGGCCATACCTTTTGATAAGTCTGCCTTGCATGCTTGCGCGTGCGCAGGCTGGGCGGTTTCACCTGATCGGCCTACTCGAGCAGGCGAGAGCGGATGCACCGCTGCTAGAGATAACGAACGAAGCTTGGATCCTTCCGAGATGGAATGCGACATGAGTGAAGCGTCTGCCAAACCAGGAGAACGCGTGCTGATCTGATGTCGACTCGTGTCGCTCGGAAAGGCAGACCCCCTTGGAGAATACGGCATCGGAGTTTTCCGAACGGGCATGCAAGTGGCACCAGGATAGCTTCGGCTGGCTGCCATTGTGATAGATGCCGCCGTCCGGCTGAAGTTGGACGGTGATAGCGTCACCTGAGATACTCGTCTTGCCAATGGACCACTGTCATGTGTGTCGGCATCGAGTGCGGCGTTTGAGGGCAATGTGAATGTCAAGGTGCTTCCGAGCGAGCTTTCCCGTTCGATGTTTGCGTGCCGAGTTCGAGAGAGGCGGGATAAGGAGGCTGCAAGACTATAGCGCACCAAGGCAGCGATTGGGAGACCAGTCTCTCGAAATAGATGAGGCAACGGACCGTCATGTTTCGCTGAGCCTGGCTGGAGGAATCGCTCGAAGGTGATCAACCAGCTTTGAGGAGTGAGTCGAGCCAGAGTGTTGGATGGCAGCGTGGAGATGGAGCTAAGATCGAGATACAGGATTACGTCGTCGTGCGCACCAGAGTCTGGATGGTGATGCAGGTATGCATCGAGTTGTTTCTGGAGTTGCACGACCTGAAGCTCGAAAGAAGAGCGCAAAGGCAAAAGGAGAGAGCTCTGAGAGAATGTTGGGACATGCTCGCTCGAGTGCGCTTGCTCGATCGGCACGAACAAGACGGTCCACGATGAAGGCAACGAGGATGAGGATTCAGGTTGTGACGAAAACGATGCATCAAGACGCCGCGTCTCTACTCTCTGTGACTGCGGTTGAATGCGCATATATGGCTGCGTTGGCGACAGTGCCTCCAAGCCTCGCACGGATGCGGAAGGCGAGGACCGGTAAGAAGGCGAATCGTGAGCGGAATCTGTTTGCGTAGGCTCGGCGTGGTCGATTTTGGTCTGGAAAGCGTTGGCTGCAAAAGGAGTGCCGAAGCGAGTCGGGGAATCGTTGTGGTGATTTCTGGGCTCGACGTCGTCTTGAACGAGCGAAGCTATAGAAGTTGCGCGTGATGAAGACAGAAAAGGTTTCGGATAACTCAGACCACGGCTTGTTCGCGGACGAGTGGGCAGATTCGGGTCTTGAATCTGTGATTGCTCATTGTCCACGACGCCAGTTGCAATCTGTGCTGTGGATGTACGAGCTTGTTCCAGTGGCGGAAATCGAAAAGCGTGATTGAGATCGAGTGTACCGGGCAACGAGGCGGCAGAGGTTGAGGTGAAAGGTGGCGACGGATGGCGCTCCGATAAGCCTGCTTGGTCGTTGTCGGTCCAAGAAGATGATCGGGCAATTGACGAGAGAGAGGCTGCCGAAAAGTCTTCCTGTTGATGAAGACGTTGTAGCGAGGCGTCTAAGCTTAGCTCGGGAAGAGCGGGAGAGGAGAAGTCCGAGCTGTTTGACGAACAGGGTCTAGATGTGGGTGTGAAACGGTGCATGGCGTAGATGAAGGGGGGTGGCCAAAGCTTGATTCGGCGTGACGTCAACCTAGAATGAATGCTATGTCAAGATGGGAGCCAGAAATGCAATCCAGTAGTGGTGGACGGTGTCTGCTCGATACATGGCTCAAACCAGATTCTTCTTATACCTGCGCTACCTAGCATTGACGTATCAGCTGGAGGTCATAGCAGAGTGTGATGTGTGTATGGCGGGACACAAGGGGGGGGGGGCCAAAGCGTGGGTCGGAATATGCACGACGAAGATCCCAGCGTCGATCTTTTCTTTTTGTTTCAGACAAGTCTACGGGATGACGATCGTCGAGGCGATTGGTTACCAGCCACTTGGGACATGTAGGGTTGGTGGAAAGCAGCGCTTAGCGAAGGCGTTGACGTGCGCTTCTTAACGGGCGGCGTAAGCGATGGGGGGGCGCTCTCGGATGCAAGACGGGCGCTCGGAAGCGATCTCGGGTACAGCAGCACGATGTCAAAGCGTCGAGTGGCAGCGTAGATTGCGAGATAAGTGGGTGGGAAGCTTGAAAGAGAAGAGAGACGCAAGGGGGAAGAAGGGAAAGGAAACGAAGAGAGAGGGAAGGGAGAAAATGATATGTCTCGAGCTATGGTCATGGCATATATATATGTCCATTGTTCAGACTGAGCTTTGCGGCTCAGACAGCCACGATTCTGTTCAGAACAAGAACAAGAACAGCGAAAAGCCGAGTCGGATCAGCCGACGGGGAAAGCGCAAAGCAGGTGACATATTGGCAGTCAGTGTGGTTGTATACAATTACAATGGTCGGCGGTGCCGCATCAGAGTGACCAAGCGGCTGCTGCGTTTGATTTCGGTGCTTCCGGGGTTTGCAATTACTCACACGCGCACAGCATCGTCAGCCAATGGTTGCAAGACGGTTTCACAGCTTGAAACACTAGAAGAAGAGCAAGCATCAGCAGCAACGCGCAGCAACGCGCAGGCCGAAGCTTCTCCAAGTGTTGATCTCAGTGTTGTTCTTCTTCTTGACAATAATGTGACCAGAGTGGCGTTTGAGTTTTTTTCGACCTGTCACAATTTTGGCAGCATTTACGCCGACTTGCATTGGGTTGCATTACCCGCAACTTCGCTCTGGACTTTTCACTTGCCCACGCTCTCGGCAAGGGGTTCTCCTTGCGTCCATCGAGCACTCGCAATCGCATGGACGAGGTTCTGCCTGTTGCTTGCAACTCATGCCCTCAGCCACCATGCTCCCACGCATCGCCGTCACGCGACTGTCCCATGGGAGCGGATACTGTACACGATCACACTGTATGCACGCCGTCGATCCCTCTCGCTTAGAACCAAAAAAAAAAATGATATAACGCGTTGGTATGGTTGGAAACAAAGTCGAGGCTTGACGCCATGGGCCTTCTGCCACGAGGGTGCGCAATCTTACGCCCGCCCAATCAGCGCTTCTGCTGGCGTTTTTGGCTATCGAGTCCTTGCGAGATAGCGGTTTGTACTTTGTAGGCTCGTGGGAGCAATCCCACGTGTTGCATACTTGTTGTTGTTAGATTGCGATGCTGCAAACGTCTAACATTTCAAAACAAAAATCGCGCGCAAAGGCCACCCTCCTTTTTGACAGCAGCGCTTAGAACTCCTGCAAAACCCTTTCCTTGGCTTCTCACCATCATCATCACGGCTGCACTTTTGTTCGATCGTGTACGCTCTGTCTCTAGAGCAACGGTAGGTCATGATCATCAACAGCTCTTGAAGTAGTCCACCATCACCCACCATGCCAGCACGCCCGCGTCGACCCCTCGTCTCGCTCGAAGCCCAGCTGCAACAACTTACGCTCTTCTCCGACCTCGATGCCGACCAGGAGAATCTCGAACAGCTCGGTCCCATCATCAAATCCCTCGACGAAGCGCGACAGCAGGATGCCTTTTTACGCCACCTCAAGCAGTTCGTACGCGAGAAGGACCGCGAAATCGAAGCTGTCTGCGACGACAACCACTCGGAATTCGTCGCTGCCGTAGACAAGCTTCTCAAGGTCCGGTCTGGAACCGTTACACTTCGACATCGCATCGGAGAGCTCAACCAGGATGTTCAGGCCGGAGGAAGTAGTCTGGGTAACAAAAAGAGGCAGCTGCTCGAGACTCAGCGCACCGCAGCCAACGTGAATGACGCCATCGCCGCCATCCAGGCGTGTCTGAGGGTGTTGGATATGGCCAATAGAGTGGACGGCTTGATTACGGACAAAAAGTACTATGCGGCTCTCAGGAGTATGCAAGAGTTGGAGAGTGTACATCTGCGTGGGCTGCTGCACCACGATTTTGCCAAGACGCTCATGGATGGCATACCGGTGATGCGCAACACCGTCAAAACCGCCGTGACTCGCGAGATGAAGGAGTGGCTGTTTGAGGCCAGGGAAAAGTCGAGAACCGTGGGTCAGCTGGCGTTGCAAGCCATGGAAAGTCGACAGAAACGGTGGAGGGTCAAAGCGCAAAGAGATCCACTGCTCCGGCTGGCCAAGGTGAATTCGGCCATCGAGCTCGTCGTCAACGAGAGGGCCGAACACAACTGGGTTGACAACGACAAAGTCAGCATCGACTTTAGGCCGCTCTATCAGTGCATACACATCTACGACGCGCTCGATGCGCGCGAGCAACTCCAGGCATCCTACCACGAAGATCGACGAGCCCAAGCCAACCTGCTCCTCAACCAAGGGCTTACCTTTGATGCCTCTGGCACCTTCCCGCCGTTGCTCGAAGAAATGGTCGGATTCTTTCTCGTCGAACATCACGTCATCCAAACCACGCCTGCCGGCTTTCGAGAGGAGAGCGAAGTCGACGATCTCTGGGATACCATGTGCAATCGCGTCGTCGACATTGTCTCTCTCGCTCTGCGCGATTGCAAAGACACCAAGATCTACGTATCGGCCAAGGCCTCGATCCAAACGTTTATTCAGACGCTCGAGGGCTACTCGTTTAGCGTCTCCAAGCTCAATGCACTCCTTCTCACGCTGTTTGAACGCTATGCGCAGCTGCTACGCGATCGGTTCAGTGCCGATTTCCAACAGGCCATGCGCGAAACGCAGCATCAACCCATGGTCGTTTCCAACCAGGACGAGCTGTCCAAGGTGCTTTCGGTGTGCTGGTTGAAACCGGGCGATGAGGCGATGCTGCGCGGATCGAGCTTTCCGCTGTCCCTGCCGTTTAGCCAGACGTATCCGTTGTGCTGTATGGACATTCGCAATCTGGTGGACCAGTACTATCATTTTTCGGACGGGTTCACTTCGAACCGAGAGATTGACGATATCCTGCACAAGTCGTTGGACGAGGTGTTGATCCAGCAGGTTTCGTGCGGGATACGCAAGTCGCTCGACAATACGGCGGCGATCAATCTGTCTCAGATTGCGCAGATTGTGGTGAATGCCGAGCATTTCAATCTGGCGTGTAGCGAGTTGGAGCGGTTGTTGGTCACGCTGCGCGGGACGCATGGACGAGGGGGTAAGTTGGAGTTGTCGGCGAGTGAGCATTTTGGAACGACCATGGGGATTGCCGAGGTCAAGATTAATGATGCGTTTGCGCGCAAGTTGGATCAGTTTTTGGGGATTGCAGAGTACGACCTGGTTCAGGTGGGGCAGGGACATTCGGCGTGGTTGCAGGATACGGTAGATTGGTTACGAACGATGATGGAGTCGGTGTTGGTCTTGTTACCCAACAGGGTTAAGGCGAAAGTGTATACGGCGGCGTATGCCCATTTGTCCAATTGCCTACTCGATCGTCAATTTTTTCACCCCGACTCGCCCCCACACTTGACGAACAACGCCCTCCGCACTATTCACAGAGACATACTCTGGCTCACTGCCCAAGCGAAACAAGACGCAGTGGACCCGTCCATCTTCCACCCTTCAACCCAACTCCTCGGCCTAGTATTGGACGACAAGGTCGGCGAATACTGCACCCTGCTGCAGAGCGGAAAAGTGCCAGGTGCGGGAGAGTGGAAGTGGTCCGCGATTCAGCCGAGAAAGTTGTTGGCGCTGTTGGAGAAGTTGAGCAGACCGCTTGCGGGTACGGCATCCGAGGAAGCGGCGAGGAGGAGGAGCGAGAGGGAGTTGCTGGCTAGGCTACTGGGCAGTGGCGGTGTCAAGAGGTGAATTAGGAATTCCAGTTTTGCGTAGATCGGCGGTGTGCAAGGCTGGGCTGTGCAGCTCGAGTGACGAGCGATGGCTGACGAGAGGTTGAGAGGCTGAATACACAAACCCAAGCGCATCAGACAGCTGCGGACAGAGAAATGTGAGAAACTTGATTCTTTTTGGATATGGGGTCTTTCGTGAGTAAAAAGCATACATCGACGTAGGAGACGGTCACCCATGATCAACATGGTTTTGTGTTTGAATCAGAAACTTGGAGCTCTTGGATAAAACGTACGAGCAGCGCGTCATCACTCGGTTCGGTTCGGGAGGGAGCAAAGCAATCAATGCTTTGTTCACAGGAAGCGCCAAGTGATGCCATCCAAATCGCCCGTATCCGGGTCATCCAGTCCCTTGAATACGCCCGGGCTGCAGTCCAGGCTGGTCGGCTTGCAGCCGGGGCATTCGTCGGTGGCAAAAGCGTGGACCGTCTTGCCCTTCCACGAGATCTCGACTTTTTTACCGCAGAGCGAGTTGTGGTTCGGGTTGCCCGAGGACGGGGTGTACTGCTGGAAGACGTCGCTCGAAACAGCGACAATGGGCTGGTCTTCAGTGTTGACGATTCCGCAAGCGCCGAGGCCGGTGTTGTACCAGGTGGCGTGGCCGGTGTAGTGCGAGTTGGTGGAAGGGGGAGCGGCGGTAGTGGTGAACGAGGGAGGGGTGTAGCCGTTGATCGAGTTGTCAGAGTCGTCCGCGTCGCCCGAGTTGCTGGAGGAGGACGAAGAAGAAGAAGAAGAGGGTTGCTGGTGCGATTCGGGCTGGGACAACTTGGGCTGAGCAGCTTGAGGTTGAGGTTGCGACTGCGAAGAAGGCGAAGTGTAGTCGGTGGAGAGTGGCTTCTTCTTGGAGACCTTCTTCATCTTTTTAGGCTTCTCGGCAGGCTGCGACAGCTGTTCAGGTTGTTGCTCAGCTTGCGAGTCTTGGTCCTTGCTGTCCTGATTAGACTCATTGTCGTCGCAATCGTCAGCATTCTGCTTTTTCTGCCGTTGCTTGTCGTCATCGTCATCGTCTTGCTTAGCCGAGGATTTCTGTGCCGACTTGCTGTCCTGAGCCGGGGCCTGTGCACCATCGTCGCTACTGCCACTCTTACCCTCAGACCCTTTTGAACTTGAGCCATCCTGACCAACTGTCGTGAAGCCATTGAGATACTTTTGAAGAGACTCCTGGTCACCGTACTGGTAGTAGTGATCCAACGCTGTCTCTAGCTGGTGCAGCTGCGATTCGTACTGGTCGTGGGCCGAGACGTCGCTGGAGCCACGGCGAACAATACGGATGCGGGGCGGCGTTTGTGGATGCTGGGCGCCCGCGGCATAGTGATTCGATTCGCGATGGGCAATGCCAGCTTGTTGGGTGTCTCCGCCAATTTGACGAGAGCGGAGGAAACGACGACGATGATGGGGACTGCCGATGGGACGTGCTTGCGCAAAGGGGTTGGTGATAAACACCATGACCAGCATGGCGACGAAAAGCGTGGTGACTCGAAAGGAGAACATTGTTGCGGAGAGGAAAGGAGGAGGAGGATGAATGATACAGAGCGTGGGCACAGCAAAGGTTGCTCAACTGTCTAGGAGAAAAGGAACAGCTGGTGAGGAGAGGTGCCAATTGAAGAAGAGAGTGAGGAGTAGTGGCTGTTGATCGTCAGTGTTTAGTCTAGCGAAGAGGGTTGAGACGGGATATCGACCACTGGATCCGCCTCTTTATATGATTTCGTGACCAGAACTGTCACACACCGTGGCAATCTGGATAGAGCCCTGCGGAAGAGCACGTCATAAGGATCGATGTAGAGGGTGTCATTCTGGGGTGCATATGTTTGCGCCGCATGTTTACACCCTCGATTCGCCTTATCCTCCATTCTCAATCTCGTTTGGCTGACCGTCACTCACCTCCAAGTGCCTTGTATTTTCCTCACCTCTATCGAGACGAGGTTTCGAAAGAAAGGGAAAACGGAACCTGTTCCGTCGGACAAACGATAGCGCAGCGCAACAAGTAAGCAACCCCCCGACAAAAACGAGGGTGACGCCGACGGCGTGGATCGTCGGAAGTGTAGAAGTCAAGCGCAGAACAAAGACAAATGGAAAGCATGTCAGTCGACCCTCAAACGCAAAATCTCGTCAGCGATCTTGCCCGTGACCGGCCGGAGCTCGGTTTTCGATGTCATCAAACCCGGCTTCGAGTGAGTGATGACGCACGAGGATGCTGGCGGCAAAAGTCGGACTCACCAAGTAGGAAATAGAGTCTAACGAAGAGAGGAAGAGAGGGGCACGTGTATCGACGAGGAAGGGAGCGAGACAAGGAAGAAAAGGGGAAAAGAGACGGTGAACAGCCAAGAAACAAGGTCGAGGACGAGACAAAGAAGAGAAAGGACGAGGAAGGAGAGAAAGGGAAGATCAAGGTTCGAGGGGGTATACCCTCAAACTCTGTTTTCTCTGCCCATGTGCGCGTGGTTTATATACTTTTTCATATCGAGTGACTCGCAAACTGACAGCCGACGAACAAGTCTCGATGTGATGAGCTTGTGAGAGAATGTCGGTGGTTGCGCCGACACTGTCATGCCTTGTCAAAGCTTGCATCGAGCAAAAGTGACAATACACAGGGATCGCAAAGCGGTCAGCATTAGATGAAGTCGTCGGATTGCTGCCGGTGCGCCCCGTCGACCGTCGTCAATCGTCATCTCTTTTTTTTTTTGCTCACAATGGCCCCACCGAGACTCTTGCGCGCGTCTGCGACAAAGTGTGGGAGAGTGGAGCGCAACCCACTGTGAGAACAATACGCTTTTCGCATATCAGGTGAGCGTGAGAATCCTTTTCCTTTGATCACAGAGCTGATCTTGGGATACTGCGCATCGTGATCAAGTTCTTGCCTGTAATCACAATCACAATCACAATCACAATCCCACTCACACCCCAGTTTTGGGCTGGAACCTTTCGTTCTCGAAGCAAAGAACAATATCGGTGCGGATCACTAACTAAAGTACACGATGCACTGCTGCGGGAAAATCCCCACGTCTTCCCGATCGTTTTCCAACCCACCACCATCTCGCTTACGATCAACATGTCCTCGCCGTACCCGCCTACAGTCTTTTACGCAAGCAGCATTCCCACGTTTTGCGGTAGCAAAAACGAGAACGCGCGCAAATAGCTCAAGTCGTTCAAACGCTTTTGTCTGGATCGAAGAATCGAAGACGACGGACCACGCATGGTCAAATACTTTGAAATGTTGATGTGCGGTGTAGCTGAGGAGTGGCTCCATACGCTCGATTCGGTAGCGTGCGGCGACTACCACACCATCGGACAAACGTTTAATGTTCAATATGACACTGTGCCTGATGTGCACTCCTCACGAGCGCTTCGCGATCCCAGCCTCGCCGCTCTGATACTGGCGATGAAGAATTCCACTCGAAGCGCAGCTCCGAGCACTTCCACGGCTCCAGAGCCTTCAGTTCGGTCTCAAGCTGCTGAGCCTACCACCCGCTCTCGAGAGAATGAGCGGACGCAAGAAACCCGCGCTCAACAGGCTGAAGAAGCTCGCCTCAAGAGACTCAACGACGGCTTTGCTGAGCTTCTCAAGATTCCCAAGACGTTCGAGGACCTGCGCGATCAGGTTGCCTGGTTCGATTAGTTGAAAAATCTTTACGACCTTACGACGCAAGTCGACGACAGGTACGCAAGGGAAGAATTGAGCTTTGATCTCAAACGAATTTTTCCTGTCGAGCTCATGCCAAATATCGAGGACATAGACGAAATGGATCCCTTCGAGATGATTCAGGCATGTCTTGCACTTGAGGATGACGTGTGCAAGCAAATCAACTCTTGAAGCAACCGCAGACGCAGAACCCCATGACCGACGCCGAACCATCATCTCACTGGGATAAAACCCGGCCTTATCAGAAGACCTCAACTAACTCAATAAAGAAAAAAAGTCACTGATATCACTAGCGCGAATCCTCGTACAACCCAAGTCCACTAATCAAGCAAACTTCCACCCCTTCAACCCCTCCACCCACCCCGCCAGCTCCTCACTAACCTTGGCCTCCTTGAATCTTAACCCGACCTCCGCCTCCTCCTCCCCACCCTTTGGCAGCAACACACCGAATCCATCGCCTCCCACCCTCGTCTCGTAACACCTGAACCCGGCATTCTCCAATTCGCCAATCAACTCGCTCACTTTTGCCCCCTCAAACTCGTCCGGCAACAGCGTGACTGCACATCCTCCCCCGCCGGCACCGGTGAGCTTAGTGGCCAGTTGGCTGTCGAACGATTCCGTCTTGTTCTTAATCAACTCGAGTGCTGGATGGGTGACTTGCAGGCCGACCAGTTCGGCGTGATTCTGCTTGATGAGTTGGCCCAGCTGGGCGACGATCTCGTTGCGCGATAGACCCGAGCTGCCGCTGAGCACGGATTGAGCCGAATCAGAAATGTTTTGAATCCGGGCGAGCGCAGCATCCACGCGCTCTGGCTCGGCCTGCTTCTGAGCCGCCACGCGAGCAATCAACTTCTTACCCTCACGACCAACACAGCTGTCGACCAGCAGGAAGCGGAACGACGAAAATCCTTTGAGTTTGTCCATCTTGTTCGCAGACAGCCCGTTAGCGAGGTGAGCACGAGTGAACGCAATCGCCCCGCCATGCGTCGCCACCGAATTGTCCACGCCCGACGGCGTTCCGTGGATCACTTTCTCGGACAAAAACGCCCACGCATTGACCACCTCTGCGACCGTCTCGCGACCGTACACCGTCACCAAGGCGGCGGCGAGACACGTACTGAGCGCAGCGCTCGATCCCAGCCCCGCACCGATAGGCAGCGCTGAACGCAACACAAACGCCTGTCCTCTCGCCTCGCTCGATCGACCGACGATTGACATGTACAGCACCAAGAACGCCACCGATGCCGCATGACTGCGCTCGCTCTCGTTGACGGTAACGCCTACCACCTCCTCGATCGCGCTTGCAAGTCCCTCGTTGAGCGAGTCCGGTACACCTCCGGCGGCAGAAGGAACCGAGGACCACGGCAGCTGGTCAATGCTCCAACTGTGGACTACGCCCAGATCAGGCAAGTCCAACGACACTTTGCCGTCCTCCCGTGGCGTGACGGACGCATAGCATCGTAGAGCAACGGAGCCGGCGATAGCGGTCACTCCATGAACCACCGCATGCTCGCCGAAAAGAATCACTTTTCCCGGCGCGCTGACCACCACCGATGTCGGCGGCGGCGGTGAACCTTGAAGCGTACCCACTTCCCCCTCTCCACCACGCGTCTCCAGCTTGGCGCGGTTCATATCCTCCACCAGTCCACCGACTTTGTCCTGGTGCGTGTCGGCGTGCACAGGAGAGCGTTCATACGCGACAAAGTTGGGCGATGCTACGCGAGAGCCTTCGTTCGAGGATGGTTCGACGACCGTCGAAGGCTTACGCCTTATCGCGCCAGCCTGCAACAGGGCATTCTGCAGATCCTCCAACAGATCGCGCTCATCCTCGATACCGACACACAGGCGGATGAGGTCTTCGGGCATACCACGAGCCGCGCGAACTTTGGGGTCGATGGAAGCATGCGACATCAAACAGGGCATGGAGATGAGACTGTTGACGCAACCGAACGACACGGAAATCCCCCACAATCGGGTAGCGCCTACGATGCGTTCCGAAAGCGCCTTGTCGCCGGTCACGAAACTGAGGACGGAACCGGGACCAGCCGCTTGCTTGTCGTGCACCGCTTTGGACGGGTGAGACGCCAGACCGGGATAGTTGACTTTGAAACCGAGCGAGTCGAGGTAGTGGGCGACGGTGATTGCCGAAGCCTGCTGGCGGTCCATACGCACGGCGAGAGTCTTGATGCCACGAAGCAAGAGGAAAGAATCCATGGGAGTGAGGGCATTACCAATCGAGTTGATGGTAAAGGCAATCTGCTTGCCGAGATCGTCGCGATCACAAGCAATGACACCCGCCATGAGGTCATGATGACCCGAGAGATACTTTGTGCCGGAATCGTAGACCACATCAACACCCAGCTCGAGTGGGCGCATGAGGTAGGGCGACATCATGGTATTGTCAACGACGACAATGGCATCGGGCGCCCACTTTTTGGCGGCAGCTGCACAACGCTGCAAATCACAGATCTTGAGGCAAGGGTTGGTGGGAGTCTCGAGGAGGACCATGCTGACCTTGCCGCAGAGTCCAGCAGCCGCGTCATGGCTACGCTGCTGAAGCATCTGTTCGACTTTGGAAGCGTCGGTGGTGTCGACATGGTCGGTGTGGATGTTCTGGTGCGAAGCGAGATAGCCGAGAAGACGGTTGGTGCCACCATAGAGATCATCACCGGCAATGATGCGTTCGCCGGCTTTGACAATGCGGGTGATGACATCGAGGCAGGCCATACCGCTCGAGACGGCAAAGCTGTACTTGCAGTTCTGGAGCTGGCAGAGGTGGTGCTGGAGCATGGAGCGGGTAGGGTTGCCCGAACGAGAATAGTCGAATTCGGCGCCAGGCAGACCTTTGAAGGTGGCCGACATGTAGATGGGGGTGGATGAGGAGCCGTACTGGTCCTTGTGGTTGGGATCGTCTACGGTGGCACACTGGGTGGCGAAGCGGTAGCCGTTGGGACCGCGGCGGTCCTTGTGCGAGATGAAGGGAAGCTGCTTGAGGGGAGCATCGTCGCCGAGATCGGAAGGCTCGGGCGAGGTCGGGATGGACGAATCGAGAGATGCGACGGATGAAGCGACGTCGGTCGAGAAGGGAGTGACGGTGGAAGTCTGAGAAGACGCCACGCTATAGGTGCCGTAAGGAGGCGACATGGTTGCGCTGCGGGTTGCGCTGCGGGTTGCGATCGAGTCTAGTTGTGTAGAGAGAGAGTGAGGGAAAAAGCTGTGCCGAAAGAGGGCGAGAAGGGTGAAATCGCGGCTCTTCAGGGATGTTGGGTACTGGAGAGCTCAGTTTGATGCCAAGGTGTGAGAGCAAGAGAAGAGAGACAAAGTGGTGGTGGTGACAAGAAAGGATTCGAGCCTTGAGAGAGCGGCCAAGAGTCGAGCTTCGGTTGAACCTCGAAATCAGGCCTCTAGGTTACAGTGCGCTGAGCCTTGCGTTATTTCGGTGCGGAGTGGCCGAACAATCACACGGCACTTCCGTTGGTGGCAGCGAGTCAGCAGAGTCACTGCTTTTTTTTTCACTCAGCGGAGTTGGGCACACATGGCGTGCTTTTCTGTGCCGTCGAATCGGGTTCATCGGATCCCCGATTCTTTCTCGGTTCTTCGGAAATCGGACCTTTGCTGTCCAAAGCTGCGCTCTTCTCTCTCTCTCTTCTCTCTCCTTTACTTTTTCTTGCCAACCAACACCTTTTCGCTTTCCAAACCACAACCATGGCAGCAGCACCAACACAACCACCAGCAGACAAACGACCCGACTCGCGTCGTCTCGCCGATTTTGCCGCCAAGGCAGCCGAAACCTTTGTCTCGGCCTACTATGCCGCATCCGATTCTCCACAACGTACCAACCTGGTGCCTACACTCTATCTGCCCACATCGTCAATCGTTTGGAACGGCACACCTGTTAGTGGGCAGCAGGAACTGACGGTTATGCTGAACAGTATGCCGGGAAGCAAGCATGAGGTGCAGGCTTTCGACTGTCATGCGTTGGGTGGCGCTGTTGATTCAGGTGAGTTTGTAGTAGCACCCTGATCGAGTTAGCCTTGATATGCGCTTCGATGTAGTGAGAAAGCTTTCGCAAGTCGGTTGAGGCAGTGGCCTTGGTCGATGGAGCAGAGATCCACTTTCTTACCGTCGATGTCTGGCGAGAGGCGAGATCAAATCGTAGCCCTCCCCACCTGCTGACCCAGGTTGACGTTTGAGTTGACATGGCGAAAGACAGGGAAGAGAGGGGGGGGACGCTTTTCACAAGGGTTCGATACCTTTTCTTCTCAAGGTTCACTTTTCGTATCGAGTAGTATATGAAGCAAACATCCTCCTTCCTCCTTTACCTCCCTTTTTCCTCTTCTTGTCCTTCCCAGCTGGCCCCTCATCCGCAACTATGCATGCTGACTCATCACCATCCCTTTACACTGTCAACACAGCCCAATTCGAACCACCATCGATCATGCTCACCGTCTCAGGCACCGTCTCGCACCATACGCCCGAATCGCAATCCGCCCTCTCCGCCTCGTCGTCGTCCAACGCGCCCAAGTCGGCCACGTCGTCGACGCACGGTGCCAATCGCAATCGCGGCAACTTTGATCCGGACGCGCCGATCACTTCGCATCCGAGGGCGTTTAGCCAGAACTTTGTGCTGGTCGTGGCGCCACCCGAGAGCGGAGAGGGGGGAGTGGCGGTGTCGAATGCCACGGGTAAGGATGGAGTGACCACGTTGAGTGCCAAGTATGCGGTGATGGCGGATAGCTTTCGATTTGTTGGGTAGGAAATGAACCGAGGACAGACAAGAGAGAGACCGAGGTAGCAGATGAGAGGCACGAGGGCGGCGGCAAGCAAGGTCCGGCCGAGAAACGACACCAGGCGGTGACGAGAGAACGGAAAAGAATTGGACAACAATCCGAAGAGAAACGAAACGAGCAGAAAGACAAGGCAGAGACCGAAAACCGGATTGAGGAAAACGCTACACACAAGAGGCCAGACGAGGGCGGGGGAAAGACCACAGCAAAGGCCTCAAAACTGCATTCCCAGAATCACAAGATACCACATGCAACAATGAATTCCAAGCACAGCCATGCAAACGCAAGCAGCAGCAGCATTGCGTTTCTACCATCTCGCCTGCCAGCCTTGTGACAGTGTTGATCAGATTGAACGAGGTTCAAGCTGAGACCCTCGACGTCGCCTTCACGACGAAACGTGAGCCAGCCACACACGCACATTACACTGGCAACTTGCTCTTCGCACGCAATCGATTCGTAAGATCCCAGCCAACCGTGGGGGGGTATATATTTTTCTTGACAAAAGTGTCAGAAATCCGTGCGATCAAAGTGCATGGAAAAGTCGTACGCCGGAGCATCCAGAAACTGTTGCTTTACCATCGTTGTATCCGTCATCGGCGTATGTTCGTGGAAGCGACTGTGTGCGGAGGCGTGTCGATCGAAGGCTGTGTTGGGGAAGGGATCTTCCAGAGACGAAGTGGATGAAGTCGACGAAATGGACGAGCAAAACGACAACTTGGGTAGAGGAGCTATACGTCTTTGTTCGCCTTCATCCATGTAGACCACTTGCTCTTCGACTTGCGATCGACGTCGTCGTTTATGCACCTCCACCTTGTTGCCCGATGCATTTCTCAAATCGTCAAAGTTGCAACCGACGGGAGCTGTAGAGGTTCTACTCCACCCTCTGCTACGCGAAACCCTGTTGAGCACGTCGGATTCGGTCATAAATCCATCGCTTGGCATCTGCGTAGATGAACGTGTATACCCCTGATTCACCCGCGATCGAATCTTCCACCCCAAATTCGCCAGCGCAGTATGCGTCTCGGAATCCACACCACCCGGTCCCACACCGACATCGTCGTGTGATGTCAAAGACGAACAACCACCAGTCGAGGTGGAAGCTGAACGGGCAGAGTGAGCAAAAGCGGTAGGTCGGTCTGCAAAGTGTTTCTTATACTGCTGTGTGTGCTCTGTGCGGTTCGAGGCGGCAGTAATTGGCGTGTTGGATGCGAACGACATGGTTGTGTTGGGTGGCTTGGGTCGTCGATGTGCAATTTAGAGCGAGGTTCTGTTGAGAGTGCCCCAAATGTGTTCAAGCCTCAATGTGCGAGGATATCGAAATGTACCGACGAGGTCGATAACGTCCTGGATGCGATCCTACAAGAACAGCCCGGATCAGAGCGAGGCGAGAGAGGGGTCTCGGAAAGAGTGTCGATGAGATGTGCAGTCGCTGCCAAGAGTATGCCCTCACAGAGATGCGAGGTTGTTTTCCTTAGAGTGTTTTTATAGCCCTACAAGGGACAGTCGGGATGGCTCCTGCGATAAGGAACAGTTGCACAAGAAGAGCCGTCAAGAGTGTCACCTGGTGCCTTTGATGGAGGAGTTTCGATCAAGTGCTGGAAAGTGAAGGGGTCTGATACAGCTTCTGTCAGATGTGCAACGTCAAAAGGTGATGTTACAGAACATCGTCCCCGCCCAATGTGATTATACAAAAAGCCCTCTCAATGAAATTCCACGCCTTCCTTGAACGCGTCTCAACGCCCACTTTACGCGTCTCGCGTTGAAATTTACGCGTTGTGCTTCTGCCGCTCCCTCGTACGCCGTCACACGTCACCCGCCGCATGACGATGACGCTACATAAGGTACTCAGCTTCACAGACGGTGAAACTCCGGTATACAGATGGCATTTCTCTCTCAAGACAGATAAAACTAGGGCTGAACGGCAAAAGAAATAGGTGAAAGTGAACAGTGTATGGGGATGCGGATGGAGATAGTGAGGAAAAGGGCGTGGTCAACGAGCAGGTCCAAGGGAGCACAACATTGCATCGAAAGCAACACAGGGCTTCGATCCCCTTGCTTTTCACTTGAGCAACGTGAATCTGTTAGGCTGACAATTCCCTAACCCTCGCTCAACCACTCTTGGCAAAGTACTCCTGAACCACCTGCGGACAGTACTCGGCCGACGGCATCGCGTCCATCTTGGGATAGTACTTCTCCCCCTTTTGAACGAAAAATCGAGGTTCCCACGTGGTGCCACTCTCTTCCCTCTCCTTTGCTAGGGCACGCTGTTTCTCTTCGATCGCCGACTTGTTCTCGGTGGCCTTGTCGAGGTTCTTCTCCTTGATCCCCTCGGTCACTTTGCTCCACAATCGACGCGACTCGTTCTCTTCCTGCTGATCTTCCGGAATCACCTCCTTCTGAACGATCGTAGCCTTACGTGCGTTGAAGAGCTCCTCGTGCTTGCCCGAGCTCGAGTCTTTGTAGTCCATCGAGTCGCTCCACTTGCCAGAGATTTCGCCGACGGTTTTGCTGCCCTTGGTGACTTTGCCGCCAATGGCGTTGTAGGTGCCCGTAAAGTAGCCTTTGGTCTTGAACTCGACATCGCAGCTCAAGTCGTTGGCGTCGTTGCGGATCTTGCTCGTGTCGCCCAGCTCGAGCACCATGCGACCAAACAGGATGCCTCGTGCATACATGTTGGGCATCGAGATCTGATACTCGCCGTCCTCTTGACGGTCGAGCAGGACGGCGCGGTTCTCACCACCCATGATGGTAGCTGCCGAATTGCCCAGAAACTTGGATTTGGGCTTGAGTTCACCGTAGATCAACAGGTTGTTCTCTGGCGAAATGTAGTAGTAAGCGCTGATGGGTGGATGGTGCGACACCTGTTCGGCAATGTAGTAGCCCTTGGTGCCGTCGTTGTAGTTGTAGGTGCAACGGAAGAATTCGCCCAAAATTGGGTTGTAGGGCTTCTTGACACCTTTGGGCTTGATGTGCCAGCCGGAGAGGTAGTAACGTGTGACCTGGAGGAAGCGCTCTTCGGGGGATTCGATCTTGCCAGCGCCAAAGATGAGATCGGGATGTGACATGAAATCCGTGATTCGCTCGAGCATGGATCGTGGTTCGAGCACAAAAGTAGGCAAGGTTACCTTGGAGAGATCCATACCTATGCGCAGCTGGCCGATAAGCGACATGAGAATGTTTCCGGACTCCTCGTCGAGTTCCTCGGTGTCGTCGGCAGAGGCGCCCTCGGGAGGGCGGTCGTCCTTGGAAGGTTTGACGTGCGACTTGGCGCCCGAGACGGCGCCGCTGACATGATCAAGCAGGCCCATGTTGGTAGGTGGTGCTGTATCACCGAGTCGTGGAAGAGGTTATGCGTAGCCGACTGGGTGCGGGAAAGAAGCCAGGTTCAAAAGATGCGCGTGGTGCGGGAGATGCTGTCGCGCGGGGTTTCCAATTGAACTGAATGGCAAGTCTAGGTTGGAAAGAAAAGACGGAACCGAGCTGCCCTTTGTGCTAGACAGGTGGCGTGTATTTGATTTCGGGACTGCGGACTAGCAATAGCACAGCTGGCGAGTTGCGGAAAGAGATGGCAGCACTAGAGGAGCGATGGTGACAGCGTTACGATGTGCGTGACCGATAAACCGTCAAGATGAAGGCAAAGTGACGTTGATCTGAGCGGGGGGCGTTGACGTGGGCTTTGTTTCGAGATGATGGTGGGGGTTGGAGAAACGGCCTAGGATGATGGTTGTTGCTGAGGTGAAGATTGGACGTTGAGTGTGTTCTGGCTGCCTCTCTCGATGAACGAAGCTGCAAGATGAAGGTTGATCAAGTGGAAAGGCGAGTGAGGGAGAGATGATGGTGTTGAGCAAGCAACGAGGCGCACAATCAAATCGAAAGCCGACTGACGGAGTGGATTGCGTGTGACAGAAAAGGGCCTACCTACATGGAGAGAGACAAAGAGGAGGGCGCAAAGAATGGGCATCAGACGAGACTCTTTTGTTTTCTGCTTGCAAGACCAGTTGCAGGCGTGGATGTGTCAATTCGAGACTCCACAGCAGCAACAGCAGCAGCAACAGCAAAGCCACAGAGGCTTAGCATGACGACGATCTTGGTCATTTTTTTATTTTTCTTTTTTTGGTTTCATAGCGCGGGCTCGAGGGCTGTCGGCCCCACGCGATACGATGTGCTGCTGTGCTTGCTAGCCCAAATTTCCATTTTCCCCCTTTTTATTAGATGCTCTGCGCTTGGCAGTTCAAAAAACTGACATGGTCAAGGCGCGGACAAAAAAAAGAGGCGATGACGAAACAGCGTGCAGGTGAAGAGTGCATTTGTCAAGGCAAAAAGGCTGCAGCACGGAAGCCAGTTGCCGCACACACCCCTCACTCTCTCTCTCTCTCTTTCTCGCTTGCACGCCTGCACAGGGCAATTTTGGACCGTGACTGCTCAACATTCAATCCAGACTTTTCACGTTTTGAAAGCTCAAGCCGAGCTTTGAACAAGTTCGATCAGGTTACCGCATCGCCGATCCGGTTCCCCCTCTCATGCCAAGACACAGCAAAGCCAGCAGCAACACAAACTGAACGTCGTCTCCACACACCACCTGTTCGCCAATGCCGAAGAACACACACCACAAACAAAATCCAGCAAAAAGATGCGAACAACGAGCCGACCATCGAGGCAGCTACAAAGCAAGATTTTGGATGGGATTGGGAGAGCGACGCAACAGCAATTGTATGAGAGGACCGGAACCAATGCAGTGAAGATGAAGATGTTGGAAGATGAGAGGCAGAACCAGAAGAACCATTGAGAGATGTGTGTGTTTGTCAAGAGAAAGAGAGCACCAAAGCAGATGACCAGCAAAGACTGTATGTAGCAAATCGATCAAAGGATCGATCGACATCGTGAAACAGGTGTATCAGAAAAGAAAAGAAAAAAAAAGTAGAAGAAAGCATCAAGAATCTACCGGCATCTCGCCCAAGGCAAATGCTACGCTGATCCAGTAGCGACGTGCATCCGTGATGCGAAACACTGCCAAAGAGCGAGACTTTTTGAGAGAGGGTGGTGAAATGGGAGCAAGAGGAGACAGTCACCGCGAGAAAACGAGAGCCCAGCAGTGTGCACTGAGAAGCGGCCAAGCGATCAAGCACCTTCACACGAAAAAGTGCGTATAGATACGACTCGAAGGGGCCACCGCCATCTCTTCCATCTTGTACGTGTTGAGCTCCTCCTTGATGCGTTGCGCCAGCAACGGCGTCAGTCGGTTGCACGTAGCCTGCTCGCCGCGTCGATCGTACACCGTAGCCGGCCAGGTGGAATGGAAAATAAGATCGTCGGCAAAAGACAGCTTCTTCTTGCTCTGCGTAGGCGCCGTCACCGAGCGTTGCGGCATAAAGTCGGCCGAAGGATCCATCATCAACGACAGCGTAGGCATCGAAGAGTTCGAGTGGTGTCCCAACACGCCGCCCGCATGCTGAATCGGTCCAGGCGAAGCAGATCGCGGCGGAGCTTCACTCGCGCGCGAACCGGGTCGAGAAGAAACAGGCGAGTCCGTCTTTGCGCCCACGCCATCGAGACGCTCCACCCCGGCTGTGCTGCTCGAAATGTGCGTCATGGTGCTCGAGCCGTGCAACGCCGACGAGGCCGAAGAACATTGGGGTGCATCATACGAGTTGGCACGGATGCGGCCGGCAAACGGCTTTTCAAACCCGCCACCGAGCGACAAGTCGGGCGTCGAAGCCGTCTTCTTGAGGATACCCTTGTAGTTCTTGCACTGGGCTGCACTAGCACGCGATCTCTCAATACCTTCACCCCAGTGTCGGAGGCTGTCGGTCTCAAACTCGTCGCCAGAGTCTTCACCGCCCAGGCCGCCAGCGACGGGCATGTGTGGTGGCTCGAGTAGCTCGCTGTCAAACGACGCATCGAATGCGTCGCCTTCGCCATACGGCATGGAAAGCTGGGGAGGAACAGCAGAGACGAGCGGCTCAGTGCTCTCGCGGCCGTCGCCAGCATCGGCATACTGCTCCGGCTCGGCGTACGTGGTTTCGAGTCCAGTGGGAGCATCCGAAGTGATGGAGCTGATGCTGCCACCACCACTGCTGCCAAATTTTTTGCGCCAGCCGCGCTTGGACTTGAGCCTCTCCTTTTCCTTCTCGATCATCTTTTGACGGTTCTCGCCCGCCTCTCGTGCTTTCGCCTCGGACTCTTGGAGCTCACGAGCAGCACGCGCTTCGGCCTCGGCTTGCGCCTGCATCTGGAGCTGATGCTGACGCACGTACGAAGCAGCAGGCGTCATACCCGCGTCGGTGGCACGGGCAGCCTCCAACTCGACAGTAGCGTGGGTGATCGAGGCAGAGGCAGGAACACCCTTTTTGCTCTTGGGCGCTTTCTTGGATTTGGTGTTGATGGCCGAGTCATCGGCAGCGGTAGGGATGGTGCCAAACGAGTCTGCGTGGATGCCATCGCGTCCGTCGCGCTCCTTGTCCTTGTTGAACATGTTGGTGAGGCCCATGAGCGAATGACGGCGCGCCAGTTTACCGAGGTTGCCTACCTTTCGCAGCATGACCGAAGCACTCGAGACGGTCGACGAGATGGAAATGTTGTCGGTGGACGAGTTGAACTTCCGGTTGAAGATGCTGCGTTTGCCGTCGTTGTTGTTCGAGAGTGGAGGACGAGTGCCACGTCGCGAGGTGATGGAGGCTGCCGATGAGCCCGGGATCGCAGCACCGTTGTCCGGGGTGCGAGGAGGCGAGGTGGAGCGGGTCGAGCCAGTGGAAGCATTGGTGTCGCCAGACGAGTTGGGTAGGCCACCGAGCTCTCGGCCAAAAACATTGTTGTGTTGACGCCGAGCAGCTGCGGCCGAGGAAGAGCCTGGGTAAGCAGCGTTGTCCTGCATGTCGTTCATGTTGGAGAAGGACAAGGCTTTGCGGAGCTTGCTCGAGAGGCCCGTCTTTTTGGATGGTTTGGGCGCGTAGCCAGGCATGGGAGTGGAGCGCCCACCGCCGACACGATCGTCATCGCTGCCACCGTACACAGCCTCCTCGTCGTCGTCCTTGGCTGCTTGGCGAGACAGGGGCGAAGGTTTCTTGGAGGAAGCGACGCTCGACGAAAGAGCGCGCTGAGATGTGTTGACGGACTGGATCGAGGCCGAAGAGTCGGAACGATGATGAAGAGGAGGAGCGGCGGCGGCAGGCGCGGTGGCGGTGGCGGTGGCGGTTCTGGAGGAGGCGTCTGAGCCAATCGAGGACTGGCTGTTGGTGCGTGGTGGAGCGCCGCGTAGATGCGAGAGTCCGGCCTGAGAAGAGGAAGTGGCGGAAGGTACGTTTCTGGAAGCGCTACCGTTGGTCATGCCAGGAGCAGAAGCCGAGGGAGGAACCGAGGCGAAGCCGCGCTGGCGTTCAGCAGCCAGCATGGGCGATGTTTCGCGCGAGGAAGAGTTGGAAGCGGCGCTGCCGGCGCGGATGCGTGGTGCGGCAATGGGAGGCGCAGCAGAAGCTGCTACACCGCTAGAGGGAAAGGCCTGCGTGTTGGCGGTACCGACGTCAGAGGTTCCGCGTTGTGTCCTGCGGTAAGGATGGAAGCCACCTGCGGACGAGACTGAAGATGAGGCGGAATGACCCGATGAAGCGACCTGGCCAAATTGATTGACGCCCATGGGCTGGCCGTTGAAGCTGCGCATCGAGTTGAGCTGAGGCACACCGCCAGCGTACGAGACACCAGGGAAAGCAGGAGAAACAGCACCAGCCTGCTGTTGATCGCGGCGAAAGGTGTCGTTGTAGGTGACGTTCTGAGGCCGTTGGGGAGTGGAGGAAGTGCGTCGACGGCTGTCGGGTGTTGGGCCGACATCGCTAGCCGGCGATGGCTGTGCCTGTAGTTGGTGCTGCTGACCGTAGAATTGCTGTGCCTGCAGCATTTGCTGATACTGTAACCAGGCAAAATGGTTGTGTTGGTGCTGTTGGTGCTGCTGTTGGTGGTGGTGCTGCTGCTGCTGCTGCTGCTGTGCGGTCATGTGGGGATAGTAACCGGGCGTCGATTGGCCGAACGGTTGGGTCTGAAATTGACTGCCGAACATGAGTAGGCAAAGTTTAGTGCTCGTGGCAAGGGAGATGCGGGTAAAGGGCTGAATGTGAATCAAGCGCAATGGAAGCGTCGACAGTGGCTAGAAGAAAGAACCGAGAGATGCTGACAGATGCTGGCCGGACGGATGCTGGCAGGGTGCTGCGAAGGTCAAGGCGTTGTCGAGGTCGATGAGAATTGAGTTGAAAATCAGATCGACTCAGCTCTGAAGTGGAGAGAGCAGCTTGGTGCAAAAGAATGGCTTTGGTGGCGCAGCGTCGGATGCATTCGAGCAGTGTGAGATGCGATTGTACCGAGAGGGTAGGAATGTTTTTTTTTTTGAGATTGGCTCGGTGAGGCTGTAGGACCTATGATGCGAAGAGCCAGTCGATGTCTACCAAGAGAAGAGGTTCGTGAAGACAAAAAGGGTTTGGTCGTAATGGTCGCCAGGGCCAAGGCGGGTTGTCGGTCTGCTGACTGTATGCAAAGGACGAGGGACGCTCCAGGAGACTGTCCTTGACTGTGTCGGAAAGGCCGTCTGCAATATGCACCACCACTGCAGAGTGTAAAGAGTTGCGCTCGTGGACGAGACTGAGCCGGATAGACTGACTGCGAGCGCGTGCAATGATTGGGCCAAGAACGACGTCGAACAGAGAGGAATCCGAGAGGGGACAAGGAGCAGATGGTGGAAGAGATGCAAGACACGGGAATGCGAGAGACCGAGGTGATGATGCTGTTGACGAGCAAGAGAAGGAAGAGGGAAAGAGGGAGGACGAGAAACAATCAACGGGATTGGATCGTGACCGAGAGGGTGGTGAGTGCTAAGTGGTGCGAGCGAGACCAACAGCCAAAGACTGAGAATCGAGCCGAAGGAATAGGGGAGAAAGCCAAGCCACGAAGAGAAGAGAAGGGCAGAGAGGCAGAGAGGCAGACAGATCAGCGTGTGTGTGTCTCTTTCTCTCTCTCTCTCTTTCTGTGTCCTGGTTGGTGCTACTGTCAGCGTGTGTGCTGCGTGTGTGCGTGTGTGCGTGTGTGCGTGTGTGCTCTTGCGAAAGTGAGAACGAATTTGTGATTTCTCGATGAGGTGTTGAATTTGATGCAGTTGCAGTTGAGTGGGGAATTCAGCAGCACCCGTGTGCGGAGGGCGGGCGACACAGCGAGGTAGAGCAAAAGGGTGGCTGTGGGTTTGGCGGGGCAGGAAGCATCAGTGTCGGTCAGTTCTGACAGGGCAGGCCAAGCGACTGTAGTCGGAGCGACCCAGCTACTGTACTACTGTACGAGGGCAGCAAAAGGATTCAATGTGGCACAGAGGGTGTGCGAGAGTGCGCGTCCGTCGGCCGGACTGTGACGTCTCAGAGAGGGCACAAAAACATTAAGGGAACGGCCCTAAATGAAAGAGAGAAAAAGATCGAAACCACAGAGAGTGGATGCTGTGCGTGTGTGAGTATGTCAGGGTGCAGACAGCTCTTTGCTAGAGTACAGTAGTAGCGGCTGCGTGAGTGTGTGGTTTTTTTGCGCTTCTGCTCGACGCTGTGCCGAGAGATGCGCGACTTGAAACACACACGAGACTGCAGAATTGCTGTGCAGCTCCGACCTCTTTTCTTTTTTTCTTCTTCTCGTTTGCATGTGACTCTGGCTCACAGCGCATCACTCACAACAGCGTCATCGCTTTCATATGGCGTACAGAGAGCAAGAGAGATACAATAGGAGCCGGGGGAGCGGGCGTACAAACGAGATGGAGCGAAAGGGTGTCAGTGTCGAGCCCAAACAAAGAAGAGGTTTCCTACAAAGCAAAGATGGGAGAGAGGCAGTTCCGACGTCGGAGCCCTTTGTAGTCGAATGATGGCCAACACACACACACAGCATGCCGCACCTGTCTCTCTCTCTTTTGGTTAGGCGGCTGAACGCCTGGCGCGTAGGTTAGGAGTACAAAGTGTTGGTCTCCCATTTTTATTTTTATTTTGGTTCACCAAATTCGATTTGGCAAGACACAGCCGAACGGGAGAGGGAGAAAGGGAGCGATCAAGAAGAAATTGGTGGAAAAAGGAGGTTTTTATTCAGATAAATATTCTTGTTTTTGCAAACATAAGCGAGATGGCAGAGCGCTCTTTTTTTGGGTTAGGAGATGGCAGTCCCTTTTTGCGTTTGGGTCACGCGGTTTCAACGTGAGAGACGTCCACACGGGCCCATTTGCCGATCACGACTAGCCTTGGCACGAAGGGAAAGGGAACATGGAAAGTCGAAGACGTAAGCTTCGGCGCTTGAAGAGCTAATGGGCACAAAACTGTCAAATCGCTCATCTATCGATTCTAAAATTGGTGGCTGGCCAGAGCGCTTAAAAGGTAAGCTCAGCATGAAATTCCTCTTTCCACGCCGTTGCAGTATGTACACCGAGAAGCGCAAGAGCTTGCCGTGGAGGCCGCTCTTGCTCTGTCGTTCTCTCAGTCTCTTGCTCTCTGGCTCTGCCTCGGCTGTCGCTGTCGCTGTTTGAACATGAAAACAAGTGCTAACTACTCTGGTTGCCACTGTCGGATGCATCGCCTGATCGATCAGCCAGCCGTAAGGGGTCCAACGTCGTCTTTCCAATTGGCTTTCACTTTGCTCCTACAGTACAGTCAGTACAGTCATTCATGCCCAAGCTCTGCCTGCTTTCAGATTTTTGAAAATCAAGCTCTGTAAAGGTTTCCATCGCACTGGGTCGTCATACCCCTCGCACAGACGCTCGTAGGAGCAACCTCAAGGCACAGTAGAGCTGTTCTCCGACGCGATACCCGCGCGCAACGGTTTCTGTTTTTGTCTGATGTACCACCGATTTATTCGCCGATCTTGTCTGGCTCGAGTGGGAAAAACTCGATCGTCCTTTGCTCCGCACTGTTCAACTCAT
Organism: Ustilago curta; assembly: GCA_928722295.1. Classification (NCBI taxonomy): domain Eukaryota; kingdom Fungi; phylum Basidiomycota; class Ustilaginomycetes; order Ustilaginales; family Ustilaginaceae; genus Ustilago; species Ustilago curta. The sequence continues at coordinate 335,361 of CAKMXH010000019.1, read as the reverse complement.
ACAAACATATTTGATGGTGTGAAATGACCGTCCACAAGTGTGGCAGTGCCAACGTCTAGCGTTCAAAGATCCCAGCTTGAAACAAAGTACAGCGATAAATCCAAATGCATCGGGCCGGAGGTGGAATGCCGTGTGACGTGCGATGCAGATACACAGGCCGAAATCCGATGCTTTCCTGCTACTCGTTCAGGGCTTGCATCGACTGGGTTAGCAACTGCAAACAAGGAACTCCGTCGTTATCACAAGGCTAGTCAATGCCGAACATCGAAGGTACATGCAGCAACGTCGGAAGGGCCGAGTCAAGCGTTGTCGGTGTTCAGACGCTAGCCTGTCTTTCAAAACCAATGGTGCATTGCGTTTTGTTGCAACGCTCACCACAAGCCATCTTTAGATTGTTAGGGTAGAATTGGACACCCCACCCGTAGCCGACCGCTCCCGGTGCTCATTTCTTAGACGCCGCGCTTCCTAATCATGTATGTGCTCAGCTCAACCCGAAGTACTGTACAGTACAGTACTGTGCAGCAAGAAAAGCTATGAGTTTCATTGTTGCTCTCTCACAAGTGTCCATCGTATCCAGTCTGTCAATGTCACAGCAACGCTGTCCACTGTACCGACGCTTCTCTACCATCTCCACCTTCTGGTTTTTCACGACCTCAATTTACAACGTGAATTTTCTCAATCTCGCAACCGTCGTCCCACATGCTCCTCCTCACTGAGACTCATGCAGACGCCAATGATCAACTTCAATCCTAGCTGGGTCAGACAAATCACACACCAACTCGTACTGTCAATCGAAACATTTCTGACTTTTGGTAATGTAGCGATAGCAACTTGTACTCAAGACACCCCTAGAGCTTTTCCACCTCACTTGCCGTCCTCGCCAGCACTTTTGGCACGAGTATCGCTTGGATCTTCATGGATCTGTCCTTCCTCGTCCTCCCGACTGTCATCCTCCTCGTGCTTGTTCTTTTCGCTGCTGTTGTTGGTGTTCTCTGCGGCGACCGCACCTTGACTTGTTCCTGTCGAAGCGTTGGCGGGCGGTGCAGGTGTTGACTTGGCTTCCGATGCGTTCGAGGGTGCCGCCTCAGCCGTAGGTGGCGAGTCCTTGGCCGCCGAATCAGCAGACGGAGCAGCACTTTCAGACGGTGCCTTGGACGCCTCGCGACCATCGACGTCCATTGGCTGCGTCGAAGCGTCCGGAGTCGTGCTGCTGGCAGCATCCTTGGGCGAAGCAGCCTGAACCGGAGGTGGCGTTGCAGCCGCCTTTTCCTTTCGAGCTTCCGTACCTGTTGGCTCTGCAGCGACTGCTTCTGGCTTGGCAGCTTCAGAGGCTGCGCTAGAAACACCATTGGCAGCAGCCTCGGCATCGCCTGCAGCAGCGCTGGAGCTCTTGGCTCGCTTGTGCGAATCCTCGGGCTCGTCCGCGCTCTTCTCTTCCTCGGCAAAAGGTCGCTTGCCCAGAGAGCTTTCGACCCGCTTTTCAGGGCTAGGTGCGCGGTCCGATCCAGCGACAGACGCCGGTGCTGGTGATGGAGCTGCTGCTGCAGATGCGGGTACCGGCGCCGACGCTGACGCAGTAGCCGCACCTGCAAGACCCATCAGAGCATCTGCAGCCCCTTCATCGTAGTCCTCGTCTACCATACGAGACGATGGTCCGCGAGCAGCGAGAGGCTCGTTGCTGCCATCGGAGCTGGCCGGCGAAGCATCGCGCTGCGCTCGAGCGCCTCCAGGTGGCGAGCCAGACCTCGAGTCCGCTAAATCCTCCCTCGAGCGTAAGGATGTCGAAGCCGCTCTTTTGCCTCCGGCAGCGGAAGCACTCCCAGCACCCAAGGGGGTTCCTTTACCATTCTTGCCTGCAGCGCCGCCTCGAGCTGACCAGGGAGAACTGGCTCGCGAGCCAGTTGCCTTGCCCTTTTTGCCAGCAGCAGATGGAGCAGGCGATGGCGGCGCAGGGCCAGACTCAAGCTCCTCCTTCGACTTGGGTCCCCGGCGTGACTTGCTTGCGGATCCTGGCCCTGCATTGCGGCCTTCAGCACCATCGTGAATAGACGGGGGACCGTGTTCGCCAGCGCGCGCACGCTCCCAGTCAGGAGTAGGTCCACGAAGCCCGGGCGGCGGTCCTCGGGCGGAAGCAGCGCCCATAGGACCATCGTGACCTTCGCCGTAAGGGTGATCGTAACGGCCTTCGCCTGCGTGGTGAGGCGGAAGAGGTGCACGCTCGTTTTCATAGTGAACCGGTGGAGGTCCACGTTCGTCGTGGCGCATTCCAGGAGGACCAGCATTGGAAGGAGGAGGAGGAAGTCCTCGTTCGTAGCCGCCTCGTGGACCGCCAGGGCCGGATGCAGGGTGGCCGTTGTTGTAGTACTCTCTCGGTTCGTCACGACCGTAAACAGGAGGACGTCCGAAGGCGGGCGAGGGCGCATTGCTGCCTCCGTGCTGAGAGCGTGCGTAGCCTGGCTCGTTCTTGGGAGTGACGCGACCGCTGGCAGGGTACCCACGAGCAGCATGCTGCATCTCCCTTTCGCGTTCTCTTTCACGTTCCCATTCCAACTCGCGCTCGCGTTCGCTCATGGATCCACCCATGGGGCGCCCATAGTGGTCCAAGGGTGGTGGAGGTCCGCCAGGTCCACCGGCTGCGAGAGGTGGTGGACCACGGAAGTCGCCGCCGGGACCGTGGCCATGCGGCGGAGGACCATGGCCGTCGTGCATCTCGGAGCGCATCGGCGGTGGCGGCGAACGACGCGGCGGCGATCCCATCCTCCTGCCGTACGGATCCATGCGCGGCGGACCGGGTGAAGGGCCTCGCGAGTGGGCAAAGCCACCGCGCCCAAGGGGCTCGCCCGGACCACCTGTACCACCCACCATGGGAGCCAGGGCGCCGGGAGGAGGACCACGCGATCCTCGTTCGTCGGCACCAGGGGGGGCAGCGCCACGGAAGGGAGGGGGCGAATGAGAAGGACCCAGATGACCTGGACCGGGAAGGTCGCGCTCGGACAAGTCTCCGCGTGCTCCCCCAGTTCCGGCCAGCTGAGGACCGCCGAGAGGCGGAGGATATGACGCACCAGGACCTCCGCCAATCTGTGTAGGAGGGCCAGGAGCCATTCCGTTGTTGTTGGCGTAAGCAGTTGGATGGACGTCCTGAGGAACGGGAGCTTCTGGCAACTCGCCTCCTTTGGCCTCCGCATTGCGAAGGAGCTGCAAGCGTTGCTGAATTTGCGGATTATCCGGGTCGAGGTCGGCAGCACGTTCGTAGGCGTGGATGGCGTCGCTGATCTGGTTGTTGCAAGCCTCGTAAAGACTGCCGAGGTCGAACCAGACCTCGGAGATGTAGGGATTGAGGCGGATGGCGCGCGAGTAGGCGTCGAGAGCATCGCGGTACTGGTTGATCTGGTAGTAGAGGACACCAATCGAGCACCAGAAGGTCGGGTTCTTTCCATCGCGATACACGGCTTGCTGATAAGCTTCGTAGGCCTTGTTGTAGTTTTGACCTGCCATGTAAGCACGTCCGAGCAGATACCAGCTCTGCGCATCGTTGGGATCGGACTCGAGACTCTTGGTGAGGAACTGGATGGCTCGCTCCTGGTTGTTGAATCCGGCGTTGGAGAGGTGGTAGAGCCATCCGAGCTGCTGCAGGACCTTGGCGTGGTTGGGGTTTTCGGCAAGGACGCGCTCGTAGGCCTCTTTTGCGGCGTTGAACTCCTTCTGCTGCTCATAGACGTGACCTATCTGGAACCAGATGTCGATCTCCGTGAGCGGTCGTGGCGGATTGTCGAGGATGTATCGGAAGCACTCGAGGCTGGCGGGGAACTTGTTCTGCTGCTTGTAGATGATGCCAAGACGGAAGTAGATCTCGTTGGCCTTTTCGTAGTTGGGGTCCATGCGGACAACGCTGGCAAAGGCCTCTTCTGCATGCTCGAGGCTGCCGTAGCGGTCGTAGAGGATGCCGATGCCGTACCAGAGCTTGGGCTCTTTTGGGTTGGGAAGATGGTAGAGCGCTTGCTGGTAAGCCGTGTAGGCGCGTTGCAAATCGTCCATCATCAAGTAGCAGTGGCCCATCGAACCCCAGGTGTCGCCATTCTCCGGGACAATGTTGAGCACGCGCTGAAAGTAGTCGACAGCCTTTTCAAAGTTGTCCAAGGTGCGGTGGACACCGGCAATGGCGCTGAGAGCAGGAACCGAGTAGGGGTTGTGTCGAAGAGCGGCTTCGTAGGCCGAGAGCGCACGGTCGTAATCCTCCATAGCCTCTGCAGCCGAACCGACCGAGACCCAAGCGGCCTCGTTGGCAAGGGCGAGTTTCTGCACGGCTGGCGACGACGAAGCAGGAGGGCCGGCGGGTGCGCCTGCAGCGGCAGCATCCATGATGCGGCTTTGGGCGGATGAGGATCGAGGGATGTGCGGGGGCGGAGGTGGTGGACCGCCTGCGCCGCCGGGGCCATCTGCCATGACCATACGAGGAGGAGGTCCTCCATGGGCGGAAGGTGGACCATTGACACCGTTCATAGCATGTGGAGGCAATCCGGGCGGAGGCGGCATGGACTGAGCGTACGAGGAGTGAGGGTGATGCATAGGACCATTGCCGGGACCGGGTGCCATACCTGGACCGCCTTGAGAAGGAGGAGGAGGAGGAGGGGGAGGACCACCGGCCGAGTGGTGCAGATCCCTGCCACCGGCATGAGGATGATGCGAAGGGTGAGCGCTGTGTCGAGCTGAGAGAGGCATCTTGAGTCGAGCGCTGCAATGGCGAGCTGAGCACGGCTGCAGAGCAGAGCGGTGCAACAGCAATCAAGCTGCAGAGATGGCGACCGTCGATATGCGAGGAAAAGGCAGCCGCGATGCGCTGTTGGCGGTTCCAAAAGCGGATGCGATACCGAGCAGGCTAGATGGGCGTGAGAAAAGGCTCAATTGCAGAGTCGGATAGTCCGAAAGAAGTACGCTGACTCTGCAATCGAAAGAGCCGACCTAGACTGTTTTCAGCGTGGCTGCTGAGTCGTGCGATTGCCGGTGACCGAATGACCTGAGCTGATCGGAAAGAAGAAACAAAGAGACCGTGGCACCAATGCCAAGCACAAGCAAGAAAAGCGACAGGCGCCAGATTTCAGCCACGCGCTTGACAGCTACACAAAAGGTAGCTGCTGCACTGCACTGCACGAATGCTGTCGAAAGAGGGATGAGGGTCGTTGGACGGATGTTGCCCAACACGCAATCTCGAACGAGAGAGAAGGCGAGAGGGTATGAGGTGAGGACCGATGCCGCGATGACAGTGGTGATTGCTCAAGGTGGTGAAGATGGTGGTGGTAATGAGGAACATGGATGGAAAACCGTGAAAATAGAGAGAGGAGTGGAGATGCGATGCGATACCACACGCTTCGCTTTGGCTTTCGCTTCTGGCTTTTTCGGTTTCTGTCTGTCGGGACAAAAAGCAAAGTTGGGTGCGCTGTTAGCGCAGCAGCAGGAGCAGCAATTTGACCGCCTTTTCTTTCTGTCGAGGCTCGTGGTGTGGTCTGAGAGCGAAATGGCTGGGGGAAAAAAAAGAAGAAAAGACAGAAGACGCGACCAGCAACGCAACGATGCTGGACAGTTGGAGAAAAGGGCAACGAGCGTGGCTGAGAGAACGAGATGAAAAATGCAATTTTTTAGAGTCCGACCGACCTCGACTTCCATGTAGCGACGCACCCAAGTCGCTTAGTCTGTAGCTTCGATCAGTCTGTTTGGGCGAGCTAGCGAGCCAGCGCAGGAGAGAAATTGGCCGCCGTCGACCAGAAAGATGAATTTCAAAACCAAATAAAATAATAAAATCATGATCACACTGCACTGCAGTACCGGGGACACTCCGAACCGATTCATCAGCCGACGGCGAAATTCCTAAGACCCACATACGGCTGCACAATAATAGGCGGGATGGTGAAATGCAGTTCGGAAAGTCGTAAGTCGCAGTCACAGTTTCCAACGCGGACGCGGCAACATACTGAACAGTACAGTACAGTACTGTACATCATGGGTGGCAAGGCTGTGCATAGCACGAGTACCGTCTTCGGTAGCTGGACACAGTTGGGAGCGCAAAGCAGCTGCAGTACAAGGACGCGCGGGGCAAAAGACGCTAGCGAGCGCATAAATTACCGTATGAGCGAGCTCTTTGCGATAACACACAAAAGCCGAGAGACAAGCTGAGAGAAAAGAAAGGGCGACCGACGGTACAAAGGTTTGCTTGGCGAGGTCTTGCCGTGACCACACGAGGCTCGCTCGCTTCGCTTCAGCCTTCTGCTGGGTCCAGACAAAGGGTATGAAAAGAGTGTCGATCGGAAAAAATCTCTAGACATCGTCGTACATAAAGGTGCATTACCACTCATTGGTTTGCTCGCATTTTGGCACCACAGTCTTCTTTATGAGCTTGCTCACGAAGCCGGCAGTCTCTATTGCGACTTGAGGAGACACAACTCACGAATCGGCGGCATTTGCGATGAATCGAAGTGATGTAAGTCTCGAAACTGCAGCTTGTCCGGCAAGTCGTCAAGACGTCGCTCACAGGTGCAGCCGAAAGAGTGTGCGCAAAGAACTGAGTTGCCAAGGGCTAAACTAAGTCATACATGCAACAAGGAGTCAGAAGGATTCCTCTTGATGGACGCGGAGCAGATATAGTGACCTGGGAGTGGGTACGCGGATCTGTGGTTGAGTACGGATCTGATCGCCGATCGCCACCGGCCGATCTGGCAGGAGACCATGTTTGGCCACGGGCCTAACATTCAACCGTTGATGTCATTCGCTTTCAGAACTGATGGTTAGGCTAGAGTGCTGCAGAAAGCGGCAGGGCGACGAGGACCTGCAATTTGCAGCAGAGAAGAACGGTTCAGCAGGAGCATGGACTGAGCCCACAGTTTGGCGAGGCCCCAACAAAGTCAATCACATTGGACTTGGCTATGCTGGCTATATGGGGAGTAGCCAGGACCGTTGGCTAAGCCGCATTGACAGAGATCGCAAAGGTGAATGCATCGATATCAGTCTATGTTGCCACTACAGAGTCGGATGAGCCCACAACGGATGATGACGCCGCTGCCTTTGGCTAAGCCAAAAGACGCCAAAATGAACGAGTTTTACCTACGCCATGGGCTACGCCATGGGCTACGCCATGGGCTACGCCATGGGCTACGCCATGGGCTACGCCTGAACTTATCACAAGCGATTCACAACCAAAGCTTCAGACGAACCTTAGCTCAGGTGGATCGAGCCCACCGGCTCTATCGACGGCATTCTGGAGATCACCAAGTTGTTGAGGAGATGAGAATGTATTGTTGTCGTTGGTTCTAAAAGTACAAGATTGCCGTGGTGAAAGACGGTTCCTACCTTGGCTCATGCTTTCTCTGAAGGCAGAGGCAGCTTTCACGGGTCTAGGAGATCCTCAACGTTGGACCAATAGTGAGTGTCCATGAGCTCCTCGATCTCCTCCTTTGTCAGCCACTGGAACTCGTCCACCTCTCCAGCCTTGGCCTTGTCGAGCTCGGCGTTGCCTGCCAGCACATGTGCTCGCAAGAAGTACGTCTTTTCACCGGATGCGTCGGCGGGCTTGTACAACCCAACGGGCAGATTCGAAACCATCCAGATATCCATCTTGTTGCCCAAGGCTTCGGTCACGGAGGCAGGTGCAACGTCGTGAAGGTTTTCACGCTTAATGTTGGTAAGCGCTCTGGCTGGGAAGCGCCATGCAGCAATGCCGCCCTTGCCGGACTTTTGCTTGACGACGAGGTAAAGAGTACGATCGAGCCTCCTTTCGAGACTGCGTACGTCGTTGCTAGCATCAGCTTGGGTGGTTCTCGGCAGAGGCCGATTTTCTGCATCGGCCTCAGCTGAAGAAGAGGACGAGGTCGACGGGGTTGCAGAAGGTGGTGCCTCGTTGCTCTTTCCGCTCTTGCCTTTGGATGCCGATCCCGAAGCAGCAGCAGCGATGGCGGAGAAACCTTGCGACGAGCTGGTTTGGTCCTCTTCAAAACGCTTCTCAGCTGCGGAGCCTTTCTTGAAGTAGAAATCCTTGGGGAAAGGCTGCTGCAAAGCTTCCGAAAGCTGACGGTTGTATTCGTGGTAGGCCTTTTCGAAGCTGCTTGGTTCACGGAGGATGACGGGTGGCCTTGAGAGGATCAAGGAGCTGATGATCTTGGGTGAAGATGACGATGCTTCGGTCACCGGTGCTGGTGTTGCAGCTGAAGAGGTTGAGGCGGCCGCACTTGGAGTAGCGTAGTAACGCGAAGAGTGCAGGAGACGTTTTGCAGATGTTTGCGATGGCAGCAGCCGCAAGCGCGGAGCAGCTGACCTTGTTGCCGACATGGTGTTTGTATGCTCGTATTGGTGGCAAGTGAACTGAGGCGAGCGACCGAAATGGCTGTGTTATAGGTTGAGGTACAAAAGATGGTGGACCACAGAACGAGAAAGAAGGATATCTTGTTGAATGTCAGAAAAATTGCTTTCTTCTTGCTTGGTCGACCCTTTTTTTGTCCTTTTGGATGTGTCAGTCGTACGAAATTTCTCGAGAGTTTCCGGGTGGCTCCCACAGGTCTAACATTGGTCAAATCCGAAAAAGGACCTCTTGAGTTTTGAAATATCATTTCAAGCGAAAGGCGTCCAAGTCGTAGTCGATCACAATTGAGCACACGCTGCACGTTGTATTCCGCAAAGCACAACGGTGGAGGAAATCAGCGTGCGGGCCACTTTTTTTTATTCTAATTTTTGGAGAAACGAGAGCAGCAGCCCGTCTCTCTCTCACTCTGTCACCCAACAGGGGCTCAACGCAGCGCCAATTTCTCTCGCACTCAGTTATCAGCATTGACTTTCCTCTCACATCAACCTTTGCTCCTCACCTTCTCTCATTGTCGTCACCTCTCCTTCAAAGCAAAGCCGAGCCGAACAGCAGGTCGTCGGCCATATAGACACTCGCATCCTGGACAAAGCTCAGCTGCTACACCACCGTAGCTGACAGCAGCAACCAACCAACCAACCAACCATGTCGACCTCCTCCAGCTCCAAGCAGATTACTGCCGAGTCTCAATCCAAGGATAAGTCCAACGGCAAGGACGCCATCGAAGCACCTCCACTCGTCTACCTCACCAACAAATGGATCCAGGATCTCACACAGCGCATTCGTGCCCGACCCATCCCATGGGAGGGCTACCACCGCGCCGACCTGCTCAGCGCCGAGGAGCTCAAGATGATCAAGAGCGTCGATGCCATCGTCATCGGTCAGAACCGCTCCAAACTCGACCCTTTGCTCGATGAGCACGGCCCTGACTACGTCTCGCTATACCTCCGCCTGCTTTCCAAACTCAGTCGCACCGATACCCTCCAACAAATCCTTGTGCTCATCGACGATATGCTTTCCGATCGCGACGATCGCCTTGATCTTTTCCTCTCGCTCAATGGGCAGGACGAGCAGGATGGCGTTGGATTCCCTTGGAAGCCGTTTGTCAAATTACTCGATGTGCCTGATGACTTTGTCCAGATGAAGTCGGCTCAATTCCTTACATTACTCCTCGTCTTTTCGGCAACGCACTCGGAACAGCCCAACCCCCCTTCTTCCGTACTACCTCGTCTTTTGACTTTCCTCACTTCGCTCCTGCGCGGTGCCAGTTCCAAGACCGGTGCCGCAGCGTCCGGACGATCTCAAACCGCAAACAATGCTTCCCCCGCCTCTCGACGATCGTCTCCCGACTTTGCCGAAGGAAACGGACCTGAGATTGCTCTTGTGCTGCTCGAGGCCCTTCTACGAACTCAAAAGTACCGCGAGGCTTCCTGGGAATACGATGTCAGCAAGATGGGTCAGGCCCCTCCTCCCTCGTCTGGCAAAGGCAAGGCTTCGAGCAACGATGACGATGACGATGACGATGGCCATGACGAAGAAGCACACCAGCAAGAAGATGTCGACCGCGGATTCCTCTCAGAGCTTGCCCATATTTTGCGGCTCAGCAATGTGCCTGCCGGTGGGTCATCTCTCAACTCGAGCGCCACCTCGCCAGCTGGTTCCGGATCCGCAACACCATCTCGACAGACCGGCTCCAGTGCCGCCAGCACCCTCGTCGCCGGCGCCAACAACGGCACCAATACCACTCGCGCCGGCACCCAACTCATCTATCAAGTCGTGCTCTGCTTCTGGCTGCTCAGCTTCAACACGGACATTGCTGCCGAACTCAACGTCAAACTCGGACTCGTTCCTCTACTCGCAGATGTCGCACGCAACGCTGTCAAGGAAAAGGTCACCCGAGTCACCGTCGCCACGTTCCGCAACATGCTCGCCCAAGCGCCGGATGTCAACGCACCCGTCATGCTGGGCAGCAAGTGTCTGACGCTCTCCGAGAATCTGCTCTCTCGCAAATGGTCGGATGAAGAGATTGAAGAAGACCTAGAGTACCTCAGGACCCAACTCGCCGAACGCTTGAAGACTATGACCACCTGGGACGAGTATCTGTCGGAACTGCAAAGTGGACAATTGACCTTTGAAAGCCCCGTTCACGAACTCGACGAGTTTTGGAAGCAAAATGCGCCCAAGTTTGTCGAAGAAGATGGCAAAGTGCTCAAGCAGCTCGTTTCCGTCCTCAAGGATTCGGAGGATCCCACAACGCTGGCGGTCGCTTGTTCAGACGTCGGCAAGTTTGTTCACTTTTTCGAGCAGGGCAAGAAACGCGTCAGCGACCTCGGGGCAAAGGCGAGGATCATGCAGCTCATGGCTCACCCGGATGCCAATGTCAAGTACTATGCTCTGCACACGGTCGCCAAGTTGGTGAGTGCCAGTTGGCGTTAAGGTTTTATTTTAGTTTTTCAATGCAGAGATTTGTTGTATCTAGATCAGAAGCGGGCTGTCGATGACTGAGAAGCCTACGGCCACGCCGCCTTCGTCGCTTTCGCGGCCCTTTGTGCGCAGCAGGTAGCCGCCGGATTGGTGGTGGTGGATCGAGTGCGAGTCGAACAGGATGGCGCCGTAGACGCCGAGTTCCGACACCGTGTCGTGGGCGAGGAGGGCTGCGGCATTTGCGATGGGGGTGGCTGCTTTGACGAGGTAGTTTCCTAAGCCTGAAGGGGGTTTGATGAGGCTCATGAGGATGTAGGCTTGACGTTTTGCGATGGCGCTTTGGGTGGTGGTTGAGGATTCGAGGTTCGAGAGGAAGGAGGGGATGTCGGTGCGGTAGACGTTGTTTCCGCCGCCTTCGCGTTGGGGTTTGAGGACGTAGTTTTGCGGCGAATGCAGGGCGAGGTTGTAACCCTGTTGGCCGAGCGGTGAATCGTCGAGTGGGTATAGGTCGGTGAAGGTCTCCCTCAACTGCGAAGCTGTCGTCGCATCGACGAGGGCTTCCAGCTGCCCGGGCTCTGCGAGAACTTGTTGAACCTTCTTTGCGCCCGCCAGTTGAACTGCGATCGAGGGACACTTGATCGCCCCACTCAGTTCGAGAGCTTTGCGCGTTTGCCAGTCCGCCTGAGACGTATAGTCGCCCGGTCCGTATCCAGCTCGGAAGTAGACTACGCTGATCTCGATCCTCCCAAGCACAGGATGGTTCAAAAGTAGCTTCCGCTTGGAATCGTTGTCGTCGTTGTACATTCGTTCCGCAATCTCTGCAAACGTCTGTCGAACAACTTTGACCCCTTTGAACTGCAAAGCATGCTCCAATGGTCGCTGGTCAAACGCATTTCGCTCGCCCTCCTGCACGACAAACAACACATAAGTATCCTTCCTCCCATACGCAGCGTTGGCAGCCACCAATCCGCCCACCAAAATCTCCTGCGCTTTGTTCACCGGCAAATTGTCCTTGTTCAATCCATCGTGAACATCCAGATACCGCGTACTCTCCGCCATATACCTATGCAGCCCGTTCACCTTTGTACACAGCGCACCGAAACTGGCGCTGATAGTGTTGAACTCGACCTGTTTGAGCTGCAATCCGCCTGTTCTGCTACCCATTTCGTTGGAGCCTGAATGGGACTGTGTATCGTGGAGCAAATAGTCGCTTCTGAAAAGACCAAGACTGAGCGGCTGGACGAGGTCGTCTTTGACAGAGACGTAAATGTCCCAGAGTTGCTTTTGAAACTGGTCAACCTGCACGACGGACTCGCCAATTACGCGCGAAAGGAAGTCATGGTTGGACGAGATCTGAGCGTAGAGTTGGTCGTATGCGGGTTGGATTCGTTGTGCTTGCTCGAATAGTGCGCGAGGAAAGGGCGAGGGCAGAAGCGAGAAGGGCGCGTGAATTGCGCTGTCGTTGGCAGGCAAGGTGGAAGGTGAGGAGGGGAGGGGACGATAGACGATGCCGTGAGAGAGGGCATAGTCGGATGCTTGGTGGGAGAGGAAATCTTTGGCGTCGTTGGTGAGAGTTGGTGGCCAGGAGGGAAGCGTTGGAGCTGACATGGTGGGCTGCAGTTTTTGTCCGAGTCGGTGCGGTGAGAGATAGAGGATGAGGAGAGGAAGGAGGAGCGAGATGGCGAGAGTGTGAAGAAGCATTAGGTGGGAAAGCAAGGGCGGAAGAGAGCAAGTCGGTGCGGTCAAGAGCAAATCGCGCCATCCGACCATCTTTTCTTCTTGTGTCGGCTTAATTCCGAGCTTGAAGGACCCTGAAGTTGCAAGTCACACGGATCAACCGACCTACAAACACCATCATCACATCCAACCTTGTCTACCGTCACTGAGCACACTTGTGAAATCCTCGTCCACATCACAGTCACCTATCGCACAACATCGTCGATCTTTGCCGTCCGTCTCTCTGCTCGTGCTCCAGCCATGACAACAACGTCTCCTACAGACGACACTCGACGAGCCGCCAACCAAGCAGCTTTCTCGCGCGATCTCGAATTCCTTTCCTCGCTCGCAAATCCATACTACCTCAACCATCTCGCTCTCACAGGTGTTCTATCGTCACCCTCATTCAAACGCTACCTCAAATATCTGGACTACTTTCGGCATCCTCGATATGTCAAATATCTCCAATACCCGCAGGCGCTGCATTTCTTGGATCTGTTGCAGAACGAGGAGGAGTTCAGATTAGCGTGCAGAGATCCGGGCTTTGTCGGCGAGGTGATGGCCAAACAGGTCGGCCATTGGGCGACCTGGAGGGATCCGGAGAGGGAGCAGGATGGCGACGATGGGCAAGAGGAGGATGCAAAGACAGCGTGACAAGGAGCTATGACAACAAAAGCATTCCGAGGGCGGCGACGCCCTACTATACCCTCTTGACAGCATTGCATGGTGATGTTTTCTTCGCTTGGCTCGCAGCGAAGCATCAACGCTTCTACACACACACGCCCACATACCAGCTGCGAATAAGAACCGTTGCAATTGTTTTTCATTGAACCCATCGTTCGTTTCAAAACTTACCTAGCATGATGATGTGACTCGACCAAGCCCTGCCCCGTAATCCTCTCACCCGACGTTCCCCAACCATCCAAATCCGCCTCCTCCTCGATCTTCCTCAACCTCTCTCTCTCCCTCTCCCTCTCTTCATCCGTCATCGGTGCCGCATACTGCTTGGAAATGATCTCCTGACTCACTCTCTGCGTATCCAACTCAAGCGCATCCGACTCGCCCGTATTCTTTCTCCGTTTGCCGCGCTCCTGTTCCTCGTCAAAGAGCAGACTTTCGTCGTCTCCACCGCCGCCGACGTGTTCGTAGCCGTTGGTCCCGCTGCGGTTGGGTGCGGTTCGCGGACCGGAGTGGAAGATGGAGCTAGCCCGACTACGGATGCTTTCACCTAGCTCGTTGAGGCCCGAGATTTCCTGGCCAACTGAATCGGCTCCTTGAGTGATGAGTCGATACTTGAGATAGTTGTACAGCCCTATACCTAGCAGTGTGATGCATAGGCCCGAGATATTGATCGGTGTCAATTCGTCGCCGAATACGCTGCTTGCCAGAGCGATCGTCAAAACCTCCTTGAAGATCCCCGCGACGCTAAGCGTCACCACACTTGTCCTCTTGATCAGTGCGAATTCCGCCAGATTCATACCAAACGCCAAGAATCCAGGAGCGGCTATCAAGCCCATCGTTCGCAAAGCGTGCAAGGCGGTGTCAAAGTATCCAGACTTGGCAGCAAAGATCGAATGCCACGATTCAAAGATCGCCGAGAGCGAGATGAGAGCTACTCCCATCACAGGTGCCAACCAGAAGATGGTCGCGATCGGATTGTTCATCCCCATCTCGTCTCTATCCAGCAACATCTGCGTCAGAGCCCATCGCAGACCACCCAGCGCAGATGCAGAAAGCACCTGTACAGCCCCGACTAAAACAAACTTTGTTTCTGCCGCGACCATCATCACCACCCCGACGGTGATCAGCGCTATGATGCCGATCAAACTCCAGCGGATCACTTCGAGACCAAACAGAAACGCAAAGAACAGCACGAATGCGAGGTTCGAGCTCTTGCACATCGTGTAAAATGTCAACGTGATCGTTTTCAAACTCGTGTTCGATAGACCGATGTCGAGAGCCGTAGCCAGAGCACAGGGTACGACTTTTGAGATCCAGTCTTGACCTGAAGGTCGCGAAGTTGCACCGTTGGGTTTGCGCGGAATGAGCGAAGGAAAGAGCTTCATGGCGCTGCTGCTGAGAACAAACTGCATCAGCATGTGGAACGATGTGACAAAGAGTGGAAAGGAGAAATTCTTCTTGTCGGTGGAAAACATCCATTTGTTGTATACCGAGATGAGCGTGGAGAACATGTACCAGCTGAGGATGAGGAGGACGTTGACGACCGAGGCTTTCCAGTATGCGTCCCGGCGTTCTTTGAGTGTCCCACCGGGTTGGCGCTCGAGTGTTCGAGTGGATGGGATGGCCGAGGCCTGTTCCGCCAGACGCCAGTAAGCGCCGGGGTCGAGGGTGTGGCCAAAGGTGCTGGAGGGCGTACGATGGCCGGAGGAAGGTGTGATGTCGTCGGGGTAGGGAGATGGACGTTCGCTTCTAGGGTGGCCTGTGAGCGGCTGTGATTCTGCATCTGGTGCATTGTCTTGGTCCTCCTGATCCAAGACTTGGTTGCGGAGGTGTGTTGGTAATGAGGATCGCGGCGGGGCACGTATTGTGTCAGAGGAAAGCTTGGATGTGGGCGCGTCGGTGGAATTGCGAGCTGATGAGCTGGTCGGGAAGAAGAGAATGTCGGAGTCGGACGACTCTATTGAGTGCTCGGTGCCGATGGACCTGGCGTCGGCGGATTTTAGACTCATATTGAGGCCAAAAGAGCACGTCGGTACCGTACCAGGATGACTAACGACGGCTTTTGTGGTGCTGAGAGTTAGATGCGTCCCAATGAGAGGAAAGAAGTGCAATCTGCCCTAAGTGTGTGTGAGCAATGCATTGGTGACAGAGTCGCTGTTCTCGTGGCGTGAGTGCGCGCTTAGCCGAGCATAGCGTTGGTGGGGGTCTCCTCGGTACTTGTTGCCGCAAAGGCGGCGTGTGCGATGGTCAAAGAGGGAGAAGAAACGTTGATGGTGGGGAAGGCAAAGGCATGGGTCGTGCACATGCAAGCTGCACCTGTCTCGTTTGGCGTGTCAAGGCCTAATCTCGGTCCCGTCAAGTCTCAGGAAAAACGCGCTTAATCTCACACAAGCACCGAAGCCAGCTTTACTTGCGGACCCTGAAATGCTCACTGCAGATCACCTGTTCCGCTTCGACGCTTGGAAGACAGTGGTCATAGGCACAGGATATCGTTTGACATTGCAGTACAACCAACAGAAGAATGCAAGATAATCAGGAGCCAAACCAGCTGCCGTGGGAGAGGTGCAGAACTTGGCCCGTCATGATGTTGGACGAGCCAGCGTCGGCGAGATAGACGTATGTGGCCCCCATCTCAGCAGGCTGGCCAGGCCGACCATGCAGAGGCACACCGCCAATGCCCCACCCCTCCATGTTGTCCTCGCTCCGACTAGCTGGCTGCAGTGGCGTGTAGACGGGACCCGGAGCGACGGCGTTGACCCGGATACCTCGTGGCGCGAGCTGCAGAGCCATGCTGCGCGTGAACGAGACAAGAGCGCCCTTGGTAGAGCTGTAGTCGGTCATCGCCGCCGAGCCCTTGTAGGCAGTGACGGAAGAGGATTGGATAATGGTCGAGCCGCGCTTCATATGAGGAAGGGCAAACTTGGTCAGCGCAAAGGCGCCAAGCACGTTGCTCCGGAACGTGCTCTCCGTGACGTTGAGATCGATGTCTTCGAAGTTCTGGCAAGGCACCTGCTTCGAGGCGTTGTTGACGAGGATGTCAAGCGTGCCCCACTTTTCGAGATGCTTCTGCACAATGAGCTTGGCATCGGCTTCCTTTTCGAGGTTGCTAGGCACTCGGAGAATCTCCTTAGTACCCATGGGTGCTTCCTTGACGAGCTTCTCGACCGCATCGGCGTCCTTGTCCTCTTCCGGGAGGTAGGCAATGGTGACGTTGGCTCCCTCGCGAGCAAAGAAGAGCGCAACACTGCGACCGATGCCGCTGTCGCCGCCCGTGATGATGGCGGATTTGCCCTCGAGTTTGCCGCTGCCCTTGTATTCTTCGAGGTAAGGTTTGCCGTCCTTGTCCCACTTTTCGACCTTGATGTGCTCGGCGAGCGGCTCCATCGACTGGTCCTCGCCGGGAAGCTGCTGCTTCTGACCCTTTGGGAAATAGTTGGGATAGGCCGTGACGACCTGGTCGTCGTTCTGCTTGGAAGACATGGTCAAGTTGGTATAACAGAAGGATCGAGAGGCGAATACAATGCGAGTGAGAGAGGTCGTTCTGTCAAGATTTTTGCTGAAAGGTCTGAAGTGTCTGAAGGGTCTGGAGGATGAGCTGACGAAGATGCTACACGACAGAGAGAGAGGTAGCATTGGTGGGAGAGATCTCGTCGAGGGGGTTGATTATATAGCCTGCTTCATCTGCTGAGCACCTCGACGGAAGAAGTCACGACTCTCGGAAGACTGCGCTTGTCATCATGCGATTCAAGTAGACCGTCGTCACATGCCATGTCATGTGCATCGGTACAGCCGTTGCTGCTGCTGAGTGAGAAAGTAAAGAGGATGGCTCGAGCATCGTGACCGCACCAGTTGCAGAGCACTATTGCAGCAGAGTGCGCTCCACATGGCTTGGCGGTTGCTGCACGCAAAAGTGTTCAGGGTGTCTCTCTCACCGAACTATTGCCATGGGCTAAGAGGAAAGCAACAACAACAACAACAACAACATCATCATCATCATCATAAGCGGGGGATGGTCGGAAATTCGAGGTGCTGAATCATCGTGAGCGTCATTCCACGGGCTTTCTTTGACAGGGTGCAGTATTTTACGGACCCTATTTTTCTTTTCTCTTTTGGTGTCCTGTCTTACAGAATTGTGTCGGATTCTGGCCGAAGATGGATATCGACTCAAGGTTTGCGAGCCGCTGTGCCTACTGTGCCTGCCATGCCTGAAGCAACGAGTCTGACGGCCTGTCCGTCGAGAGCTTCTGGCACTCTTCTCTCACAACTCAGCTCTCGAGTGTGTGGCGCCACCGGTAGTGGTCTGTCACAATCCACCGATTCGACAGCCGCACTCATTTTCCCATGAGCTGCAGGCAGAAGCAGGGTGTTGGCTGGCTGCACCGCTGCACAGCTACATACAGCTGAGGTTGCCGTTGCAGTCTCGCTCACCCTCTCCGCCTCTCCACTTTCGGGTGGCGCGTGAACTCAGCAGTCAGCTTAGTCGAAATTCGCCGGGTCTCAAAAGAGCCGCTTCGACCCTAGCAATTCGGGCATTACCAAGACGGCTTTCTCATTCCACCACATCCTCTCTCTTTCGAACTTGTCCAAGTTCCCACGCTCGGCTTCAACTCGTCGACATTCTTGTCGGAATCAACCCCGTGTAGCTCAGCATATCGGTCTGCAACCCGCCGCCCGCAGTCGAGGGCGCTTGGATCGTTTCGGCACATCCTGTCAATCGTCGAGTCATCTCTGACTCGGACACTCACCTCCTCAAGCTCTTCGGACACGACTGCCAACGTTGCACTTCAGCTCAGATACAGCCGTGCACCCGCTTCCATATTCAAGCTCCTAGGATGAACAAGAGCATCGCCTTTTGATCACGACGGTATCCTAATCGAACGGCTTCATTTTGACTGCCTTCAGTCGTCACCATCATGTCCACTTCATCGGCTGCTCCACAGAAAAAGGCGCCTACAATAGACGCCCTTACCGCTGATCTTCATTCTACCAGCCTTGGGTCTTCAACTACGTTCAACCCTGACGCCTTCTCAGCAGCTGATATCAAGAAGCTGCTACTCGAGCCTGTCGACGAGAGCGCTGCGTCAATACCGGCCTCAATATTATCGGAGCAGGCGCCTCCCACCACTGGTGATGCCGCTGCGAATAATGGAGACGCCACCGCAATCGCTCCTGCATCTCAGGCCAAAGGTCTCGTCAAGTACATCGCTGACCGTGTTGCGTACGAAGGCGGCGAGTTCGTGATGCGCATCGGCGCGCCTGGTCCAGGTGACGACCCTGCCACGACCAGCCTCTTCACCGATGATGAGCTGTCAATAGCCATCTCTAACGTCGTCAAGGCCGCTAGCCTGTCCGATGCCGATGCCACTCTGCTACACCAGCAGACTGCTGCGGATGGCCGCAGCAAGTCGGCACACGTCCTCATCCGCAGAATCCCCGCTGGCGCCGAAGAGCTCGTCGAGCTTCGCATCGCTGTTATTGGCAACGTCGACGCCGGCAAATCCACCATGCTCGGAGTCCTCACCAAAGGCGGTCTTGACGACGGAAGAGGTAAAGCGCGTGTCAACCTGTTCAGACACAAGCACGAAGTGGAATCCGGTCGAACGTCGTCCGTTGGAATGGAGATTATGGGCTTCGACTCCAAGGGCAAACCTGTGCATAACGTTGCTGGTCCGGGTCAGGAGCCGGGACGCAAGATGTCTTGGGAAGAAGTCTGTGCCAAGGCCAGCAAGGTGATTTCGTTCATCGATCTCGCCGGCCACGAGCGATATCTCAAGACAACTGTGTTTGGTATGACCGGCTGTCTGCCAGACTTTGTCATGCTCATGGTCGGCGCCAATGCCGGTCTCATTGGTATGTCCAAGGAGCATCTCGGTATTGCTCTGGCGCTGTCGGTGCCTGTGGTGGTGTGCATTACAAAGATCGATATGACGCCAGCACATGTTTTGGAGACGACGCTCAAGCAGCTTACCAAGATTCTCAAGTCGCCAGGATGTCGCAAGGCGCCCGTGTTCATCAACGATATGGGTCAAGCGGTTGAATCGGCGCTTCGACTCGAGACCGAGCGTATCTGTCCCATCTTTCAGATTTCCAACGTTACTGGTCTCAATCTCGACCTACTGCGCAGCTTCCTCAACATCCTACCACAGGCCAGTGCTGCCAAGTTCCAAGTCGGCCAGCCGTTCGAGTTTCAAATCAGCGACATTTTCTCGGTACCCTTTGTGGGCACCGTTGTTTCCGGTGTTGTCCTCGCTGGCAACTGCAAAGTGGGCGACACGGCTCTGCTCGGACCCGACAGCCTCGGCCAATTTGTCACCACCTCGATCCGCAGCATCCAGCGCAAGCGTGTCAACGTCGACGGCGCCACCGCCGGTCAAAGTGTATCGTTTGCGCTCAAAAAGATCCGTCGCAACCAAGTGCGCAAAGGCATGGTCATGCTAGCACGAACCGATGTTGCTCCCAAGAGCTATATGGAGTTTGACGCCGAGATCCTGTGTCTCTACCACTCAACTACGCTCTCTGTTGGCAGCTGCATGGTTCTACACGCAGCATCAATACGGCAGACGGTGCGCATCGTGGGGATTGCCAAGCTGGATGGACAACCGACCATCGCTGCTGGAACAGCCGATGGGCAGGGCGGCAAGCCCGTCGTACGCACAGGTGACAGGGCCAAGTTGAGGTTGCAGTTTATCAGGTATCCCGAGTATGTCAAGCCGGGAATGAAGCTGATCACGCGGGAAGGCAAGACGAAGCTGATCGGCGTGATTAGGGGCGTTGGGCAGACGGGGGCGTTGGGAGGCAGGCAGCAGGGGATCAGTGCGGGAGGAGCCGCGGTGAATCCTGCTGCTACGCAGTCTGGGTATCCTGCGCCGGCTTTGGGGGTAAAGTGAGCGTCAGTGGCTATTCCCTCCCCAATGTCGCTCTTTGGAAGAAAATCATATCCCCATTAAAGGCTCAATCAGATGTATTGCCTTCCGCAATTGCATGGCAAGAGCTGCAGCGAGGATGAGTGGCCTTGAGGGCGAGAAGCCCGCCCTCGAAGTTGCGGGTGTATTACATAAGCGCGTCAAATTCGCACCGTGGAAAGGGTCTTTAAATTTTTGTGTGGAATTTTTTGGCAAAGGTTCTTCTTCTTCGATCTTTGCTTCTGCACCTCTTCTATCTTTGCACCTCTTAACACCATCCTTTCGACCGTTGATCAAACCTTGCAACATGGCAGCAGCATCAACGTCCAAAGTAGCTTCAGGGAAGCGTAAAGCCGTCACCGCCACTGGTACGGCTAAGAGCAAGAAGTCCAGACCTTCCTCCTCCACGACTGCATCCGAAGATGCATCAATACCGCTCGGCAAAGCGCTGGCGTCGACGGAGAAACGCACCCGCGATGCGGCGGTTCGCTCTCTCACAGCCTATCTGTCTACCAACGGAGCCCATACGATTCCCCCGTTGGAGCTGCGCAAACTTTGGAAAGGGCTGTTCTACTGTTTTTGGATGTCCGACAAGCCGTTGATCCAACAGCGGCTGGCAGACGATTTGGCATCGTTGGTACTGGTACATCCCGCATCAGCGGAGGGAGAACGGGCGATGGCGGGACTCAAGTTTTTGGAGGCGTTTTGGGATACCATGGTCCAAGAGTGGGCTGGGTTGGACAAGCATCGGGTGGATAAGTTTTATCTGTTGGTGAGAAGGTTTGTAGCCGCGGGATTTCGACTCTTGGCGGAAGAAGCGTGGCCGACGGAGGGTGTGCAGGAGTTCAAGCGGATCTTGGGCAAATTTGACGGTGGAGTGCTCAGTACTAACGATCCCAAAGTTCCCGATAGTCTGACGTACCATTTGTCGGATTTGTACCTCGACGAGCTGGAAAAAGTGATGCAGACGCTGCACGACGACGAAGTGGTGCAAGACGACAAGGATGGCGAGGAGGAAGAAGAGTTGCCACTTGTACCGACGTTGGAGTTGTTGATGCCGTTTGTCGACGCTTTGGCGACGGCGAAGAGTAAAGCGATGTACGAGAGAATTTGGACCAATGTCTTTGGGCCGTTGTTGGACGATACGCTTGTCGCGGCTGCGAAAGAGGACGACAGTTTCTCGGAGCAAGACGATGAAGAAGAAGCAGAGGAGGAGGAAGACGACGACGAGAACGACGAGGAAGCAGCCGGCGACGCAACCACAGCTACCGAATTCCACTCGTTCGCGGACGAATCGACTCTCAATCACGACGACGAATCCGAACCTTCCCTTGCACCCTCCGCTGCATCCTCCGACGACGGACAAGACGCAACAGACGTCCGATACCCCCTTCTGCTAGCGCTCTCGGCCGTACCCACGCCCACCAACGTGGATCCAGACCAAGCCGCCGAGCTCGATGTAGCACTCATGCTGCGAAAAGCCATCTTCCAAGCGCTCTTCACCGCCGCCTCGCGCAAAGATGCCACCGAAGCACGACGAAGATGGCTCTACCAACTGTGGCGGGATGAACAGGATCGGTTGAATGACTTGCACGACGAAAGCGACGAGGAGAGCAGCGAGGACGACATGCAAGTGTAGAGTGTCAGAAGCGTCGTTCCCAGATTGCAATTGTAAACCTGCGAGTTTTTACCACCCTCATCTCTTGTATGTGCACTTTTTTTTTTTCTCATCTCGTTGAACTTTTCAAAGACTCTCATCTGCATCGCTCTTTGCACACTTTCCGCACCACCGACAACAGCTACTTGCACGACTACATTCAACCTTTCTTTGACATTGAAAAAAGGTGCAGCTCGAAACCGAGATGGCAGCTCACCTGCAATTGGCGCTCATCGGATGCTCCTTGAACCACTCCTTCCCCTTCTCGTCGTAATCCTGCTTGGTGATGCTCGTCTGTCGGAACGTCTGTGCCTCGACGACGCTCCATTTGGCTGCTCCCTTCCAGGCATCGAACCGTTTATCCGCTGCGCCCTTTACCTTAACAACGACGTTGCTCGGCTGGATCGCGCGGAGACTCGAATACAGTCGGTCTTCGAACCCCCTATAGCCTGTATGTCGACCGGTGACAAAGACGTTTTGCAGCATTCGGGCGCGCAGCTCGGCGTCAAACGAGTGAACGACGTGCGAGCAGATCTCGTCGAGTCCCGCTTGGTCGAGTCCCGCAATGGATGGTTGGAACAGCACCTCAGGCACACGGATGCGTTCGACGTTGAGATGCAGCTGATGCTGTCGTCGGATGGCTTCCGGATCGGTGTCGGGTTTCGAGTCTTCGTCTTTGGTGGTCAAGTCGGTAGGTGCGATCGACGATTCTTGACCTCCACCGGGACCGTTGAAGAAGGTCAAGGTGAGTCGGTTTTTGCGTGCCAGACGGGCAGCGTACGTGTCGTCGGGTCCAAATGTCGGATCCAACGTCAAGAGTCGAGTTTCGATGCTAGCGAGATGGTTGTATGCATCTTCCTCCTCTTCCGAATCGTCGGCGTTTTGGATCTCGCGGTAGATCGCCCAATCGTCATCGTTGGCCCCGAACGTGTCTTCGTCTCCGCCCTTCTTGCGCTTTCTCGAGCCCGTGGGTGTAGCACTGCCACTCGCAGGCGCATCCGACGCCAACGCAGTGATGTTCTTCATCCTCTGCTGCGCAGCCAAGCTCTTGCGATCCGACAACATCTCTTTCATCCGCTTCCGCTCTTTAATGCGGTTGATCGCATCGTCGTACTCCTTGCGCATCTTTGCAGACCAAGCTCGAGGGTTGTTGATGCGTTCGTCTTCGTCGCGTTTCAGCGCTTCTTGTTCCATCCTCTTTTCCTCGGCTTTCTCCGCCTTGGCCCTCAACCGCGCGTCGTAGCCGGCTTTCATGAGACGCTGCTTGCGCTTCTCCTTGATGCCTTCCTCGTCCAGATCGGCATCGGGTACGTCGATGAGTGGGAAAGTCGGCTCTTCCTGTTTCTCATCTTCGACGTATTCTTCTCCCAACTCCTTGGCGCGGAAGCGTTTGAGCGCGCCTTCGATCTTGTTGATCATCTTGTCGAGGGCGGCTTCGTTGTCAAAGCCGTCATTCTCGAGTCGTTTGAGGAATTCAGATTTGCGTTCTTTGGATTTGAACTCGCGGAGCTGCTGGTAGTACTTGAGATCGTTTTCCTTCTGCATCATCTTCTCGAGCCGCATCTTGCGTGTCTGCTCGCGCAGGCGGTCACCGGCAGCTTTGCGCCGTTCTGCTTGTGCGCGCAACTCTTCTTCTGACTTTTGCTCGGGCAGAGCGTCTTGGTAAGGGAACTGAACGATGACGTCGGACCGCTCCATGGGTGTCCATGTCGAGGGAGCATAGACCTTGTGAGATGCGGGCGACATAGCCATGCCCTTGATGTCGTCTGCATAGTCCGACGAGACATAGCAAAGTTCTTCGAGCATGTTCTGCGCCTGCCATGGCGTAACACGGGTCGGGAAGCCGGGATACTTGAGCTGTATCAAGCGCAAGAGCAGATCGGAAGCCTGGGCGCCGCCCCAAGCGAGACGTTTCGAGTTGGTGAGGATGCCCTTGCCTGCGACTGTAGGGATCACGACGGTGCTCGATCGACCCGAAGAGACGACTAGAGCGTCTTGGCCGACCTCGTTTTGGTATGCTGAAAACAGACAATCAACTCCATAATTGACGGATGGGACCTGGTAGGCTTCAAACATGAGCTCGTTCATGACGCCTCTGCTGTAGGCTGGGTTGCAGAGCGTCTCGGTCATGCAGATAGGATGCTGGACTCGATCCGTGTCGATGCCGAGATGGGAGAATGCATAGTCGAGGACAATCTCCATGGCGTCCCAGCCGGTGACGACGTCGGAGTCAAACGGACTGCGAATGGAGCTTCGGGAAAGACCGTCGGCATAGACGTCGTTGCCCACCAACAGCATTGTGAAGCTCTTTTTGCGATCGCGCACCTTGCTGATCAGATTGTCGTATGCGAGGAATGGCTGCTGTGGGAAGGAAGTGCGATCAGTGGCATCGGCAAGAGCAAAGCCGGCGCGAAGCTCGCTGGATCCATTGTCGATGATGATAGGGCAGTCCGTATTGCAGTAGGTGGATGAGCGGTAGGCTAGCTTTGGGACAGGTTTGGGTTTTGGAAAATCAACGGCGATGTGGACGGGCACATGGTCGAGAGGCTGATATGGCTTGGAAGAGGAGGATGCAGCACTGTTGGATGAAGACTGAGGCATGCGGCTATCGTCGACAGCGACGGGCGCCATGTTGGCGAAGGAAGCTGAGGGCGCGGATGCTCCGACTAGATGACGTGGTTTTCTGGACCAGTCAGCGAGGTGGTGTGGCGGTATTGTTGTGAGGATGGTGATGGTGATACAGTAGTAAGGTCGGAAGCACAACTTTCGCCGACATGCTGGAAATGCAGAGACCCCAAAACTCAACGACGAGGTCGGGAAATTCCGAAAACCGAATCCACTCCACTGCTTTGCATTTCGGCTCTACCGAGGCGCTCTAGCGAGGCGCGTTTCGAAAGAGGACAGTGCGGCCACTCACGAGTCTCCAGCTCAATGCGCTCGTCGAAGGACTCGACTTGGCTTTCTGCCTGCAGACTGCGCTTTTGAGGATGATGGGGTATCATTTATGCTATTGTCACAGCCACAATGTGAAGCAGGCACTACTCCCGACTTGGCTTGGTCGCAGACGCAGACGACGCCATACCCACCGCCTTAGATTCGGGCTGCGACGAGCTCTCCCTTCTCTTGCGCACCTCTTCCAACCAGATTGTCCCTTCATTCATCTTTTCCGCCTCCTCGTTCATCCTGTCCAGCCAGCGCTGCAGTAAGCTAGCATTGTCCTTCTTCAGATCTTGGTTCCTCGCTTCGATCTGGCTGAGCTCTAGACTCAACGTCGCCAGTTCGTCTTGCAGTATTTGTATCCCCTTGTCCTTTGCGCCCACGGCATGTCCGAGATCGTCAGCTTGTCGTTGAAGCTTTTCGTATTCGAGTTGAAGTTTGGCAAGCGCTTCGGATTGTCGACGTGCCTCCTCTTCCTTTTCGCGGTGCGATTCGCTCATGAGCAGCAGACGTTGTGCATTTTGTCCTTGGGTCTTGTACAGGGTTGCCACCTCATCGCGTAGACTGGACAGCTGCTGTTCGAGTGAGGTGATGTATGCGAGCTGCACCGGATTTACCGCATTGGAGGAGGAAGACGAGGAAGAGGGTGAAGTCGAGCCTGCAACTGAGCCGGAAGCGCCGGCAGTCGAAGGAGAAGGTGCAGCTGCTGCAGCGTTCAGAAGCGCTCGATTCCGTTGTTTGAGAACTCGCGTCTGTTCTGCAAGCTTGCGATCTGTTTGAAAGAAAACAAGAGAGATGCTCGTTGAGGTCAGCTGTGCTGGGGATGATCAGACAAGCCGAAACCAGGCGATAAGCCAACACTCACAGTTTTGAAACACGGCGTCATGCTGCTTCTCGAGAGCATCGCGTTCCTGCAGCCGCAAGAAGATAGCCTGGTTCCAATGTGTCGCTGTTATTGTCTGCATGGTTCACGACCGTTGGAGTCACAAGTGTTTACGTTCGATCGATCGAGTCGAAGTGGTTGTAGTGTGTCGACAGCAGCTTGTCAGCTCAGTTTAGGGTCCAGCCGGCGGGGTTTGGGTGGAGATGTTAGACCGATATCACCGGACGGATGCACAGTGCGAGCAAAAAAAACTTTGGGCATGAGGACAGCGGTCCAGGTCAGAGAGGCTCTGGAGCAGCAGCGGGAGAGAGAGAGAGAGACGACTAAAAATCAGGAGAGCGCGTTTGTGCTGATTTGCGCATGACACACACAAACGCAAACACGCACTCCACATTGGTCGAGGGAGAGAGAGAGAGACAACGCTCAGCAGAGACTATCTCCAATGTTGATCTCTCTCAGCACAGCAGCTATCGTCACAACTACCAACATCTTGGCCATCGTCATCAACGACAACGCTGCATTTCGTCCTCTCGACAGGCCGTTTACACATCCACGCGTTGTTCACAGCCCCTCTCTTGGACCTCGCTCTCTACCCGAACATCCTCTGCTCAACGAGGCCAAACCCAACAGCACTTTGGTCGCACCACCATGGCTTCTCGTAAGAAGGTCCTTCTCAAGGTCATCATCTTGGGTGACTCTGGTGTCGGAAAGACATCACTCATGAACCAATGTAAGCTTGCTCTCACACTTTTTATCTCAACACTCTCAAAGAAAGATGAAAACGTGCTGACCCTCGTATGACGCTGCCGGCCGCGCGTAACAGACGTCAACAAGCGCTTCTCCTCGGCCTACAAAGCCACCATCGGCGCCGACTTTCTCACACGCGAAGTCATGGTCGACGACCGCCTCGTCACCATGCAACTCTGGGACACGGCTGGTCAAGAACGCTTCCAATCGCTCGGTGTCGCCTTCTACCGCGGTGCCGACTGCTGCTGTCTCTGTTACGACGTCAACAACGCCAAGTCCTTTGAGACGCTCGATTCGTGGCGCGACGAGTTCCTCATCCAGGCTGCTCCGCACGATCCCGAAAACTTCCCCTTTGTCGTTCTGGGCAACAAGATCGACGTCGAAGAGTCGAAACGAATGGTTTCCCAGAAGAGAGCCATGACGTGGTGCCAGTCCAAGGGAAATATCCCTTACTTTGAGACGAGTGCAAAGGAGGCGATCAATGTGGAGCAGGCTTTCCAGACCATTGCTCGCGCTGCGTTGCAGCAGGAAGCCGAGGCCGAGCTGTACGCCGATTACCCGGACCCGATTCGGATCGACCAGGACAACCAGCAGAGCGGGTGCAACTGCTAGAGGCTGGTTTCGAGGCGGCGGGGCTCGTCTTTCTTTCATTGATACCTTTCTTCAGATCGAGCTTGTTGTTTCTTTTTCTCACTGTTTGGACTGTCTTATTTGAAACGTGATGATAGACTGCTGTGATGGTCATGGTAATACAGTTGTGTGTGCTACGGGTCGAGACGGGTGCGTTTGCGGTCGGATTCGGAATGGCTGCTTCGATGGTGGTGGTCGCGGGTGTCGTTGTTGCGGCGTCGATCTGAGCTGTGCTGGTCAAGGTCGTCGGTGTCGCGATGGCGGTCGGATCGGCTGCTGTGGTGGGAGCGGTGGTGGTGGCGGCGATCGTCGTGTCTGTGACGGTCGTTGCCGTTGTGGTCTCGATGGTGGCGGTGTTTGCGATCAGATTTGTCGTGGTCTCGATGACGATCTCGAGAGCTGAGAGAGCGTGAAGGTGGTTGGTCGTCGTACCTGCGACTGTTGTGGTTGGGTGTTTGTGTAGGACTTGTGCTTCTTTGTCGTTTTGGACTCTTGTTTCGTTCGCGTCTTGGATTCGGGCTTCTATCTCGTCTAGGACTTTTACTTCTCTCTCGTCTGGGACTTCTACTACTCTCCCGCCGTCTGCTTTTGTGCGCACCACGCTCCGACTCGACCTGCTCTTCTTTGCTTCCCCAACTCCTCCTCGCCTCTGCACCCTCGCCTTCCACCCTATTCGCCCCACTGCCTCCTCCAATCTCCACCGGACAGTCCCTCCTCAGATGCCCGACTCCCCCACATGCAAAACACCTCGTCTCTCCATCCACCCTCAACGCCTCTTTACTCGTATCCTCATTCGCCAGATGCGTCCACTTGCTTCTCCCCTTGACGCCCGCATTCCTCACCTGCATCATCTTGGGCAACTTGCTCACGTCTACCTCCTTGGTCGTTTTCTCGGTATAGTCCCTCTTCAAGATATCCATATCCTGGAAGAAGCTACCCTTGTGATAGTACTTTTGCATGAAACCGGGAGTGCCACGCTGTTGCTTCTTCTCGACGGCGAGCTGCGCCGCTCGTTCGCGACCGAGTCGTTCCTTTTCTTCCTCGGGGAGGGAGCGGAAGGCGAGCAATTCAGCCTGCTCGCGTTGGATCGAGAGAAGCGCTTCTCGATCACGTTGGAGACGCGAGAGTTCGCGAGCACGCCATGCGGCAAATTCGGCTTCGGGATCGAGTCCATCCGTGTCGTCGACGTCGGTGGTGTGGGAGGAGGCGTGTGACGATTCTGCGAGTGTGCGCGCGATGGTGGCTGCGGCGAGATCGTGTGCTTCTTTACGGCGCTGAGATGCGAGCGCCTCGGCGGTAGTTTCGGTGTCTTGGTGTTGTGTTTCGGTGGTGGATGGGATAGTCGTGCGTGCTTGTTTGGGTACAAATAGCGGCTTGAGTAGAGGCTGTGGTGCGGGCTCGTCGTCCGAGTCGGTTGCGTACTCTGATGAATCGCTTGCGGGCGCAATTTGCTGTGGTGCGGTTCCAGGCTTGCGAAATATTGGCTTTGTGGGAGCAGCAGGCTCATCGTCCGTATCCGTCTCGTACTCGCTCGAATCCTCTTGCTGCTCCACTGCAGGGTTTAAGCGCAGGTCGAGCTTCTTACTTGGCCCTGCCTCGGACAGTACCACACCTGCTGTTCGTCTCTGTTGCTGAAGTACAGCCGGACCAGATGATAGATCCGTGACACCGGCATCGCTATTGGCTTCGTGAGTGCCATCCGAAGCGTCCGAATCCGAGTATTCGTCCAGCGACGGCCCCGCACCCTGGGGAGCTTTGCCCGGTCGATATCTCGCAACAGGGCGAGAGATTCGGGGCGCTTCTCTCGGCGGTGCTGCTGCTGCTGCTGCTGCTGCTGCTGCTGGAGGCGCCATCTTTGACACGTTCTGCAGCTGTGGTCGGTGTTGCTTGTGTTGGAGAAACAGCAAGGAGTTGGTACTGGGGTGTTGGTGGTTCAAGTTTTGCAGCCAACGGAAGTCGGGAGATGAAAACTCCACACGATTTTTGTATCCAATTGTGCCGATAGTGAAGATGTAACAATCTTGCAAAATTTCACGTCCTGATGCTGCTGACTTCTCAAACTCGATGTCCGTACTGCAACCACTGTGGATGTTGTGCCAAAGCGGTACGATGCGCTTAACCTGGTTCATTATCTTTTGCGCACAGTCAGCAGCAAACTCGGCTCTTGCTTGGTGGGAAGAGAGAGGCGTTGCTTGTTTCACGCTTCACCGTGTAGCTCTTTTTGCGCTTCTTTCTACCACCTCTTGCAGCTTGGCGCGTGTCGGAGAATGGATTCTTTCATGTCTCACGTTCAGAACCCCGACAGCCAAAAAACGAAATGCAATGCCCGAAAGCGGATGCGGAATCACACGCACGCGGCTAAGGTAGAAGGGTTGCCTTACTCGACAAGCGCCAACGTGCCTGCAGCAGCACAGCGTGGACTTTTGTCTTCTGTAATGCGGTCTCGACCTCGGTTCCTGGGAGGTAGTGCCGTTCTGGCGAGACAAGACATGGCGCAACTATCTGTAGCCGCTCCTTTGCTTGGACGTGGCGCTTCGTCGGAAGGAATGGAGGCGAGTAGGCGGCGGTTTCGGCCTTGCCTGTGCATGGAGGGTGTGTCGATGAACATGAAGAGGTAATAAGAAAAGGAAACAGAGCAGACGGAAATAGGTGTCCGTAAACCGTTTCATGATGGAAGTATAAAGGCTTGAGTTGCTGCATATTGGTTAGTCCTTCTCCACCGCTGCCGCATCCCCTCGTCCTTCTTCTCCTCATAGAGATTGACTTGAGCTGGCAATCGGACTGGCTTGCAGGGGTCCTCTTTCTCCTTCACCACCATCTCCAAATAGTATCAAGATCGTTCTTAAAGAACCTTATGGCCAAGTTTCTTTTCATGTAACAAGGTTGAACATAAAGCACCCTTCACCAACACCTTTCTTTCCATCACACGCTGCGCTTTCAACGTCAAAAATGGCCAACCTCGTCAGCTATACCACACCTGCAATCAACGGCTCTACCACCTCCTTCGTCAGCCACGCCACCGACCCAACCTCGTCTTCTCCAGCCCCTCCCGAAATCTCTGGCCTCTCGACCCGCATCTACCACCACCTCGGGGTCGATACACCTTTCGATCCGCAGCATCGCTATGTCACCTCGTACATCCTCCCCGTACCCTTGCTCGCTGCCATTCGCGTTCTCCTCGCCGTGTACTTCCTCGTCACCGCGCTGGCCACAGCCATCGCCGAAGGCGTTGGAACAGTGACGTATTTTACCAGTCTGTCGTTTTGGGGCGATACGGCGTATTTTGTGGTCAGTGCGGTGCATACGTGTTCGTTTTGTTGGTCGTTGACGAAGTGGAATCGGGCGAAAAAGGGCGCAGGAGCAGGAAGGATGGCGATGATGGAAAAGGCGTATCCGGTGAATGGAGTGGCGAGGGTGGATGTTGCGCGAGGCGAAGCTGGTATGGGTGCATTTGGGACTGAAGTGCACGAGGGGATAGAGAGGCAGTTGACGTATGATAAAGAGGACGAGTTCGAGTTGGGTTCAAAGTATCCGAGATCGCTGTTGAGTCGATCGTTCTCTCGCCCCCTGCAGCTGTGTCATACTGTGTTGGTGTCGACCGTCAGCAGCTATCCGTTGGTAGTGATGGTGATCTTCTGGTCGATTCTTCGAGGATCCTCTCCGCTCGCTAACCCCTACTCGGCCTTTGCCAACATCGGCAAGCACACGCTCAACTACGTCCTCACCATGCTCGACCTCGTAGTACTCTCCAGAACCCCACTTCGTCCCTGGTGGCATCTGCTTCCCATCGTCGCCATTCTGGCGCTCTACATCGGCATCGTACAGATCACCTACCACCGCTACCACGTGTGGGTGTACGGCTTCTTCAACGTTCAACAGTTTGGCGCTTCGCTCGTCGCCTTCTTCTGCATCCTATTGGCAAGTCTCGCCGCCAGTTCGTTCCTGATCACCCAGGCATTGATGTTGCTGCGCGAGTACTTGGCCACCAAGGTTCAAGGCAGTGGGGGTTGGGGAAGCGCCAAGGCGGTAGGCGTGGACGATGACGCATGTATCCCGACAAGGCGCGGTCCGGGACCGGCGGGTGAGGGAGGCAAGAGGCGCAAGGCTGCTTATGATGCGGTGGAGATGCGAGGACGCTTTCCGAGCAATGCGTTGACGGCGGATAGGTCGGGTGGGATCGTAGTCGATCACGTGCGTATGCAGGCGCTGTCGATGGTGGACACGGCGGACAAGGCGGGAAGAACGACGAAGCCGTCGATCAGGTTTGCGGATGAAGAGTGGGAAAGGCGTGCAACAAACGTGCCGAATATCGATGCTTCCAGTAGCCAGGCTCAGCTGTTTCAACCGTCGGTGAGGTGGTAGATTAGATGCTTTTGCAGCATGGTTGCTGCCTTGATTCCATTGCTACGATTACTCGAGTATTACTCAATGCATTGATATTAACTCATCCGTCATCCGCGTTTTGCGCCTCAAAGGGATCGGAGATACCCATCCAGCACGTCAAAGATCAACCCATCGGTCGGACCCTCTAACAACCGCTTCCTGTACACCTTCAACACGCACTCATCACCCAGCGCCCCCAAATGCGCATCCAACCGATCCTCCCTGTCCAACTCTCCGCTCCAATCCCCGTCATCCTCACTCTTGACCCTCGGCTTCTCTCGCAACGTCCGCTTCTTCCTCTCAAACGCGGCGATCAGCACCTCCTCCACCAACTGCCGCATCTGCTTTCTCCACGCCGGTAATCCGCCCAACCGTCCCTGTGCTGCTTCAGCCGCATGGGTCCACATGAGCAACAGCGATGTTTTTGCCAGCTTGCGTGTATCTTTCCATTCTTGCGTCGTATTGGTGTCGTTCGAGCCTGCACAGTGTAAGAGATGGAGCGCAAGGATGAGTGTAGCGTCCATCTTGACGGCTGTCACGATGGGCTGAAAGATGGAAAGATCGACATCTGCTTTTGCAGTGATCTTCTGCACTTGCAACAGCGCTTCGGAGCACGAGGTGATGAGCGTGGATCTCGACGCTGCTAGTGACGAGGACCGTTCGAGTTGGGTTAGATAAGGTCGAAGCAGGCGTATGCGAGTCCAGTGGTGAATCACGAGCGCGAAATGCTGGAGCATCGCTCGTCCGTCGCCGGCATGTTCGCGTATCTGTGCGAGAAGCGTGTCGGCGATGCTATTCCATTCGGTGATGGTGCTTAGCAGTTGAGCTGCGCCCGGTGCTGAATCTTGCTGCAATGAATGATGGCGGAGCATGTAGCTGGTGGAAGCGGCGAGGAATTGAAAAAAGAAGGTCGAGATGGAGCTCAGATTCGCACCCGACGGTAGAGCTGCTGTTTCACTATCGGAAAGATGCGCTTCATCAATGGCACCCAGTTCGGTGGACCACGTCGAATCGTCGAGGCGCTCAGCAAGCGGAAAAGGTGGAGTGACGAGCTCGAGATGCCAGGTGATGGACACCCAGAGCATGCGCGCTGCTTCACGAACGAGGTGTGTGCGATCTGGGATGTTGGTCTGCAGATACTCGCGTCGACGAAGTGTAGAAGCATTGCCGATGGAAGCGAGCAAGCTTTCCTCTTCAGCAATCGCAAACACTTGGCCGCCTTCGAATTGCGCTTTGCGCATGGCTGTAACAGCACCTGTTCGAATAGTGAGGTCGTCGGCTTCGGCTGTGGTCTGCCATCGTGTCGCGTCGTCTTCTGCGGAGGATAGCTGATGCATGCAAATGGCTCTGGCGCTTTGGAAGGACTGTGTAGAGATGAATGTGAAAAGCAAGGAATCAATGTCGGTCAGGAATGTCATGGAAGCTTCGATGGAGAGAATGGTGCTTTGACTTACGCTTTCAAGATGACGCAGAGCAGCTTTCGACCTTGCTCGTCTCAACTCGTACAGATAGAAGAGGAACTCTGTGCAGACGGTGTTGAGGTTGGGCTCGTGACTGAAGTTGCTCATGGCAAGCAGAGCCTGACAAGTAGCATGCCACCGATCGGTCATCTCCGGCACCTGCTCTGGTGTGAGAGCGATACCTTCGCTGATAATCTCTGCGATAGGTTTGCAGTCGATCGCTGACACCATGAGCTCAAAGAGGAGCGCCAAAAAGGTGAGATCGACGTCCGGTTCGTCGATCTGGCCTGTCCTCCAATCGGAAATGTCACCACGAAGGTTGATTAGCTGCACACGGATCAGACGCCAACTGATACCGAGGGGAGACTTGGACTCAAACGCGCGCAGACTGTCGAGAAGGACATTGACGACGTGATCGTTTGGTAGCAGGCCGAGAATGAGCTTTGTGCGTTCGTGTGTTGGTTCGCAAGCAAAGGGGAAGAGGTTGCCTGCCAAAAGGGAACCTACGGCATCAGCTGTGCCTTTGGCGTTAGCATCGCCATTGGCGCCATTTGCACTGCTGGCCAACAAACTACCCGCCAAGCTTGGATCACCGGCCGCAACAGCTGCTGCGGCTACGGCTGCCGCATCCGAAGCACCTTTGCCATTGAGCGGGGATGCACCAAGCAGACCAGCTGCACCATACGCAGCCGCAAGATCACCATTGGTGGCATGGCCCTGTCTCATCTGTTCAGCGATGCGATCGAGCACAACGCGAGCGTGGGGGGTTTGCAGACCCAACAGGCCTGCTGCGGTAGAGCTTGGCTCGGCAGCCACGTCGTTGGCATCATAGGCTTGCTGGGCGACGTAGTCTGGACCCAAGTAGTGCTGCAGCGTCTCTGGGTCGGCCTCATCGGCAAATACGCAACGATCGGCAGGAATGCGTCGACGCTGACAGGGGCC
Source organism: Ustilago curta (assembly GCA_928722295.1). Lineage (NCBI taxonomy): Eukaryota > Fungi > Basidiomycota > Ustilaginomycetes > Ustilaginales > Ustilaginaceae > Ustilago > Ustilago curta. The sequence goes on along the minus strand of CAKMXH010000019.1, from coordinate 301,658 downwards.
GCAGAGGGGTCTGACCTTGTCGCATTTGACTTTACGAGCTTTGCACTGCAGACAGGTGTTGACCTTGCGTCGTTTGTTGGCCGGTTGATCGTCGTCGATGGGACGCGGGTGGTGGAGCGATGACATGGCGTCGCTGCGTGTGCCTGTCGAATCTTACGATGTTGCTACTCAGTGCGATGATGTGGATCCGTGTCTTTGACGACCACAACCCTCTCAGGGCTGTTACAGATCGTCTGTGTCAGCGTCGAGTAGCTGTGTGCGCCAAGCTGATATTGCAATATGAACAAGAGCAAGCTAGCTAGGCTGCAACGTCAGCCTAGCTACTGCCTTGTCGGCCCGCACGCCTGGCCGCGTCGAGCGAGGACAGCTGTGACGACGGTGGTCGAGTGGATGGATGGATGAACGAATCGCAGCGTGCCCGAGCTTGTTCCTTGCCTTGCCTTGCCTTGCCTTGCCTTGCCTTGCCTTGCCTTGCCTTGCCTTGCCTTGCCTTGCCTTGCCTCGCCGTTTGTTCGGATGGGCTTCTGCCGGGCTTGCTTGGGTGGACGGGACTGATTTTCGGTGTTGGGTTCTAGTCTTGCAGCTCGAGCTGTGATGGATGATGATATGAGATCGGCCGACGATGCTCGGCCGGAGTGTTTGGACCCTTTCCTTTCCTTTCCTTTTTTTCTTTTCTTTTTGGTTGATCAAGATGCTTCGTTCGAGTGTCACGTCAGCCTGGAGAGAAATATGCCGACGCGACGTGAGCTCGGCATGCAGCAAGAGATTCTCTCGTACGAAATTGTTCCTGCAGCCGTCAAGCTGTCTGGACCCCCCTGTACGAGAAGCCCAGGCTGCTTTGATGCTCCAATAATGCAGAGTTGCAATCCCAGACACGATCGTCAACTTATCGATGATGCACATGTGACGACCTCGACTCCGCCTTAACCTTGCAATGGAAGGATACTGGGAGCATTGTTCTTTCTTGGACCAAGTGAAGAAAATCGAAGTATGGGTGAGCCAGCCAGCTTTGTTTCAGGCGCACCGTCGTTCAACTGCGAAATCAATAGCAAGTGCTGGTCATGGCACGTTCGAGTAGAGCCCCATGTGTGATCAAAGTGATGCGTTGGACTGTTTTTGCTCCTCTTGTTTGTTAGGCACAGACGGCGATGCAAAGCCCCAAGAGCCGAATTGCTGCAACCTCGAGCTCTGACTCGAGTGTTGGCCCGTAGACCGGTCAAATCTTGTGTTTGTTCAATTCCTTGACTTACATCAAGATAGGCGTAGGAACGGTTGATAGCGAGATGGTCTCGGTTGCCAAAGATATGACCGGGCTCAGTAGGCTTTAGACAAGGCAGTTGAGCTTGAGCTTGTTTCGCCGTTCAAAAGCAATTTCCGAAATGAGGATGACCGGTGAATCCTGATGCGCTCGCCCCAAGGCCGCTACGTGAGCGCATTGGACAAACAAGCAGGCTCTGATTGTGACAATAGAGACGAGGTGCAGACCTCCGACTGAGTCAACTTGCTGCATTGTTTCGCGCAAGGAGGGCCGCCGATGTGCACAAGATTGCTCGGCTGATGCAGCTGCACTTTTGGAGCTCTGAATTTCAAGCTCGATCCACTGAAGCGCGCAACTTTTGCAAATCACACACCCATCGGTCGAGCCGTTCGAATCGGATAGCAACAAGACGCTAAAGAGGCACAATAACACGACTGCCGGTATTCCCGAGACACTTCCGAGAGGGTATTGCGTTGGTAATGGGGCCGCTAGCCCATGTTCCCATGCGAGAGGTCCAAGCTGAGGCATGTGAAGAATCCAATGCACGCGGCCAAGAGATTCTAGAGGGGCGATCAAGGCGGCCCGAAAAGAGGGCACGCCTATTGTTCTGGGTCGGAAAATCGGCATGCTGGCCGAACATGGCTCGGCTGAAAACAAAGTTTGCAGATTGACTCGTCTCGCATGTTGCCGTGGGCGTGAGGCGGAATCAAACAAGGGCCACATGCATGTGCAGTGGTGCAATGCATCGAGTAAAAAGAGAGGGAAAAGAGATTCAAGCTCCGCACCAGAAACTACTCAGACACACAATGGTGACCGTCGTACTGTACAAGTACTGTACAGTACTGTATCTACAAGTGGACGAGCCAATTGGCGCATCCAATGACCAATGGCATTGTGTTGATGATCACCAAAAAGAGGATGACATATGACGACAATGCCAATTGTGATTCTTTCGTCCGCGTTGGATCGCGGATCGCCTTGTTCGACTGTCATGGAGGAACGCAAGCGACTGCAATGCATTCAAAAAGGTGCAGCTGCAAAGCGGCTCTGCATGATGTGGTTGGTGGCTCTAGCGCAGCCAGAAACTCGGTCTTGAACCGCGTTCGGGTTCCGAACTACAGACGAGGAGGAGGGGATAAACTGACCCGAAGCCGAGGGCTACACAGCGGGCGGGCAGGCCGGGATTGGAGAGTCTAGGATCAAGAATAAGCGCATGAAAAAGGGGACGCGACCGACAAAGACGGATAGTTCGGGCCGATTGGGTTGGCGAGTGTGCTAGTGTGTCGGACTTGACAATGGTGATCAAGGCCCGTTAGCGTCGATATCGACAACCGAAATTGACGCACCTTATCCCGGGGGGAGTCACTCTGTTTGAACCCCAAGCACCAATCAACACCCTGAGACCTCAGCTGCTTGAGGACATGCCGAACGCCAATCAAACCTACTACAGTACAGTACAGTACAGTACAACACTCGACCTTCGATGCTCTGCGTCGGCTCTACCGACCATATCACCGGCGCCGCAACAAATTGACTTGCTCTTTGGAGGGGCGCGGTGTTCGAGAACCGCGGCTTGGCGTGTTCCGAGTGGGCTTCATCCGCTGGATGGGTTATATTTTTCATTTATGACAAAGTTTGGTGGGCGAGTTGGACAAGTCGAGTCAAGTCAAGTGATACAGTAAATGTCACTCAAACGCGAGACGGGATCCTTGTCAACATCACTGTCAGGTGCAGATGAACGTGGGGCTTTGCTCTCTTGGACACCTTTTTTGTTCCATTAGCAAAGCATGCGGCCCTTGTGCTATTGTTCGGGATGGGCATTCTGCATTAGCCTACTTTTGCTAGCTTGGGGAATGTATGCTAAAGGGAGATGCTTCTTGCTCGTCTTCATTGTCTGCTGCTGCTGCTGCTGCTGCTGCTGCTGCTGCTGCTTTGCTGCACACGCGAGTCGGCCCTGGTTGCTGACAAGAAAAAGGGAGGAGCCTTGCCTGTCTCGGTTAAGCAAATTTGAGCTCCAAATTCAATCTGAGAGTAGACCGACAAGGAAGCACTCCCGCTGAATCCGGGTGGCCAAGTCACACAGACCGCCGCTTCCCAGCAAGCCAAACAGGCAATATGTAACGCACGCACGCACAGACCTAGGCACAAAGGAATTCTGCAAAAGGAAAACCAAGGCACGTCCACACCTTAAGTTGTTGTTTTTTTTATATTAGCCTTTGCTTCCATCCAAACACCCGCATTTCCTTCCAGTATTCGGGCATGCTTCATCAAATGAGTTTCACCTTCCTCTTCCCACTCTTGAACGCTGTTGAAGAAATCTAATCTATGCATCTGAGTCTTTTTTCTTCCCTGCTGCTGCTACGGTACTGTAGAGACGTCAGATCTGCTTTGGCCTTATGCCTATCATCGACGGCCATCGACGGCCTGTGTTGACGAGACAGGGACGAGTCGCACATGCCCAATCAAGCTCCGGTCCTGTGTCGGTGTTGGCTACCAGAGAAAGTGTGTGTGTCTCTCTAATTGTTTTTGATTTGGAGTTGCATTTCACATTTGGTTTTCCGCTGTTCTGTCAGCCTGTGATGCCTCCGCTTCGTTTGTCCGTGGTTGTGTGTGACTATCACGCGTCACAATATCGAGTCCAGAGTCGCTTGCTGCTTCTGCTGCTGCTCTCGTTGTGCCTTTTCTGCCGTGTCTCGCAGTAGAGCTTAGATTTGAGTGAGGCTGACGTGAATCCGTCTCTGTCATTTGTCGTATTGGTCTTGGTCTCTCTTTTTTCCCCCCTCTTTCCACCAAAACACAGAGTCGAGAGCTCTGACCCGAAATCCCCGCTCTCTGCTTTTCTGCTTTGCTCTTCACTGCTTCGCCAGCTCCTACCGCTCCTCGCTCCTCGCTCCTCTCTCCTCTCTTTATCCGTTCCTCCTTTGGTGTTGGCCCCCCCTTTCCCCTTTTTCTGGGTCCATCGGTCAAAGCAGGTGACACGAGCCCCACTCTTTGGCACTTCTACACACCCGCCTCACACCGACCCGCCCGCCGTTCGGCAGTGCAAAACGGATTTGGCACTCTGACATCCGGGCCCAAGTCGAATAGAGTTTCTCTCGCCTCTCTCTCTGCTCTGCTCTCAAACGACTTGGTTTGGTCTTTGGCCTTCTCCCTTCCCCTCCTCATCAACACTTTCTCGTCTTCATCATCATCCACTGCTCCCGCCTCCTATTCTCAACAGACCTCTGCTTTCACCTTCACTTCCGAGTGATTCTATGGACCGGCTCGTGGTATCTACTTTGCAGCTACATCAACATCTCGAAACAACGGTCCTTTGATCCTAGACACATCCACCGGATCGCAGTCGCTGAATTGCAGCATCAAAAACCTCGCCCAATCAACCATCCCTCCAGACACTGCGATAGGAAACTGTACATACACGACCTCGATACAGTCCTTTCGTTCGTAGACCGCCATCCCCAAGGCACATCCCACATTTCACCAATCCAGCCGCAGCCGCAACACCCATCTGCACATCCTCTCAACTCCACCCAAATTCCGCCTTCCAGTTGACCTTCAACATCATCAGCTTGACAGTCTAGACTCAAACATCTCTTTGGACGAACATACACGACTTCGATCAAAGGGATAATCAACTACTCGGTCAGCCATGTCCGCCTCCAACCCGCTCATCAATTCTCCTCACTCCGGTTTTAGCCGTCATCCTGACCATCCTTACATGACGCGTCCCAAACGATCCAACTCGGCACAGTTCGACCACCCGGCCCAACGCGGCGGCTTTTTTGACGGTGCTTCCAGGATGCACGACTTGAACGAGGAAGCCGCCTTCATCCCAACTTCGCTCGGAGAGCATCTGCTCGAACGCACCTATCTCGATGATGTCGTGCGACCCCTGGTTCGTGCGCTGGTCAAAGCCCGCATGACGCACGCACTCAACGGCGAAGCGGTCACCGAAAGCTCGCAGGCCTACGTCGATCTCGAGAAGCTTCGTCGTGAATTGGAACGCTCCACCCAGCGTGCCCGCTATGCCGAACAGGAGCGCGACGATCTCGCTAGGCGGTTGGATTTGGCAGGCGTACCGGACGCGCATCGAGATCGCCCAGACCGCCGTCCTGAACATATGGGACCGGGAGACCACGCTTCACTCTCGTCCAGAACGCAGTTGTTCCCCGCTCCTGCTGGCGCGAGCAAACGCCCGCGTCCGTCCGACTTTGACCAGCGCTCGCCCGGGCAAGGTCAGAGCGCAGTTTCCGTCAACGTAGCTCACGGCGAAGGTGGACCGGGAGCGTCCATCACGGTCACCACCGAGCCGTCGCAATCCGCCCCGCTCAGTATGGCTTCTCGACCCGATGTACGGTCGCCTCCGCCCGCCTCGTACGGCGGCGGCCATCCGGGCGGCGCTCCTCGACACCGACCGTACGGCGAACCGCATCACGACTCGCACGATGCCGATCCAAGACTGCACCTGGCTCGCATGCCGCTCGAACCGGACTACGGCGGCTATCATGACGAGCGCGGCGACCGCTTCGGCATGGCTTCGACGCAACCGCCGCACCGACCGCCTCTCTCGCGCTTTGGCGGAGGCAGCAGTGCCCGTTCGCCTCCCTCGAGCAGCGCGTATCTGACCTCGAGTAGCGATCGATCTTCTCTGCCGACCTTGGCCACGTTCCCGTCGACTTCGTCTTCGAGCTCGTACAGCGCATCCGCCTATCCCGCCAGCGTCCACCCGTACGAGCAGCACGAGCAGGAGGAAGTCGAACGGCTTCGCAAGATGGCGCGTCTGCGTGCGGGGGAGCAGCAGCAGCAGCCGCCGCCGCCGCCGCAACCGCAACCGCAGCCGATCGACTATGTTGCGCATCCCCATCTGCCCGGTCGGCCGTTGGGCGGGGTGGTGCCGAGCACCTATCCCGGCACGCCTGGCTCGGAAACGGCCAGCTATCCGGTGCGCAAATTGGCCTCGACCAAGAACCGGACGTGTTCCAACTGTGCAGCTCCGCACGATGCCAAGTTCCGACGTGGACCTAATGGTCCCGGTACGCTGTGCGATCGATGCGGATCGCGCTGGAAAAAGTTTAAAGAGCAAGAGTCGAGTAAACGCGATTCGGTGAGCGAGCCGAATACGGCGGCGGCGGCGGCGGCCACGGCGGCGGCGCAGGCGAGACTCAGTTCGACGAGCGCTAGTAGTCTGTCGCCGCCGGATCCTGTGGCGGGGCAAGAGGGTAGCAATGGCAAGGTGACGCCCAACGTTTCGCCGCGAGAAGGCGAGGCGCAGCGGGAAAGGGAGAAGGAGAGGAGTGCGTCGGTGGATCAGCTGGTGGATGAGTAGCAACGTGCGGGTTTGTATTACTAGTGGTTTCTGTTGTCCATCTGCTCTCAAGTGATACACGCGAAATGCGAACAGCAGTTTTAACGAGCGTTCCGTAGCGATGTGGATGTCGGGGAAGTGCTTGCGAGTGGGCATTGAGTAGACGAGTGGCCATGCAGCACTGCGGGTGCGGCTCGTTCGACCAATGCTGGCTGCTGCTCCTGGCCGTTCGTAGCCGTATCATGCGCACTCGCCACACTTAGACCGATGCCATCGTGCACGTGACGCACGTCATCCGACTTGGCAGCTTCCCAGCCGGCCTTCCATCCTGCGTACCAGTACGCGTTGAGCACCTCTTGTTGCGCTTTCGCGTCTTGGCCGGTTTTTCCGCGATCCGTCGATGGGTGTATGTCCGGCTTTGGCTGTTGTGGTTGGTGCTGCTGCTGCTGCTGCGGGTGAGCGAGCGTATCGATGCCGATCGAGTTCCGGGTGGTTTGGACGAGCTTGACGGCTTTGCGCCACGCCGTGTTGCCGGCGAGGTGGGCGTGAGGGACCTGGGTGAGGATAGGTTTGCCGCCGTTGGTTCGTGTCGAGTTAGGGTCCTTGTTGCTTCCACTATGTGCACCATTGACGCTATGTGTGCTATTCGAGCTGGTCGTACCGTTTAGATTACCACCGACGCCAATCGTACGACTCTCATCCATCGCAACGTCTCCTCGATCCACAGTGCTCGTACCGCTCCCCTCGACTCTATTGTTCCCCGCATCGCCTCTCAACGCAGACTTGCGCTGGCGCAAAACCTGATCCACATCCTCCTTGATTTGTTGCGCCAGCAACGAGTCGTATCCGGGCGCATCGTGCCACAGTGCCGAGGGTGGAGAGTCGGGCGTGTTGGTAGCGAGGTTGTGCATGTGGCAGTACTGACGCAGAGCGGCGTTGTACGCGTCGACGATGGTGAGCGGCGAGTAAAGTTCGGCGTGAGTGAGGAAGCGACCGCCTCCAGAGACTGCGGAGAGCGGGCGGCTCTGTGGCTGGGTGGCGGTGGTGGTGGATGACGAGAGGTGCGAGGGCGAGGTGGTGCAAGGCTGTTGAGTTGTACTCGATACGGGCTGATCGTGAGTGGTGTGGGAGCGATGAAATTCGGCCACGTCTGGAATGGCAAAGGGAAGCAGTGAGGTGTTGTCTGGGTCGCTTTCGTCGTCGTAGTCGACCTCGTCATCGTATACCTCATCATCGTCATATTCCTCTTGGTCGAGCCCCACCCTCGATCCGCTACAACCAACCTTCTCCCCCCACTCATCGTACTTCCACTCCAAAGACCCTCCATCCAAACCCCCATCCGCCTGCTCCTCCCCGTACAACCGAGCTCCCACTTCATCCAAGTTCCCTCCACTCTCTTGACAAGCGTGGTCGTACGACGGATCATCCCAATGCACCACCTGCTGTCGTCTCTTGACCGCATGGCTTGATGCACACTTGCGCTTCCGTTTCCCGTTGGTCGAGTACGCAGATGGCCCGGGTGAGTCGAGATCCGATACGGTTGGCGGAAGAGCATCCTCAGTGATGTCGCCATAGGATACAAGTCGACGAGACATGGTGTGACAGAATCGACCGGGGCTGTAGACGGTCGAGATGGAAGCAAACAAGAAAGAGTTGCAGTCGTGTGGAGAAGGAAAGAAAAGTTGGCTCCGACTCGCGTGGAATTCTACTTGTTCTATCAGTGGACCCTGACAATAGACGCCGAACAAGGCACCGAACACCACCTTGCTCAAGCTGAACCTCGATCAACGCAATCCTCATCTCAGTCGTGCCGACAAAACAATGCTCAAATGATCTCTGAATTCTGGTATAAAATGACAGTGTAATGCTTTGCTTTCATCCTTCTACGACCACCAACCACCCTCGTCAATCTCGACCTCCTTTTTGCCCTGACTTGCACTCGACGCAAACGAGACTGACCTCGTCGATCGGTTGGCAATGTCGCTCTGATCCTCAACATGGATCTTTGGAGCATGCATCGACTCCCAAGCTCCCAGCCTTGGCTTTTCCACCGCTTCCCATTCGTCCCGTTGAGCTGCAGCCAGTTTCTCCTTGAACCGCTCGACCAGCTTTTGGCTCTCCTCCAACTTTTTTTGAACCTCTGCGTGCTCACTTTGCTCTACAAAGTTCTCCTTCATCGCAACCAGGTCCCCCTCCAGCTGCTGCAAGCGTTCGTCGTAACGTCGCACCTGCTCTGCAGCATGCGTCTCCCTTTCTTCACTCTGCTGCAACAACCGACGTGCATCCTCCAACTCGGCCGCTTTGACTTCGAGCACCCCAATACGCAGAGTGGCTTCGGCAAGCTGTTCGGCTTTCGCCTCCAACTCTTTGACGCGTTTCTCCCCCTCCGCTAGCTTTTGATGGCTTTGAGCCGCTTTCTGCTTCTGCGTAGCACAGACTTGCTGCAGATTGGCAATCTTGTTGTCTTGCTCGGCCAACCGCTTCTCGAGAGCCACGAGTTGGCCTTCCGCTTTTGATGCACGTTCCAGCACCGATTTGGCCGAGTCGTATGCTTCGCGTTCTGCCACATTGGCCTGTTCCAACAACTTGCCCATTCGGTCTTGCGTCTCTGCACCGGCAGCCTCAGCCCGATCCGCTCGGGCCACCGCTTCGGCTACGGCCTTTGTCGTTGCTTCGCACTCCTGTGCTCTCTCCGATTTACAGGCGGCTAGCTCGGTCGCCACATGGGCCAGCTGCTCGCGCAACATCGCCTTTTCCTTCTCCGATGAAGACAACTGACTAGCAACGTCGGCTTGAGCAGCTTCAGCACGCGTCGCACGCCCTTCCGCCTCTCGAAGCTCGCGCGCCATATCAGCACTCGCCTCAGCTTGCTTCTCCAGCTTGGCCGTGAGCTCCCTGTGAGTCTCCTCGCTCGAAGCGTGCTGGGCCTCGAGCCGAGACAAGGCCTCGTAGGAAGCATGGAGTACTTGATACACACCAGCTAGCTCGCCCAGCGTCTTCTCCGCCGTCTCTTCCGCCGAGCGCCTGTCGTGCGCCAGATCCTCGAGCTTCTTGTGTAGAGCTTCGGTTTCCGTTGAAGCAGTCACCGACGAAGCAGCCGAGGTGCGGTTCATCTCGGATTTGATCTCGGCGATCTTCTCCAGGATCAGACCCTGCTTCTGACTTGCATCGCTTGCACTCGACAGGAAGATCTCGGTCTTTGCATTGATGGCGCCCGGCAGCTCGGAAAGCGTGCGTTCCGTGTCCTCCTGTCGCTGCAAAATCTTCTTGCTAAAGGCTCGAGCCTCTTCATGTTTGGCAATCAGCGGCTCCAGAAGAGCAAGCACCGGATTGAGATCCACCATGTGCTCGATCGACTGCTTGCCAATCACCTCTGCCAACCGGCCGACGAGCGCATCCGAGTCGATCGGATCCGTCTTCAAGCTTTTCACTAGAGGCTCGACCAGCTCGACAGTCGACTTTGCGATCTGAGATGATGCCGGCACGGCTTCCAGCAGCAGATCTCGGCTCCTCTGATGCTCTTCCAACAGGCACCTTCGTTCCTCTGACAAGACAGGACCAAGCGCCTGGCCAAGCTTGTTGGCAAGTCTATCAGCCAAACTTGCATCGCTTGTCGCCTTGTCCTCCAGCAACGACGGCAAGGTTGTCTTGAGCGCAGAATCCAGATGCTCCTGCACGGAATCACCCACCTCGCGGATCGACTGCCCCAGTCCATGCATCTCTGACTCGAGCATTTGTTGGATGTTGTTCCGATCCGCCGCGCCCTTCTCTGACAGAAGGAAAAGATTCTCGTCTAGCTTAGACTGCATGGCCTCTTGCAGCTTGGCATCCGACGCTGACTGGACTTCCTTGGCTGAACTGGTGTAAGACTCCAGATACGATTGAAGTTGAGTCCCGAGTCGCGTCGTGACGACCTCAGCAAAGTTGGATGGCAGACCAGAACCGTTCTGTTCCGCCTCCTTTTCGGTACCTTTCGAGTCAGAGCTAGGGCGACCCGACTCTTCAAGCTTCTCCAGAATCTGAGCCATGCTGGCTTCGATCTGCTTGCGGAACTCGCCCAACTTGACATCCAAGATCTCCTGCACGTAGTCAAAGTCCCATTCGCCTGGAGCATCAATGAGACCCGAGGTGGTCATCTTGTCATCAGACGAAGGATGCTTGGGTCGGAAGGGTCGAATTGTGGTCTGCGTCTCGTCCGATGCATCTGTGGCTTTGCGAGCATGCCGCGGGAAGGAGGAAGCAAGATGAACATCCAATGCTTGTTCCATGCGCTTTGACATTTCCTCCACGAGCCGGTCCTGATCCAGAGCGAGTTCGGCAGAGACTACGGCGTTGCGTGGGTGGGGACGCACTTGACCCATAATGGTCACTTCATCGAGGATTTTGCCAGCCCATCCTTCCAGCGCCTTGTCCACGCGGTCGACAATCTCCTCGACAAAGTCGCTCAGACTCTCGTCATCGTCGTCCCCGGAGTCATCACCGCTGTCTCTACCGTTGTGATTCGATTTGCGCAGTCTCCTGTTGACAGATGACATACCGATGCTTGAAGCAGCTCGTTGGAGTCTGAATGGAAGGGATGAACCAAAGCCCAAATCAGAAGCCAACGAGGCGGAGGAAGAATGAGAGCTGTGAGGCCCCGCAGGGATATGCATGGGTTGAGCTCGCCCTGCCGATCGAGCCGCTACAGAATTCTGCCAAGCGGATGGCACCTTGAGAGTCTCGCTCGAAGTCTGACCCGCGTCCATAGCTTGAGCAAGCAAACCATTGTCCTGTCGACCGTTCTGCAGCGACGCTTGCTGACTTGACGGGGTTTCGCCGGCATCACCCGGATGATCATTTTCAGAAGGGTGTCGGATGGGAATAGCCTTGCTGCCGGTCTCTCTTGCAAAGAAGGACGGGTCGAAGATCGAAGGCACAGCTCTTTGTTCGGAGTTGAACTTCGCCTGCTTGTCTTGCTGGCCCCAATCAGGCAAAGATGGACGCTTGAAGCTGGTCGAACCGCCAAACTGCTGATTGCCTTTCGCCCATGTTGGCACGAAGGAAGGTGCATCTGCAGTAACGCGAGAATCGTGAGACACAGCACGCTGTTGCGATTGCGAGTAGCCAGCTGGCAGGAACGGCGGTGGACCATGCCTAGAAAGCGTGCTAAAGCTGCGCAGTGGACCTTCGATACTTGCCGCCGATGCTTTCGGTCGAGGAGGGCTGGTGCTGTAGGTAGGGTAGCGTATGTCATCTTCGCTCTCATAGTCTATGGGTCCGTAACGTGTACGTTTCTCTCGTCCCTGCACCTCTCGGTTCTCGCCTTCGGGTCCATCGCCTTCACCGTCGATTCCGGCCAGGGCGATGCTTGGTGACGCGGAACGCGATGTCTCGGGTACTTGCAGCCTCTGGCTCGACTTGAAAGTAAAGGCAGCGGGAGTGAAGGGCGCGGCGCCGACATTGAGGTGAGGAGCATCCGCAGTTACTTCTGCCAGCGAGCCAAAACTGGATGTCTTGATGCTGGGAAGGCGGAAGTGCTGACCGTCCACAGCATCCGTTCCACCGTGCAAGTAGGAGATGGGCGCAGAGACCGCCCGGAGCGCTGTGCTCGCACCGCCACCGAATTTGAACTCCTTGGCACCGGGATTGAGCATCGAGATGCCCGAAGCTCGTCCAAGTGTTCCCGACATGGGCGGACGACTCTCCGAAGGAATGCGGTCTGGACGACCCGGCGATGGCGTGACTGCCACAGAAGGTTTGGTTGGCGGAAAGCGAAAGTCTTGACTGAGGCGCGGTGCTTGAGCAGCGTGATACGATCCTTCGTTAATGCCAAAGGTCTGGGAGTCGTCGATATCGGACTGCACCTCATCCGAAGGATTGCTGATGATATCTCCGTGGTGCGAGCGTCGGCCGTGCTCATTGCGAGGACCGTTAGACAGATCACGATCGACTTGATATCGACCATGTTCATGCAGCTCGCCCTCGCCAATACTGCTGCTAGGCAAGGTGTTGTTGGTACTGGCACGACCATGTCGACGTTCTTTGCGTTGGCGACGAGCATCGCGTTCAGCTGCACGATGCTGCCGGCGCAACATGCGCTCCTCTCGCGCTGCTTCCTCATCGGAAGGATTGCTGAACTGCTCATCGGATGGGGTAAGGGAGTCTCTGAGGCTATCGTCGTCATGGCTGGCGTTGGAAGTATCGTCGTAGCCATAACGGTTATCAGCATCGCCAAAGGCGGACAAGTGGACACTGCCTTGGCGTGCACGCCAATGATCCGGCCCGTACTCGTGGTGCTCTTCTTCAAAATCGGAAGCGTCGGCATCCTCGCTTGGGTTCGTGCGGATTTCAACGTCCTCGCCATCATCATCATCGATAAGCTCGTCAGCCTCTTGGTCTCCTCGTCGAGACGTGCTGACAGAGATTCTCGAGGATTGTCTGGCATGCTTGCGACCATTCTGAGCAGCGGCACGCGTTTCAGGCTCGTACCCAAATCCTCTGCCAAGATCCTTCCAGCTGCCGCCGGTCTTGTCAGTTTTTGGGCGTTGTTCAGCGAGCTCAGCTTCAGCCTCTTGCTCTGCGTCATCTTCGGCAATGTTGGATAGGAAAGGCTCTGGCTTTGCGAGAAGAGCTTCGGAGTCCGATGATGGCTTCTCGGGCAGATCCTGGGCTTCAGAGGAAGGCTTGGATGGGCCTTCGTCCGAGTTGGCGCGGATCATGTCGAAGGCGCTGAAGACTTCGGGGCCAAAGGGACCGCCAGAGCTGGGCAAGCCGAGCGACATGGTGTGATTGTGCTTGAGAGAAGGCCGAAGGAAAAGATCGGCCTTGTCAGCGCAACGGCGCGCAAATGCTTCTCGCAAACGATCGGGCAGGTCTGTCTGGAAGCGGCCAAACGGCTCGGTAGGCTTGTTGGAGCTTGAGACGGTGTCTGGATCAAGTGGATCATTAGGGTCTTTGTGCGATTGCTGCTGTTGCTGCGATTGCAAGAAGCGGTTGAGCTTGAAAGTGACCATGCTTGGGTCGGCCGGCGTGGAAATGGACAGGCTGCGACCTCTTTGGTCTGCATTGAAGGCAGCTGTATTAGGTGGCAGTTGTGTGCCAGCATGGAAAGGGGGAAGATCAAAGTCGCTGTCTGCGGCTTCGGCCTCCATCTGCTGCTCTTCGTAGCGCATGTCGAGATACTCGTCCCAAGCACTCATACCTGGGAGGTAGATGTCGATGGTGTCTGGCAGACCAAGCGAATGGGGCCAAGGCTCCGGATGAATCTGGCATGTCACTGCGGCATCTTCAGGCAATGGAATGCACGGAACGAGATCATGCTGATCTGGGGTCAAAGGCTGTCGCCGAATCCATTTACTACGCGTGGACGCAGCAGCACGAGCATGACGATGCCTGGCCGTCTCGGATTTGGTTTTGTCGCTCGCCTGTTGAGCATCGTCGGACTGGTTGTCGGTTCCATCTTTGAGATCAAGCTGCTCTGGATGAGAGAGCAGCTCTTGATCGTCGGGCAAAGGCTGTTCGGCCGGCACGCATACGACGATCTTCTTCTTTGCCTTGAGAGCTGCAAGGCTAGCAGCAAAAGCGGCGGGGTTCATTGAGATGGACGGTGTAGAGTTGTGGCCGGTGGTCTTGAGTGGCGTGACAGGCGGGAGAGCTTTTCCCTTTCTGAATCTCATGTTGCCGTTGACGAGCGCACCGGGATGAGGCAGGCCTAGACTAATCTGGCCGGGCGGCATGATGAAGGGACTCGGAGGGCCGGAGGCGTTAGGCGAGAGTGGGGACGGTGGGCCCACAAAGCCACTCGGGTGGGGCATGTGATTGATAATGGGTGGAGTTGCGAGGAAGGCGGGGAGACCGGTGAGTTGGACGCTCGCATTGTTCATGGCATGACCGAGCCGATGGGATGGTAGTGGCGAGCGAGACGGATTTGTGATGGGTGGCGGAGGAGGTTGCTGGGATGGATTCGCCGATGTCTGTGGCTTGAAGAGGTTGGAACCGGGGGCTTGGCCAGGGACAAAAGGACGAACGTTGGCGTTCATCTGCTTTGTGCCACCGGACGCGCTACCGACGGGAGTCAATTGATTCTGTATTTGGGTAAGCTGAAACGACGTGAAAGCCGGAGGAGGAAAGGTAAGTCAGTAGGAAAGCTAAAGTGAAGCATGATAGCTAGTGAGCGATCAAGCTAGAGCTTTGCGACTGGTGACATATGGAGGGGTGAAAAGCGAAGGAATCAACATGAACTCACGAGACTGGGTCGAGCTGGCTGCTGGGTCGCTGATGCAGGGGTCGCTGATGCAGGTGTGCTGGCAGCTGACGAAGACGAGGGCCTTTCAAGAGGGGAAGGCTGTGGTAGTGTATCTGCACCGGAACGGCTCAGCACATTGGAGGGCTGAAACGCCGGTGCTGTGACGTTGAGGGTACGAGCCTGCATTGCGGTGTGCAGTGTGCCAGCGGATGGGATAGCTTGCGTGATTGAGGGCGATTTCAGAGGGACGCGGTCAAAGGTGGAAAGAGACTTGAAAGCGATGCAGAAAGGCCTCTACAGTCGACGCACGATCAGCAGCCGTCGGAAATTAGAAGGCGAGCATCGAGACCAAGGTTGAGCAAGCTAGCTAGCTTTTGGTGACACGAGGGATTGGAGATGCAATGCGGGGGAAGCGTCGACTATCAAGACAACTGTGCCAAGCTGTGTTGAAGGTGTAGAGAGCCATAGAAACGCTGAGGACGCTCTATTGAGGAGCCGAACAGATGCGCTACTACGATCGAATGGCTTTGATGATCGACGAGGGTCAAGATGGATGAAGGAGATGAAGGATATCAAGCACCAACAAGCCTGGCCAGCAAAGACGGGATTGCTTTTGCTGTGCGCTTCTTCTAGCCTATTGTCCAAGCTCGTGTTCTCTGCAACGCACTGTTTCGAGCTGAGCAAGCCAAAGTGAGGGTGAATGTGTGTGTGTGTGCGTGTGCAAGCGCCGCCGCAATGCATTTGCGTGGCATGTGTGTACGCCTGTGACTTTAAAAGTGGGCAAAAGAAGGCGTTCCGAGACACCTTTTGCATTGGCACACGCTTGCACAGATTCAACAACGCATGCACTTGCACTCGCACTCGCACTCGTACACGCACGCACACACGCATGCTATAAGCTTTTCTCGGCTAATCGTACCATCCGACACCAGATCTGCAAGAAGCGTACAGTACACTCCACTCCAGAAGCCTTTGCTAAAATCACACTTTCAGCCTCTTTTTTTTTATACTGTAATATTATTTTGAGCCCACAGTTGGCCGACTGGTTCGCATTCTTTGAGGAATCAAGATTGTCAGTCCGGGGTGAACTCACCGTTGAGAATCGTCGAGCTAGAAGGGGCAATCGCTTCGAGTTAACACAGAGAGCAAACATGTGAGATTCAATTGCCAAGACTGTGCAGGAGAGCAACAAAGGATCGTCGCAGTGCATGTTTCAGATCCACAAAAACGCGTCAAAGGGAGAGAGAGACCAACACTTTTGTTTTCTTCCTCGCTTCATCCGGCCGATTGGCGAATGTGGAGCACAATAGGTGTCTTCGGAAGTTGCGCGGCGGCGGGCGCTTCTTGCCATGCAACCATGGTCTCTTGCCTTGAACGCCAACACACAACGCTCCCGGCGAGATGACTAAACTCGTACTTTCGGCGTCAAATTCCCAGCTGCTTCGCCGACTGGCACAGAGCGGATGCAGCCACGATGCGGTTCGAGCACTTCAGACCGCTCTGCAGGAACAACCACAGCCAAAGTTGACACCCGACAGTGCGGCTGTTCCTTCCACCTTGACTGGAGCGATGGTGCTGCATCATTCGATGCTGATTCGTATCGCTGCGTGGGCGGCGCATAGCCATTCCGACGCGACAGAGCTGATCATCGACACAACCAAACTCAGGCTATCCTCCCTCGTAAAGGGGTCTCACGTCTATATTCCGCCCAAACCGGTATTTCAGCGCTCGAAACAACTCGAAGATTCCCTCGCCGCCATTCGTAAGGCTCAGGAGCAAGCCGAATACCAACGCATGTCATCTTCCACCACCACCACTACCGGCTACAAGATCCCAACGTCCTACGTCAACATTGCAGGTGTCGATCCAACTCTCTCTCTCGACCAACGCATTGCATCGCACGCCTCATCTCCGCATCTCTCCTCATCGCCCATAGCACACGCACAAGAACTAGCATGGAAAGACGCACAGCGCCAACTCAGCGTCATCCTCAACATCTTTCTGTCCACCTTAGCCACCGCCACCGCAGCTTGGTGGGCAAGCGGCAATGCCAGTGTCGCCAACAAGGTGTTGGCCAGCTTGCTCGTCGCAGTCGTCACCGCCGTGGCCGAGATTGTCTTGTACAATAGATACAGTGTCTATGTTGGCGAGAGCAAAAGGGTCAAGGCTAGCAGATTGAAGGGCTCAGATGTCAAGACCAACACAGCAGACTTCAGACCGCTGCAGCTGGCTAGCGCTGCAGCAACACCAAAGCCACCACCGACACAGCCCAGCAAAGAGCCTTCATGATCGACCCGCCTTCACCAACCATTGCACGTCAGAAGCTCTCTGTGCACCAGTTTCAATTTCATCTTGCATTTCTCGTCGAAAATATCATCTACATGCACTGGCGTGTTTTTGCCTCACTTGTCCTTGGGACAGTACTGAACAACGGCCCATCTGCCATTCACTCGCCATTGCGGATCCTCCTTCTCCACCTCGGCTTCCTGGCCCGGCTTCAGACCCACACACACATCCGCCTTGTTCGTCCTCAACGCCAGGATCTCAATCGTACCAGCCAGCGGTCCCAGCGCCTCGCGGAAGCTCGTGTCCGACTTCCACGTCGCATCCGATGTGAGCTTGCGGTAGTTGAGATCTCCTTTGAAAATCACCAGGTCGCTCTTGGTTGCAAGCTCCGTGTGCAGCTCAGCAGCGTAGGTCGCCATGTTGGCATACGAAACGGGCTGCGTCCAAAAGCCGTTGGCAGAACCCGTGTCGGCGCCCAGAGCAGTGTCGAGCGGGACCGACAGCTTGAAGCGACCATCCTCCATGTGCTTCATCCACCTCCTCACCATACCCTGCACGGGTGTCTGCGACGAAGGCGTCTCGTCTTTGACTGCAGTGGATCGCCCTCGACCATCTCGTTCGTCTTCTTCGTCGTGGATCGAAAGCGAAGAGAATCGCGAGCTGTCCATCACGTACGATCGCGATGGAGAGATGGTCTGCGAACGAGCATTCTTGAAGTAGGCTGGGTCCATCTGGAAGTTGCGGCTGCCCGCAGGAGTTCGGCCACGTCCCGTCGAATCAACGCTACCGTCCCTGGCCTGCAGATGCAGACTGCCAGAAGGGTGTGGGGATCGACCACGTTCTTGATCTTGAGCCATCTGCAGCGAGCGCGAGCCAGCTGGCTGCGCTCCCTGACCGCCAGAAGCATTGAACGAATACTTGCTAGGGTCGGCCTGCAGATCTCGGCTGCGGCTCACACTGCGGTGTCGCTCGTGACCCGCATCCTCCTGGCGTGCAAAGAAGCTCGGCTCAAGCAGCGACTCGATCGTGTGTCGGAAGTCGGGAGGCGTGACATCCGAGACGAACCAAGGCATGTTCTTGGGATGGAAGACCACCTCGGCAACGTGAGGTGTGGTCAGGAGCCAGTCGGCGAAGATCATGTCGGTCACCAGCTCAAAACCGGCATTGTCGAGCACAATGTCGACTCGTCCGTTTTGCAACGACGAAATCTTGCTCCAAGCTTGGTCGAGGTCGTTGCTGAGAATAAACTTGCTTCGAGCTTCCTGCTGTTCGCGGCCAGTGGTCTGCAGAGCCTGCAGGTCGGTGTAGGAGAGGTTGGTGAGCAAGCTGAGATCGGTAGCATTGCCCCACAGCGACATCTGCGCCATCTCGTGGAAGAGGACCTGGCGTCCTTGCGGGGTCGACTCGGCACCCTTTTCGGACGAAAGCGACTTGGTCACCAGATCTTGAATGGTGTTTGCGAGAGCGCTGATGGCGGTACCGGAGCTCTTGAACGTGTCGAGCTTGGTCTTGGAGAACGGATCGTACTGCTTCCAGTGCTCGCTACGTGCAAAGAAGCTCCTGAGCAGCCGGTAGAGGTAGCACTCGGCGAACAGCCATGGAGCAGAGAACCAGGTCCATTTTTCCTTTTCGATGGTGGAATCAAACAGCTCGGTGGAAGGACCGTCGTCAGCATCCTGGCCTGAAACGACGCGGATCGGCTCGAGAGGGCGATCTCGGCTCATGTCGTGCTTGAGCGCGGCCACCTTTTCGATAATCTGCTTGCCCTCTTGAATCTTGGCCGACTGGTTGGTACGTGAGTAGGAGAGCGCATGGTTGGCGCTGTAGATGCTGTCGATGACCTGGGTCAAGATGGCAGGCCAGCGTTTGACCGTCGATTCGTAGGCGAAGCTCGACTTGTCCTTGGCCGACGTGGGCGCAACGGGAGGAGACCAGAGCATCTTGTAGTTGACGCAGGAGAAAGAAACGTGGACCAAAGCTCTATGAGGAGGATGGCAAAGTACAGTCAGGCAAACAACGTGTTGGACGGAGGTGGTGGTTCTGAAAAGAGCAAAGTGGCGCAAGTGATGAAGAGAAGCAAGTGGTCAAAGCAATCGAGTGCGACTGATTGGTTGACGAGGTCTGTGTGCGAAAGCAGCGTCACGCGGCCAATGCAGGAAGGATGCTGCTGCTTTGCACCGAAGAGTTAATGCAAGCGTAGAGTTCTCTCTCTATCTCTAGAGAGAGAGAGAGAGAGAAAGGCTTGAAATTTGCGAAGAAATAATATGCTTGCGTCGCTTGGCTTGCTGTTGGCGCGTGCGGGGTCACATGGCGTCCCAGCGACAATTTTACAGCCCAGCGCAGCTCAGCTCAGCTCAGCTCAGCTCAGCTCAGCTCAGCTCAGCTCAGCTCAGCTGACAGCGGCGCAGCAACAGAGACAGACGGCGAGAGGTTCACCCCACACGTTTTCCTCACGGACCCCCTTCTCTCGGTATGTCTCATGGGCAACGTGTCTGCGCTGCACATGCAGCTGATGCTCGTCTGGTGGTGTTTTCGACTTGTCGTTGCAGCAGTGCTTTGTTCGTGCATTCGTTGAGCCTGTTCGTCGCCATCTTTTCTGATTTCGGTCAAGCTTGTCTTTTCAAACAATTTTTCGGGTCCATCAGTCTCGTTGCAAGCGAGCGAATACGATGGCTTGC
This sequence comes from Ustilago curta, assembly GCA_928722295.1. Lineage (NCBI taxonomy): Eukaryota > Fungi > Basidiomycota > Ustilaginomycetes > Ustilaginales > Ustilaginaceae > Ustilago > Ustilago curta. Next base: position 281,907 of record CAKMXH010000019.1, on the reverse strand, counting down.
CAATATTGTGCTCATGGAAAAAGGCGTTCGATACGGATCACAAAGCCGCACTCCAGATACCAGTACCGAAGGATGGGAATAGAACTACGTTTCTCGATACACTATACAAACACAAATTGCCCAAAGGAGGAGGGAGGGAGAAAATAAGGGCAAAACATAGGTTGAGAAGGGATACAGTAAACGGGGGTAGCTTCCTCCTGAAACGCCAACTGAGATAGCAACTCGCATCTCGTCTCTCGAAGTCCAAGGCATACCTGCGAAAAGAGTCTTGTGCCGCAATATGTCGTGTCGTCAAGCGTGCAGCCTCAACCCATTCCGGCACCGCTCGGATGGCCGAGGTGGCACATCCAAATTCTCGTCTTGTACAGCCGGAACAGTTCCTTGACCAAGTCTCGAAAGTCGACACGCACGCTGGCCGTATAGTAAAAAGTGAGCTTGCGCCTGTCCCACTGCATCTCGGCCGCCACCACGCTCATCGGCAGTCCGCGCTGCATCACTTTCGAAATGCACAACTGCAGAGCGTGTTCTTCGTCTTGCGCCTTGGAATACAGCGAGCTCGTATCCACCGCCGTGGCCTTGGTGAAGAGACGCTTTGGGTTGATGGTGCGCATCGGTCGAGCCGCCGCCGTTGCGTTCGAGTTGGCGGATGCCTGCGATCCACCCGTTGCCGAGGTCGGTGAACCACTCAGACCAGATGCGTTCGACGCCGTCTCGTCGCCTGCGCCAGAGCTCCCGGGACCGATCAACAAGCCATTGACTCCATGTACGCCCGCAGCGCCCGCAGCCCCCACAGCTGCCGTACCAATCGTCAGGTCCGATTGACGCGCAAGGAACGTTTGCACCTGCTCGACAGTGATGCTGTCGTTGACCACCGTTCCCAGATCCTTGCCTCGGTCGGCCTCCACAATCACCAGATCGCCACGACGAATTGGCTCGCTGGCGCGGTTTGAGGGCGACTGCGATGGCGACATGGAGCGGAAAAATAGATCGGTACGTCCCTGCTTGAACTCGACAATGTACAGTGGCGTGTCCTTGGCGAGACTCGTGAGCGGAACGCCTTTACCAAGCTCCTGCAGCTCGCCCGGCGTGTTGGCGCTGAAAGCAGGACCACCAGAACCTCCGAAACCCCCAGAAGAGCCCATCGACGAAGGCGGCATCGGTCCAAGCGTTGCCAAGCTAGAGAACGTGAGGTCGTTGCAAGAGGCCGACATGGGTGGACTCGGGGCGATGCCGGGAAGACCTGCGACCACTGCACCAAAGCCAAGCTGCGGCTGCGGCAGAATGCAGGGCGGCACAACAGCCATCTGCGGCATGATGCGACCGCTCGGAGCCGCGACAGGATGGCCCGCAAAGCCGTGCATCGGCATGTCGCCGGCAACGACACCCGCTGCATAGCTACCAGTATCAGGCTGACCTTGCGACAACGATCCAAGCGGCTGCGACGCTGTAAAGGCCTTGGCCTGCGCCGAGAGGCCCCGACGCGTGCTGGTGTTGGCTTCAGAACCACCACGAACTCCAGCAGGCGAGGTTCCAGGACTGCCACGCACCGTGCGAGTGCCTTCTGCTTGATTGTCAAAGACAAAGTTGGCGCCAGAGGCCTGCGGACGTGTCTGTACAATGCCTTCGCCAATCGACATCTGACGTAACTGCCTCGACATTTCAGCAAGCGTGCGCTGGTCTTCCCCAGGCATGCGTGCTGCCGTCGGAGAGGATGCCATCATGTCCCAGCTGACCGACAGGCTGTCTCTGCCTCCGTGATTGCCGCGAACATGGGCAGAGTCAGCCAAGCCGCGAGATCCTGCCTCGAAGCTGCCAAAGCCTCGGTCGTTGAAAGCAGAGGGTACCGATGCTGCATTGTCGCCAGCTACACTCGAGTGCAGCGCGTCACTTCGAGACGTTGTTGAACCGAATGGAAGATCGCCGGCAAGATCGTCCATGGACAGTGCGAGGCTGCTGCCTGAAAACGGGTTGAAGCCCGGAATGACGCTGCTGACGCTGCTGACACTGCGGTCTCGTCCATGGCTGGCAGCACGTGGCCACCCTCCGACGCTGGAAGCGTGCTTTTCATGACGATCGCCGCTGTCGCTCATCTGACCTCCGTACGAGCTTGGCACGTCAAAGCCGATAGCACGTCGATGACCCCCGATGACTCCAGCAGAATCGCGATTGGGACCGGTGCCAGCGACGGAGTGTCGTCGTGACTCGGTGCCAGCAGCGGGACGTTGCGAGTCATCTCCAACCTCTGCTGCTGCCGTCTCGGGATAGCTCGAGAGCTGAGGAAGATCAGGCATGGCGCCAAAGGGAGACGACATTGAGTGAAAGCTGGCGCGCGACGTTCGCAGCGAAGGGTCGGAGAAATCGAATCCGAGATCGTTGAATCCGGCAGGCGAGCTCAAGAAGGGCGAGGGAGATGCCGGCTCCTGCTGGCTACGCACGTATGAGGCAGAGAAGCCGCGATGAAGGGGTGGCAAAGGCCTCTGCGGCATGCTCGGGTTCGGACTGGTGCTACTGGCCATCGTGCCGGTGTTGCGTCCTTCCCAGATGGTGCGAGACGGGACGGTAGATGCTGGAGCGATTCGTCCCGCAGCAGTCCTGGCCCATCGGTCGACGAATGGGGCCGCACTGCTGTGGAGAGCCAGAGCTGCGGCGCTCGAGGCCGAGCGGTGGCGCGAAGCACGCATGGCCTGCTCCACAGGAGAGATAGCTGCATCCGAGTCGAAGCCCAGCGTAGAGCCGCGGCGAGTGTCAGAGTAGGCGGACCCCTCTTCCTGCATCGTGGCCAAGATGCCACCCGATCTGGCTGCCAGAGATGAGCGCGCCTCTTGCGACGCATCAAGCGGATGAGGCGAGCGCGCGACACCAGCGCGGCTGAGGGAAGCTTGCTGTTCATCGCGAGTACGAGCGCCGCTGGCGGAGAGATCGAGCTTCAAGCCAGAAGGTGGCATGGAAGGGACGTCGACCGAAGTGGCAGGCGAGGTGCCGTGTCGAGCATCGTCACCATTGAGCGAAGCTGGATGAGAAGGATTCGAAGGCGAAGAAGAAGAGTCCGGCGAGCTGGAGGAGCCGTGACGATGAGAGTCTTGTCGCGGCGGAGGCGGCGATTTGACAGAGTCGGAAGACTGCGCCGCGCCGATCTGCACGGCCTGCGATTGAGCTCGCTCGCCCTTGTCGGTCATGTTGGCTGTCGTAATCAAAAAATCAGAAGTTGCTCGAGACGTGGAGATGAGCGATGCCCCTACCGCCGCAGGCTGTGTCTCTGCGTCGAGGGCGTATCGAAGTTGAACTTGTACGTATGCAAGGAGGGTCTCCTAGGACGAGGCCGATGGACGAGCAGACGATATTGAAATGTAGACGTGCGCCTTGTCCCTATCTTGCGAGCTCTAGGTCTACAGCCGGCGATCGTCTACAATGATACGAGGCGATGATTTCACAATGTGAATGCCAGCCAAGAGTGATGACCCAGGAGGAAGCAGATGGGGCCAGTAGTCGGCCAAACACAACCTCCGGATAGCTAGTGTCAAGGCTACCTCGAGGCTCGCCGAGAGATGAGCAGGGCGTAACAACGCAAACGGAGTAGAGTGCCAAAGCGGACTTGGCGTGTGTCAGGTATAGTCGGGTGCAGCTGTGTCGAGCTCTTGCTGTCTTGCTGGATCGTTGAGTCGGTTGGTTGAATGAAGGAGATCTTGCTGCCGGCTCTAGCGCCGCTCGAAAAAGCTTGCAATGTCGTTGAGGAATTGATGCCGGGACTGATCAGGATGGCGAAGAAGGAGAGGGGTTCAAAGTCAGTCGATGGCGTTGGAACAGGAATGAAAAACTGCGAGCTCGATCACAAATCAAGCGTAGGTAGGAGAAAAAGCTGCCGACGAAAAGGAGACGACAGATGGCGATGTGTAGGGCAGCCAGTGAAGATGGAGATGGTGTAAGGATGCGGAGGAGGCAAGCTGTCGAAGAACAACAGAACGAAGAGCGTCGTGTATGAGAAGTAAGGAGGGGAAGCTGGAGGCAGCCAAGGAGAGATCGTGGTACGGACGCAACTCCCGAACATGCCAAGACCTGGTCCTTTATGAGGAGTAATCGCAACGCTGTCTCGGAGTCGCTCCGACTTTGCACCAGCTCTCTCAGCGCTCCCTTCTAAGAGAACAAAGCGAAGCGATGAAGCGCTGACGGATTCAGCTCCAATGCGAGAGCGAGTGAGAGTGTGCTTGCTACAAAGATGGAGCTCGGAGTTAAGCATCCAGGCGCAACGATTGGTCAAAGCTTGGTTACGCGGTTGCCGTCCAGGACCAGCGAGCCAGGCCAATGATGCTGGGCCTAGCCGATCAACCGAGCCCAACTTTCGAGACTTCAGCGGCCAAAGCACCAGGAGCAAGGCAAGAGGGGACAAGACGGTCGGCATCTTGTTGTCCTTCGAGCTCCAAGAGCGCAAGGCATCTGAGCTGAACTGAGCTCTCGAGAGGGCAAGCCAAAACGGTCGCCAACTCTTCTGTCTCTTTGCCTCCCTCCAACGACGCTGGGCAGTGTGGCCTCGACTGCTTCCTATCTATCACATGCTGCGATGGCTTGGCAAGCCGTGTGTGATTTTACAGCACGGTAGCGAGATGAGTGATGGGGTGAAAGGGGATGGACGTGAAACGGCTGAACAGGGTCTGAGACGGGTTGTCGAAGAGGAAGAAGCAACGGCAATAGCAAAAGCAAAAGCAACAGCAACAGCAACAGTCGGACAGTGACTGTGACAGAGACTGTGACTGTGTCTGTGTCTGTTGTGCAAGAAAGATTGCACTATGATCGGTACGGCACTTCCAACGGCTAGACAAGCGCAACGAAATTGAATCGTCTTTCCGCTGCTGTTCTGGCTGCTGTTCCTTGTCGCTGCAATTTGGTTCTAGACCGTAGCCACGGCTTAAAACCTCTGGCTATTCAAGTAGCCATGGACGCAGTCGAGTGACAAGGCGGCGTTCTTCCGGACAAGAGTGGAGTGGCGCTTTTCCGTATCGAAAACAAGGGCAGTGACGGCAAAGGGTCCAGATCTGGACTGCGCGAATCCGTTTGGGACTGCAGCGCGCCAAAACGGCCTCTTCCGGCCAAGTCGGATGGCTGCTTGACAACGCGCCGCGCGGCCGAAAGGAAAGCGCAATGCAAGCCAAAGTCATGAAAGCATCCTTGGCGCGACCAGCAAAAGAAGCGACAGGTCGATATCCGAACGGCAATGCCTGCGAGGAGAAGCCTCCACAGAAGCAACCACGAGATGAGATGCAATGAGACGAAAACGAGGCTGTGAAAAAAGAGCCATCCATCCTGAAAGCCAGGGTTCCAGGGGTCTCTCTGCAGCGTCTCTCTACAGCAAACCACGCCTCGTCACGAAGCGACCGGATCCTTGCCACTCCAGTCACCACAGAGTCACACGACATGTGCAGAGCTAGCGCTTGTACCGATGCATTTGACCGTGTGACTCACCCGGTCTTCATTCCGTGGCAACCGGACGAAGACTGCAGCAGACCCGTTGACTCTTCTCTAAGATCACAGCAGCCATCCAGCCATCCAGCCATCCCGCCATCCAGTCATCCGAGACAGCTGTCCAAGCGTCGGATCAGAGAGGGCCAGCGTGTCAGAGTCGCTCACAGCTGCGACAAAGCTTCTGAGCGCAGCAACCGCCAGCGGTAGCGGTATCTCCGGCTCTCTTCATCGGCACTGGCGAATGGCGCAGCCTGTCTCTCCCGATCCAAAGAGCTCGAGGCGGTGAACAAAGCTGCTTCTGGCTGCTTTCCGAGGATGAGACACTAGCAGCATTCCCGGTTGAATCGACTCTATTTCCACGCGATCGCCTGCCTCTTGGCCACCACCAATCCTGTCATCTTTGTCGTAAGCCTCAACCTACTTACCGATGATAGCTGATTTCTATGGTATGTTCAAAGGACGTTTGTAGCCGGAACCTTTCCAGTGGCCTGTCGATCAGCTTACCGTCTGCGCAGACGGCGATGCTTTGAAGCGCGAACGCGGCAAACGATTGCTTTGTCTTGCTGCGATGACCTCTTCTTGCTGCGGATGCGACGCTGTTGAACTGCCTGACGAAGGACAGCTCACCCTCGTTGAATCGCTCGAACTTGATGGCGATGATCTGGACCGCTCGAGTCTTTCCTGTCCGCTGACGAATCTCAAAGTACCCTTTTGAAGTTCGGGTTCTTTGTGGTGACCTTGACTTTATTATTACAGACCTGCGAAAACTTGCGATGCGACTCTATCTATACGGGGTATCTTGGCGCAATGGAAAGGTGAAGAGATCACGCTACCATGCGAAGCAGGGCAGTGCTTAGCACTCCGAGACACGAAATGGAGCCAACTCTTGGACCGAAGAGTGCGATCCCCAGGGGTCGCTGTGGGTGTCTACGAGACCTGCTAGAAGGCGTAATGCCCGCGGACAGAATCGATGGTAGAGCTTGTGCTGATGCAGAGGCTCGATGCATCGAACGAAGCGCCTTTGTCGCAGTTGTCTAGGCGGGCTGCAGTGTAGCTTTTACTGCCAAGATGTCGAGGACAGAGGCTGCGGATGGGACGCTCCACAACGATGTCAGCAGGTCCAGCTTGTACGCGCTGCAATCCGGCGATCCAATTCGACGAATTGCGACCTGTATAGCGTCGCACGGCAGCAACTCCGATGGCAGAACGTCTATGCTGTTGTGGGTGTCTAGGTTGGATGGTGGTTGCGTGGCATCCCAACAACGACGGCGCAGTGCAAGATGGTCTAGGAATCGAGGTTGGGCTGGAACGAGGATGTTAGATGGCGAAAGATGCGATGGACGACGAAAGGGTGGTTGTTGCAATGCACGCTTGAACCACTCCCAGCAGCCATGATATGAAGTGGAGCACGTCGAGGAGGTGAGAGTGGAAACCAGCAGCGAGTGGACTGTATGAGGCTGACAGAGATTCCTCTCTCCTTTTCTTTTTTAGACCGCTTTGGCATTCGGCTCAGTGACAGGTCGCATGTGCATCCGTCGCAAGCGCAGCAAGCCCCCGGATTCGAGGGTCTCGTAGCGAGAAAATCTGGGGTCCGCTCCCGACCTGGCGTGGCGTGGCTTGCCTTGTCTGCTCAGCCTTGGTGCAAAGGCGAATTTAATTAAGAAAAAAAAAACGGAGCAACTGCATCTCAGCACGCCTAACTGCATCCGCTGCCAACCACCAATTCACACTCGACAATCTTGCGCTTGCTATCGGTGGTTGAGGCTGTCTTCAGCATCACGAACATGCGAACGGTCGAACGCTGACACCTCGATCACCCTCTCCCAACGAAATTCGGTACGGATTGTACTGGCAGAGATATCGTGGACGTCGGGGCTCGATAAATTCGGTACAAGCGCGGCCAGGGAAACAACCAAAGTCGACAACGGGCACTTGAACGGTGTCGAGCTAAAATCTTGCTAGGACAAAAAGGTCAGTTGATGCTCCTTGCGCGCTGAGCCACGAGATTTTCCGCTTTGCATCTTTCACGAGACTTGGGTTTCCCTTTTTGTCGCCACACACACACAGACACGGTTCACTTTCGACCTCCAAACCTTCGAGGCTGCGAGAGGCGCACAGAACAGAAGCGACTTGCTCTGTATCGACAGCCGAGCTTTGATCGTGTGGGGAACAGTCACCTGTTCGTGGTTCTGTTTCGCCTGACCACGATCGACCTGTGATCACCATTGTGCGTCGAAGCCCAACCCCGTTGACTCACTGACTGACCTCGAGCAACAAGCTGAGCTCGCTGATGTTTTTGGTGAACCGGTCAAAGCAAGAAACGGTACAGTACAGTATGCGGCGCAGCGTCGGAAGGAACTGATCCCGTGTGCGCAGACATGCACGTCCGAAAGCCACTCGAAAGCCTAAAAGATGCGCCCAGTCGATGTTGGAGCCAAAAAGAAATTAAAAAGAGTGCAACCCTCACCACGCTTCGACATTCGAATCGTCATTTTGTCCAAGTGCCGACTCAGAAGCGCAACGCACTGATCACTGTTTCGGATAGGGCGAACGCCACACCGATCCACACAAGGCGGAAAGCCAACCAGCCTGCATCCCGAAACAATGTCGGGAACGGCCGATCGCTGTGGATCAAAGTGGCTTTCTGCACTCTGCTCTAGACTATGTCTGAATCTCTACAAGTTCAATTGGACGGCTCTCCCAATATATACAGTCTGTCATGGAAAAAAGCGCCTTATCAATGCTGCAACTCGACCCGCTTGCCCGGCGACCATTCTCTCGCGGCTTTTTCGATGTTGGTCCAGTATCGTAACTGCACCGCCGCCAGTCGAGCAGTCTCGAGATCCGGCGGTGTCTGTCCAAACGCACTGGCCAACGTTTCGACGGTCGATTCGAGCAGCTTGGCATTGTCCCCTCTCACCTCGGCCGCCTCGTGCTCGTTCTCTGCTTCCTCCAACCGCTCTCGCAACTCCATCACCTCCATCAGCAGTTCGGGATCTTCGAGCGAGTCCGATTCCGACACTTCGGGAGCGTGGTGTCGCTCGAGAAGGTAGTGCGCACGCGCAAGAGGGTTGAGCAGCGTTTCGTAAGCTCGGTTGATGAGCGCACTTTGCTGCGCACCGATCTGTTGCTCTTTATCGCTGCGTCCCACCATTCGATCCGGATGCGTCACCGCCATTTTGAGTCGCCACGCTCGTTTGAGCGCAGCCGTGTCCACCTCCCATCCACCTTTCGGCACTGTAGCGAAATCGAGGTCCATGGCTTTGAAAAAGTCGATGTCCGACGGAAGAGGTTGAAGCGTGTTGCACTTGGGACACGAGAGTGATTCCAACGGTTGCGCTTCGCTGCAGTTGGGACACGACTTGAGCGGTGTCGAGCCTGCAGAGGTGCTGTAGCTTGGTTGTGCTGAGCTAAGAGGGACACGTTGTCTGGAAACAGACGGTACAGCCATCGCGTGCAAGCTGCTCGAGCAGGGGTGCGCCTCGCTATTGGCAGCCAGGCGTTGCTGAGAGATAGCGATCACTGGCGTACGGGTGGCCAGCGTTTGCCGCCACGCAGATCGAACGGCACTTTTAGCCGCGCTCCTCAAAGCGACTCGATTGATACCGATAGTCATCATGGTGGGTCTCTTTCAGAAAAAGAGCTTGTACAGCAGCCAGAGGCCCACAAAACCACCAACAATGTAAAGCGTCAAACGATGCTGTCGGGCGCCGTTGACAATGGTCCTGGAAAAATGATTGGATGTGCGTTGCAGTTGAGCGCCAAAGTTATCAAACTGATCCGAAGTCTGAGACAGCAGTCCTGCGCGCTGGTTCTCCGAGTCGTTGTGAATGTCGATGGTCACCGAGCGTAGAGAGGAGACTTTGGAGTAGAGGGCGTCCAGAGCCGAGTCGTTCTGCTGCTCGTACGTTCGATCCGCCGAGGTGGACATCTAGCCTTGAGCTCGTCGCTGCCCCTTTTATTGTTGGAGGGCAGCAGTAGGCGTAGTAGAGCGAGGTAGGTAGCTTCAGCAAACGTGGGAGTGTCGCCTTTGCGAAGGGTGAGTCGAGTTGATGATGGAGGTCGAGCGTCAAGAAAAAGACAAGAAGGACGGATCTTGGGTGCCGTTCGTTCTTGGACGAAGCTCAGGCTTGTGTCCGAGTCAGTTGTGGAGGTTTTGCAAGCGAAACACGCACGGCAGGCACATGGCGAGTCAAAAGTGCAATCTAAGTGCGCGATCGTAGTCAGATCGGCGATTGGATCAAGCTAGCCCGATTTGGGCAGGAAAAGCCTGTCTTTTTGGGTTTTAGAAGAATCCTTTCGTCGTTGAGCCCTTCTGCATCTTCCCCTTAACCATCGCTCCTCCTCCTCCTCCTCCTCCTCCTCCTCCTCCTCCTCCTCCTCCTCCTTACTTGCTCTCGACACACTCTATGATGCTACCATCACTCACATCCGCCTTCAGCAGGCTCGGTCTCATCTCGGCTAGCGCCGCAGGTCCTTCCTCGATCGCCTCAGCATCCCGACTCTCGACCTCCTCTTGCGCCGTCCGATCACTCCACATGGCTTCATCTGCTCGTCCCTCTCTGCGCAGCACTCTTCCTTCCACCACACGACCACACTTGTCTGTCCTCGGCGGTGTTCGATGCAAAGGTAACCTGGCACCGCGAAGGACAAAATACCGCAAAGCACACAAGATTACCATCCCCTTCAACACCGGAGGATCCACCAAGGGCACCACCGTTCAAGAAGGCGCTTACGGCATTCGACTTTTGGCTCCTGCTCGTCTATCAGCCAAGCAACTTGTGGCCGCCGAAACGGCCCTCAAGCGCAAACTGAAAGTGATTAAAGGTGCTCAGGTGTTTCTGAGGGTGTTTCCAGATATCCCCGTGTGTATCAAGGGCAATGAAACTCGTATGGGTAAAGGCAAAGGTACTTTTGAGTACTGGGCTTGCAGGTAAGTGTTTTCATTTCTCTTGCAGCTGAAGATCACCACAGACAAATTGGATCGCTGACAAGTCTTCCGCTTGGTATGAAACAGAGCCAACATGGGTAAAGTCATCTTTGAAATCGGTGGACCGGTAGAAATTCGTCCCGAGGTGGCCAAGGAGGCATTGCGATTGGCATCTGCCAAGCTGCCCGTGCCGACCGAGTTTGTAACGTCGGCTGCCAAGCCGAGGATTGGCAACAAGGTAGTAGACAGTGTCGCCGACGCTAGCACTCCTGTCACGCCCAATGCTGCTGCTGCGACGACACCAGCAGCTGCAGTGGCTTCGTCGTAACGATTCCGACATCTTGTATCATAGACTCAAAAGCAATATCTCTCGGGGCACATTCTCGATTGGTGGTTAAATCGTTCGTGTGAGCACCAGTATGAGATTTACAGCTCGACATGCTCAACGGGAAGAGTGTTGGTTCGCGTCCTTGACATAACTTTGGGCTCGTCTGCCGACTCTGTTGGCAAGACCGTCTCCACCAGCTGTTCGAGATCATGTTGCAGATCCACAATCCCTTGCTTGACTTGCGGCGATACCGCACTGGTCTGCGCCGCCGCCGCCGCCGTAGTTGTCGTTACAGCAGTCGTCACCGCCGCAGTCACCATCTTGCTCACCTCTCCCACCGTGCTTCGTCGCTCCTTCACTGCCTCCTTCAGCAACCCCATCTTTTCCTGCACATCTCCCTCGCTCCTGCCGACTAACCTATTCAGCCCAACCACCCTCCAAACAAAGCCAATCAGCCCAACACCCCGACTCACCACCCTCACATACACGATCCAACCCACGCAACCCAGAAAAAAGGCAAACGCCAGCGCAACCATCGCCTTACCGATCAAATCCTCTCTCTCCATCGTCTTGATCATCTTGGCCGAATTCGACATCAGCGTCTGCAAGCTGCCATACTGAAACGAAAGACTGCTGATGGTTTGAGAAGACTCTTGGAGAAGTTGAGACGACATGGCGGATTTCTCCAGTTCCGAAGACATGAGCGCAACGGTGCGACGCAAAGCATCGGTGACGTCTTGAGAAGCAGTCATGAGTTTGTCTTCGCCCGACGTGGAGCCGGCACGACCACCCGTGCGTTCCTTAGCGGAGTCTGCTGCAAGTTGAAGACCGGCTCTAGCTTCGGCGGTGCGGGCGGTTTCGATGGACCGCCGCGCTGAGAGCAGGGCTTTGCGCGTCGATTGTCTGATCTCTTCAAGCTCCTGACTGGTCGAAGCGGCAAGGGATAAAATGGCGCGGCGTTCAGATTCGGTCTCTGATTCGTCTACGGCAAACTTGATATCGTTGAGCTGACGTTTGAGCCCATCGAGGGAGGAGATGGTTTCGGCTTCGAAATCGGCCAGCAGAGATGCGCTGGTGCACGTTTGCAATCGTGGGATCTGATGATTGATGACATCTTGGCTGTATCGCTGGAATGATGTGTGTATGGCGAGTATATCTGGTGGAATGAGAGAGCGCGAGCTGGATGCTGAGGCGGAAGACATGATGGCTTGCGACCGTGGTGTTTGCAATGTGTCAAGAGATGGAAGAGATCGGTGACAAGTTGAACGGATGTGAGCGCGTGGTCCGTCCGCTAAGTTAGCCAATGTCAAATTTCCCGGTCCGCTGTGTTTGTGTTGTCACAGCACGACACATGTCAGGTGCATTGACTTGCAGCTACAGTAGCAACAAGACCTCTTTCAGCACTGTTCTTCCTCCCACCATCACGATTGCAACGGAAAACACCGTCCTTACAACTCAGGCTCTGGATTCCTCGGCCGCTACGACAGGCGCATCACTCAGCTTACCCGCCAGCCGGCTCTTGGCCGTTGCGCCGATCCTACCAACTTATTGGAACCTCTTTGCCCCCTTAACTCCCCACACTCGAATCACCCCGGAAGCACCGCTCTCTGCTCTCAAAGGTCGGATGTTTTGCGCAGATCTAGTATAACTTTGCCACGACTCGGTTTCGGACCGCCCGACGGACACCTTGCGGAACGAGTCGCTTGCACGCTTCGAATTGTCACAAATTCTGCCTTGCGACGCCAGCCAGCTGCACACTCAGCATGTCGACCAACATCTTTCGTGACAGCTATGCTCGCGATGACTCAGAGCACGCAGGGCTACCTTCGGCCACTCCGACTGCCAGGTCCAAAAAGGCGAGCTTCATGAACCTCCCTGGAGGAGGAAAAGCGATCTTTGCCTTTGTTCTCAGCCTCTTTGCCTATACACTCCAAACCGAATTCGCGCAATACGTGCAGCAAGCACTCAACTACAGAAAGCCATTCCTATCGCTCTACTTGGGACACAGTGGCTTCATCCTGCTCTTTCCTATGCACCTCTACTTTCTCAAATGGACCACGGGTCGACCCATCACCCACTACCTCCATCTGATCGCGCAGAATCTACGATGGCAGCTTAACACCCCGGCATCCACGTTACCCGGTCCACGTGCTGATATTGTGCGGCACAGACTCAGCCAGGCTTCTGGAAGAGGGCATCGGACAAGTGGCACAGATGCGGATGAGCAAGCGTCGGAAAGCCTGAGACGTCGACCAGCGTCCTTTTTGGAGCAAAAGTTTGGATTCAATGTCGTTCGTCTTACCGGACTGTTTATCATCTTGACGATTGGAATCACCGTGCCAGCCCTGAGCTGGTACTGCGCAGTCCCGATGACGTCGATGGCGGATATCACGGCAATCTATAATACGTTCTCGGTCTGGGCGCTGGTGTTTTCGGTCTGGTTTCTGGGAGAAAAGTGGGAGAGGAGGAAAGTGTTTAGCGTCCTGCTGGCGTGTTTGGGCGTCGTGATCGTAGCGTATGGCGGGGCAGATCATCGAAAGGTTCCAAAGCCCATCGATCCGGTGCATGGAAAACCGCCGGCAGATGGTGGCGCCACAGTGCAGCTCGTTCGGCGCTCGTTTCAGTCGGTCGTCGCTCGGGTCACGAAAACGAGCGAGGAGGCGGCTGGAACGCCTGTCAGCAGCGCGCATAACCCTGTCTTGGGTGACCTGCTTGCATTCGTTGGAGCGGTTACCATGGCAGCCTACGAAATGGCGTTCAAGCTGATCGGCACGCTGCCCGATGAGCAGAAACAGGCCGAAATGTACTCTGCTGTGCCAGGGGGCCGCAATCGTCGATCCCGCAGCTACGTACGCTATCATGATGCCGACGAGGCTGATCAACAGCAGCAATACGAAACAGAGGGCCTCCTGCGCTCGGCCAACCACACCGAATCCCGGCACAGCGTCACCGATGGCGATCTTAGCACGTTGAGTGCCGACGACGTTGAAGCGAATCAACACGTCTTGGGCGATGACGAAGACGAGTCGAACGATCTGAAAAAGCGAGAGTCAGCTGAGGCACGGCGATACTCGACAGTAGTGGACAAGCTGATCGACCAAGAGCGACAGGACTATCGAAGCATCACTCCACCATCCGATGAATCGACCCCACTCGAACCAGACGATGCGAGCAAAGGTATCAAGGCGGCTGCAGACAAAGTGCGAGTACATGCCAAAGCTGTGCGTTTATCAAACGGGCAACCCAAGGAGCGGGATGCCGACGAAGAGAGCCAAGTGACCGAATCCGAACTAGACGAGGACGAAGAACGGCAAGTTCTTTCTGGCGCCACTCGGCTCCACCGTACGCGCTCGCACCTCTCGACGCACCAATTGTCTGCAGATGACACACTCCGTGCTTCGTCCGACGCAGCACGACCAGGACCCAGCCGTCGCAGCTCATCCTATCGCACACCACACGACCCTTCCATCCCTCCACCCCTCCCGTTCGGCCTACACGCCAACGTGATGACCGCCGGCATCGGTTTCACCACCATCACCACCTTCTGGATCGGTCTCATCCTCGCCCATCAGCTGGGATGGGAGCCGTTTGAACTGCCTCACAACCTCCGCACCTACCTTTCCATTGCCATGGTCGTGCTGTGTGGCATCTTCTTCAATGCTGCATTCATGATTTTGCTGTCGTTGTGGGGTCCAGTACTGGCGAGTGTCAGCTGTCTGATGACGACGATTTTGGTCGAAGTGGCAGATGTGTTGTTGGGTCACGAGTTGAAATGGATTAGTGTGCTCGGGTGTGGGTTGATTGGTGCCGGTTTTGCCGTCTTGGTTGGTGGAGGCGGGATGCATTAGGGTCCAGAAACACGTTTAGCTGACATGTCGATCCGAAGATCAATTCGAACGATTGCTTTTCGTCAATGCAACGGCTTCGGTGAATCCAGAGAGGTTGAGAGGTCGTGCGTAGCGTGTGTCAAAAGCTCGAGCCTACATTCTGCTAACGTCGGCTCGATCTTCTGCCGCATTGTACCGACGCAAGATGCAGACAGGCAATAATCTCGACCGATGGAATGTGTATTTTTCTATCGAAAACAGCCGTCGTGCAGGGTGACAAGAGCTCGAGCCTCCATTGTGCAAAAACAAGCGTGCAAAAAGAGGCTCCACGGTCCGCACTGCAACGACAGGGGTCCGTGTTACGACGCTTCCTGATGTACTCGTTCTAGTCTGTTGCTTTAGGAGTTAGGAACAGCATCGATAGAGTGCTTGTGCGTGTGTGCATTGGAGCGAGCCGGTCTAGCCCCACTTTTCCCTTGTGCATCTGCATCGCTTCGCATCGCTGGCAGATACCATTGTCCCTGCTCGCCGCATTTGCAAAGCTTTGTCACGTAGAAGGACCGCTCAATGCTTTGAAGAGCGAGCTTCTTCCGGTAGAGATGAAACCATGGGAGAGAGAAGACTTGAGTGAAAGCTTTCGCGTCGTTGGTGGGTCTTCATGTACAGTCTGTAGGTCCTGAAAGTTCTGGCGTGGGAACATGTGACTACTTGGAAACAAAGGCATTGCGATGATACCACATTAGAAGTAGTAAAAGCAGCAAGTGGGGGTTCTCCCGAGCTCGCCGCTTTGGCCCAATGTGACTGTTGATGTGACTTTCTCCTGACCTTGCGCTTTGATCTTGCATCCCCTACGGCCAATTCGACAACCGATCCTTCCTCCCACCACTATCGTTTATAAACCAGCCTTTTCTTTTTCGGTACACCTCATTCTCTTCCCTTCCCTTCCCCTATACGTGCCCTGAGTTCCCCCCTTCCTCTTCTTTGTCTCTACCTCTTTCTACTATCAAGGAAGCCAGTGATACCCATCTCCTTTGCTGAGCAAAGACAGTACTCTTGCCTTTCATCTCTTCCCCCCCCCCCTCACACACCTCTCCCTTCGACAAGATGAGGTTCAAGCTCAGCATTCTTGCCCCGCTTCTCTCTTTCGCGCTGGTCGCCGTAGCAGAAGCTAAAAAGCATCATCACAAGCATGGCCATCACAAACAGCATCCACACGTTTCACCAGAGGTAGATACACGTGCTCATCACGGTGGTCACATTGCAGGCATTCCGTGGGGTTGCAGCAACGACTGTCTCAAGGGTCTCGAGTCCACCAGACGCTCGTCATTGCTTTGGTATCACCACTGGCAAGATACTTGTGTCCCCGATCTGGACCAGATCGGACTCGAGTATGTGCCAACCTTCTGGGGACCTACAAAGTGGGACAAATGGAATGCTGTCAAAGCCGAGATCTACAAGAAGCCCACCAAGTACCTCCTAGCTTTCAACGAGCCCGATGTACAGAGTCCTCAGAGCAACATGGGGCCCAAAGCAGCTGCCAGGCTGTGGATGCAAGAGCTCAAGCCTTTTGCGGACAAGGGAGTCCAGGTGGGATCGCCACAAGTGTGCTGGAACATGCAGTGGCTGGAACAATTCATGGACGAATGCAAGAAGCTAGGATGCAACATCAGCTTCATCGCTCTGCACTGGTACGGCTCGTGGAAAGACTTTGACAAGTTTATCAAGTGGATTTCCACCGTCTATCACGAGTTCAACCTTCCGATCTGGGTGACGGAATACGGCATCACCCAAGCCAGTGGCGGGTCCCAGCAGGACATCAAGGACTTCCACGTCAAGGCGGTGCAATGGATGCGTCAACAAGGTTACGTCCACAGGTCGGCCTGGTTGGGCGGATTCCCGATCAACAAGAAACCCGACCCCTACCCGGCCTCGTTCAACAGCTACTTCAACGGCGACGGCAGCGCAAGAGACCTGCTCCGATGGGCCTCCCACTCTGCAGGTGACTCGTTTATCAACTTGCCCACCGGCATCAGCAAGCGTGACCTCGAAGACGAGCTCAAGAACAAGACTTACAAGGACGACGAAGTGACTAAAGAACATTACGAGCAGTACGACGAAGAACACTGCGACTACAAGTGCCAGTTGCGCGAGAATTCGCTCGAGAAGCATCATCGCAAGAAGAAGGGCATCGTGCAGGTGGATGACAAGCAGGTGTGTGTGGCGACGCCGTCCAAGCTGGATCGAGAGGAAAGGAAGAAGTTGACATCGTGTTTCAAGGAAGCTGGGCTGTTGGGTGCCGGTCATCACCACCGCAAGGTTGCAGAGGGACATGCTCATGTTGAGGCTTCGAAACATCACGAGAAGATCCCTCTTGAGCAGCATTCTTGATCTTTCCCGCTCTCCTTCGCTAGTTTCAACCGATCGCTAGATTGCTTCCTACCATTCGTCACATCTTCGTCTTCGCATCACCTCTTCCCATCCAATCTGTTACCGCTTTGAAGCGATTCGATTCGTCTTTAGCTGTGAATTACATTTTCTTTTTCAAGAATCGCATCAGATCCAAAAATCCCTCTTCCACGTCCGAGGTTGCTCGTTCGTATCAATGTCGACTCCTAGGACCGGTCAGATCGTTCGAGTAGAAGCAGATGCACTGGCTGTCCAACCAGGTGCGCAGTGCGTCTTTGCTCCTGCCGGTGTCCATGGCGAGGCCATGAACGGTGGCGATGCTAACCAGTTCGTCGAAGCTGATAGGTTCGTAGCGGAGGATGCGGTGCCAGAGGTGGGGAGTGGAGCGGATGGCGGTTGTGAGTGTGTTTGCTAGTGCCGCGGGTGGGACTATTGGGGGTTGGGTGAGGGTTGAGAGGGGGATGTCTGTGGATGAGGAGGAGGGGGAGGAGGAACGTGGTGGTCGACCTCTGCGAGGTTTCTGTGGTAAGGCCGAGGTTGAGAGAGGGAGATCCGAATCAGAACCGTCGGTGGCGGATAGAGCTTCCCTCTCGAGCTGTGCAGTATAATCACCGACCTCTGTTTCGTTCGGTTGTGCTACGCTGCTCGAATCGGACGAATAGGATTCCTCGTCATCCAATACAAAAGGATCGCTTTTCCTTCCTCTACCTTTCCCCTTGACCTCGACCTCCGCTGCATCAGGTAGAACCAACTGCCGTCTGCTCTGCACGCCAGCATCAACTCGAGGTTCTGCAACCTCACCGTTCGCAATCGGCACCTCATACTCCACCTCCGACCGATCCAAAGCCTCATACACCGCCTTCAACCGATCGATCAACGTCGTCCGTTTTCGAGATACTTTGAAACCATACTTTTTGACTTCGGCTTGAAGCGCTTCGGTTGGCCATTCTTCAAAGTACGGTATCGAACGTGTTTTGCTCGAAGAAGCGCCGCGGGTCGAGTCGGTGGTGAGTGTGTGGCTGCGGGAGGATGAAGGCGAGGTGTGAATGTTGGCACTGAGACGTGAGGGTTGACGTGCCATGGCAAAGGTTGGGTAGAGGAAGGTGAGGTAGTGTGGGGCGTGTGCGAGGCGTGCACAGGCTGTAGGGCTGAGTCCAGAGAGCATGAGGTGGGGATGCAGTTGCGCCGAGATTGTGCGACTGAGTAAGTGAGCTCCTGCCGCGCTTAATTCTTTCAAGTACTTGTTAGGTGCATGTTTGATGGTGATAGATGGGTGGTAGTGGCTATGGGAGTGGTGAAGGGTCGTGAATGCGAGGCTCAGTCCAAGTCAAGGGCAAGAAGCGGAGGAGGATGTTGAGAAAGTGGAGGAAGAAAGCCGGGTTCCGCGCAAGAATCTCTTGCAGGGTCTTCCAATCCATCGATGCTCGACACCATTCACCTGATCCGACCATCATGACCACTCACGCAGCGTTGGAATCATGACCAGCTCCCACCTGGCGCCACCCTCGTCGTCATCAACGTCCAAACCCTCAACCTCACCTTCCACTAGCAGCCCACTTCAACAATCCTCCTCAGCTCATCATAACCATCACCACTCCCACCACCCTCCAATCCCAACAGCGCCGCTCCTCGATCCTCCCGCACTCTTTGCCTCGGTTGCGCCTCAAATCTACCGTTCTGCTACACCTACACCGCACAACCACTCTTTTCTACGCACACTCCAGTTACGCACCATCCTATCGCTAACCGCCGAACTACCCTCCCCGTCGCTCACCTCGTTCTGCCGCAAACACAACATCCGCTTTCTCCATCTCGGACTCAAACGCTGGGCTCCTCCTCCTCCTCCTCCCTCCTCCTCTTCCTCCTCAGACGTCCCCGACATCTCGTTCCTTCACACCACCTCCACCTCACCCTCGACCCTCACAGAGCAACTCGTCAAGGACAGCCTACAGCTCGTTCTCAACTCTTCCTACCACCCGGTCCTGGTCACGGATACGTCTGGGATCCACGAGATAGGCGTACTGCTCGGATGCCTGCGCAAGCTCCAGCGCTGGAACTTTGCAACAATCCTGTTGGAGTATCGACACTTTGCAGGCAATAGAGCACGCGCGACAAACGAACGCTTCATAGAGATGTTTGATACCGACCTGGTGGCGTATCCGGAACAGGCGGTGCTGCCGTATTGGTTCAAAGAGCAGATCGAGGAGGACGATAGAGAGTTGGATCATGTCAATGCAGCGTAGTGGCTTTTCGAAATCGTATACCCCTGTGCACTTTGATCGGTAACTGTGCAAAACCCGGAAAACTGTGTGCGAACTAGAAAGGCAGACTCAACGGCAGATTGACAAACGGCAACCCGACCAAACTTCTATTCGTCCTCCCTCTTTCAACCAGGCTCTTGGCCGACATCGATTTCAAGTCCTCCTTCTGCTGCTTCTCCTCGTCCAGCATCTTTGTGATTTCGTCCCGCACCCCGTTGACCCACTTGAGAAACTCTTCAACCGCCTCCTTTGCTCCGCCCTCAACGAGTTCCCCCGTGAATTCCCACGTATCGTCTTCTGGCCCAAACCCTTTCCACCGCACCAGACACTTGCTATGCGTAGGCGTGATTGCTACGATGTGCGATACCTCGTAGACCTGTTCGCCCCGATCAATGGGCGGTGGACGTTCGTAGTCTTCTGGTGGACGAGGGACGAGCCATTTGGCGGGTAGATGGCCGGTGACCGAGTCATCTGTGGCGGCAAAGGTCTTGACTTTTTCGGCTGAAGACGTTTTGGACCCGTTGGAACGGATTCGTTCAAAGTCCAACCCATCCACTCCATCTTGATCGTCCTCCTGCTTGGCTCTCGGCGAGGCAGCGACAACACTCGGCGCAGTCCCCGCCGACGCCCTGTGCTTCCTTCCTGCCTTCTTGGGCGGCCTCCCCACGGCACCCACCCCCTCCAACCTCGCCTTGGCCCTCCGATACTTGAACACCTCGCACAAGGTATGCTCGATATCCACCACGTTGAGCCCAGGCTTCCTCGCAGGACATAAATGAGGCACATCCTCGATTCCATACTTGGCCCAATACTTGTCCTGATTGTTCTGGATCCATCGCATTGCTTCCAACTCGAACCCTGAAACAAACTTGCCAAAGATATCCACCAAACAGTTCTTGGACCCGGGCCCACACGCCGCAAACTCGTCCTCGCTGAAATCAAAGTGCTCCGACAGGTTCAGATCCAGCAACAACTGCATCGCCAGAAACGGCCCCAGACTCGGGAAAGTCGTCAGTAGCGAATGGGCGTCTCGCATGTGATGCAGTCCAGCCAACTTGGACGGCAAACCCACCCGCATCATCAACTGCACTAGTCGCAGTGTCGACTGGAAGGGGTACTGCGTCTTGAACTCGGTCGGCGCCGGAATGAAGTACGAACTGCCATAGACCGGATTGCCCGCACCAATGTGAGGCAGGAGGATATTCTCGTACGCGGCTGGCGAAAAAGTGGCCAGCGCAGGTGGCCCACCCAAGGCGCTCTTGATCACCTCGTACGTGCTGATCCTCGCAAACGACCGGAACAGGAGGATTCGAAAGCACACCTCGTCCAGCTGCTGCGGACCATCTTGCACCACCTGAGTGAGCACGTACTGCGTCGATCGATCCAACACCCGGTAGATGTTGGCAAACTTGGTCGAGCGGAGCACGGGGTCGTCGGTCCACTCTTCTTGCGGTTTCCCGTCTCTGCGTCTGAGGAAGACGGCGTGTCGGTCGTGTGCATATTGGAAGTAGGTTCTTAAGACTTCTTCGTTGAGAGGGAGGTGAAGGCTGGGTAAGATGGTCACTTCACCTGGCCGGAGTTCGGATCGCGGCTGTTGTTGGTCGGTCAAACTATCCGCTGCTGCTGCTGCTGCTGCTGCTGCTGCTGCTGCTGCTGCTGCTGCTGCTGCTGCTGCTGCTGAGTCTCCATCCTGCTGCGCGTTGAGGCGTGCACGTTTGACGTCATTTTCGTTGTCGGGCAACGGTGAGAGGGAGGACAAAGGTGAGCGTGAATTGTGGTCTCGCTTGATGGAATTGGTCATGGTGAAAGTGGTCAAAAGGCGAGGGGGTGAGTTGAATCAGAGCGGCGATAACCTGCTCGAGAGTGATGCTGGAATAGCTGACAGGCGATATCCGCAGAACTGAACAGGCTGGGAGGCCAAGATGACATGAAGCAGGAAAGGGGCCGAAAGGAAGAGAGAGTGGTGGGGGTGATGGTAGCAGAGCAAGAGTGAAATCAAGCTTCGTCGGCGGTCAGTGCTGCCAAAAGTGCAGCTTGGACCCTTCTTTTTTTCGCAAGCCGTGAATCAGCGCATCGTCGGTCCTTGTGGCTCTGCGCTGCAGGCTCAGAATTTAGGTTTGGTTGTCTCCTCGTTTCTTCCCTTCCATGCCTTGTTATCAATCACAATGCTGCGATTCGCCTCATCAATAGCAGCTTCAGCGCTGTATCGGCCCACCGGCTTGCCTCAGCTTCGGAATAGCAGCCGACGTTTGAAATCGACGCTTCAGGTGGTTGCTCCCTCTTCATCAGCAGCTCGAGAAGTTCCCACGCCACTTCTCTTTCTCACGGCCTCTCGATGGACTTTATCTGCACCAGCATCCGAAGCATTTTCAGAATGGATCCAACACTTTTCAGCGCAGGGCTACCAGTCTCTACTGCTCGACCTGGATCCGGACCAGCCGCTCGCTGACATCAAAGATGCTTCCCAACTCATGGAGGTATTCGAGAAGGACGCCATCGCTACACTGCGTCAATCCGGTCAAACTCCACCTTTCCCACCCATCATGATCTCAAGGGGTCCGGCGTCGCTCATTGCGCAGACGTACGTTTCTTCGCGTCCACTCACAGCGTTACAGCTCATCGATCCACCGATTAGTAATGCGTATCTGCGCAAGGACCATCCGAACTTGCTCCCATCCGATCTGGCCGAATTCGATTTCGAAATCACCTTCCCTGTGAGAGTCGTATGGAGCCAGGCAGAGCTGCAGAGGCAGCAACAGGAGAGCGTGCCCTGGTATGACGTGCACCGCATCGAACACGAAAGGGAGGAGGAAGCCGACGAGAGCTTGGATCGATATACTTTTGTAGACGAGAAGCAAGGAGCAGCGTCAACGCAGGAGTGGCTCGAGGGTGAGGTTGGTGTGTAAGTGTTGTGCTCGCTTTCCACTAGGGATTCAGGATGATAGCTGACATACGTGTATGGTCCTCAACAGATAGTCTTGACGACGTCGATCCAGACCTTGTACCTCTCGTAGAGTCTGATAGCATTGAGAGTGAACCGCACGGATCACCCCCTTCAAGATCGTCAAAAGCACCTCTACAGCTGCCCGAATGGTTCACGTCCGGCACCTACACCTTGCAACCCGGTTCGCGCAAGTATCCGCTCACATTGGACGAAAAGCATCTGGCAGAAAAGTTCGTTCGCGGTTCAGGACCTGGTGGGCAGGCGATCAACAAGCTTTCGACCAATGTACAGCTCACGCATCTTCCCACAGGAACCAAAGTGACGTGCCAAGAGACGCGCTCACGCGATCGCAATCGAGAACTAGCCCGAAGGAGGATGAGTTTGACGCTCGAAAAGTTGGTGAGAGCTGACAGTGGCGGCAGTCGGATCGATCGACAAATTGAAAAGCAACGCAAGCGGAAGATGAACAAGAAGAAGAAGCAGAAGAGGAGGGAGAGGGAGAAGCTCGAGGCTCAGCTGGGGACGCAAATTCAAGCATCCTAGCATGTAGCATTGTCAAAGCAAGCAGCACATTTGCAGAAACAATAATTTAGCATTCCGTAGCATCTTCGGCTTGAGTGGACACGATCAAAGCTTACCAGCCTTGATATCATCCTTGAAGCTCGTCATCACATCTGCCAGCTTCTGCGCCTGCTCCACAGTCACAGCGTTGTACAGACTAGTACGAATGCCACCCACCGACCTATGACCTTTGACCTGAACAATGTGGTTCTCTGCACACCTCTTGACAAACGCCTCCTCCAGTGCTTCATCCGGCTTGTTCTCGCCCGGTCTCGCGATGCGGAAAGTGACGTTCATCCTGCTCCTCGCCGAAGCCTGACGAACAGTGGGTAGGAAAACGCCGTCACTATTGTCGATCAGACCGTAAATGAGCGAGGCTTTCTTGTCCGCACGTTCGGTTGCGCCTGCTACGCCGCCCTTGTTATGCAGGAGGTCGTGGAAGACGAGTCCCGAAGCATAGATGGCGAACATGGGCGGAGTGTTGTACAGCGATCCGTTGTCGAGCATGTTTTTGTAGACGAGGGTGGTGGGGATCCGAGGGCCGCCGTTGGGTACGCCTGCGTCCGGATCGACGATGACGTCTTTGCGGACGATGGCGACAGTGGTTCCCGAAGGACCGACGTTCTTTTGCGCACCAAAGAAGACGATGGCGTGGGCAGCTACATCGATGGGTCGCGAGAGGATGTTGCTCGAGCAGTCGGCAACCAGGGGGACCTGCTTGCGGTATTCTTCGGGAAGCTGGTCGATGGGGAAGCCTGGGCTGGGGAACTCGACACCGTCGACAGTCTCGTTATCGCAGTAGTACAGCATGGCTGGCTTGCTCTCGATCGGGCTCAATTTCCACTCGCTGACGGGAGGAATCGAACCAAACTTGCCATTGGCACCCTCCACCTTGCGTGCGTCCAGAGCGACATTGGTAGTCACTCCCAAACGAGCTGCCTCTTTCACCGCTTTAGCCGTCCACGATCCAGTCACAGCATAGTCACAGGGAGGACCCTTGTTGCCGTTCGACTCGAAGTAGTCCGGGTTCTTGACGGCATGAGCAGCAAGCAAGTTGAGAGCGGTGGCCGAGAACTGCTCGGTGCCGCCGCCTTGGAGGAAGAGGACAGCGTGCGAGTCGGGAACGTTCAACAGAGTGCGTAGGTCGGCTTCCGTCTTGTCCATGAGCTTCTGAAAAGTCTTGGATCGATGCGAGAGTTCGATGAGACCCATACCGGTGCCCTCAAAGTCGAGGATGCCCTGAGCAGCTTCGAGAAGGACCGAAGTCGGGAGAGCGCTGGGACCAGCACCGAGGTTGACGGTCTGATCGCGCTTTGAGGTGTCTAGCGCCTTGCTCATTGTGTGATCGTGGCGATGCTGAAAAGTCGACAGAGATCCTGGAATGGAAGTCAAGGGAGACGAGCAAGGTGTGGATCGGGAACTGAGCATGGCTCCGACAGCGACATGACTCGAAAGTGCCACCAAATGTTGGAAGACTGCCATGCGAAGCGATAAAATCACAAATTCGGATCTCGGAGAGCTGTCACGTAACGGTGTGGTCAAGACCAACAACACTCGACATTGCTCTTCCTCCCTCTTCCTTTCCAAACGTGGTCTCCCTCTCTCTCTCGGCATTGAAACAGGACTCCAGCCATGAACGGCGAGCACGAAGAAGGCCAAGCCCACCAACAAGATGGTGCAGCAGACGGCTCTGCAGCTGGGCCTTCTAACTCGAACCAGATTAGCACGTCGTTCTTTCCACCACCGCCTCAAGTCTACAAAAAGTTCACCAAGCGCAACCTGAGGTACCTCGACGTTCTCAACTCCCACAAATTATCGGAGGAAGAGCCCTCGTGGGATCAATTGACGCCAGTGCAACGACTCGAAAGGCAGAACGAAATCCTTCGGCAGCATGGTTCTTTGTCTAATAGTAGCGAGCAGCAGCAGCAGCAGCAGGAAGACGTTGACATGGCTCCCGTCGAGGAC
Source organism: Ustilago curta (assembly GCA_928722295.1). NCBI lineage: Eukaryota > Fungi > Basidiomycota > Ustilaginomycetes > Ustilaginales > Ustilaginaceae > Ustilago > Ustilago curta. Next base: position 257,231 of record CAKMXH010000019.1, on the reverse strand, counting down.
AGCACCGGAAACACAGCAATAAACGACCTGCCGGATTTCGACCTCAAAGCAGAACTTGAACCGCCAAATGTCGACTGGATCGAGGAGGATGGCGGATATACGGTGTTTGGCCAGCTGTGGCCGATACCTGACGTGACGCCCACACTCGAGCAACTCGGTATCCCCGTTCTCTACCCTCTCGAAGGCACGGATCGCAAAGAGCTGCTCCTCACTCTACTCCGAACACTCTTGCAAACATATCGCGAAATCACCGCCGACTTGCTCAAACCAGCACAGCCATACGACGTCTGGATGCCAGCAGTGCCCGATCCCAACCTCACTCCAGAACAGCAGCAGCAGCAGATGGCCACCAATCCTGGATTCTGGACGCAGTCAACCGAAGCCAAGGACCGACTCAAACATATGCAGAATGTGGTGGTCAACATGCAGTTCTTGATCAACGAGCTCAGACCCGTACAAGCCAAAGAGACGCTCAAGTTGATCATGCAGATGCAGCTCGAGAGGAGGCAGCAAGAGACAAAGTTGATTCGAGAGTAAGTGGTATTGCAAGCGATTCGAGTCGATGCTCTCCGAAAACGTCCCACTGACTCACTCTGCTCTCTCTTTTGATGATGCTGACAGACGATGTGCAAGTATGCGCTCTCGAATCGAGCAGCTCAAGAGTATGCTAGCTAAGCAGAGGGACAGCTGACCCCGAACGATGACCCGATCGAATATACCCATTCTTATTTCCTTTGCTTTTTCTTCGCCATCTTCGGAGTGTGACGACGCTTGAAGAGTGCGATTGTGTCCGTGAGCGTTGGATACCGACCGCTTGTGTATGACGAGGCTTGCCTGAGCAACGTCAGCCCAGTGAGCAACCTAACAAGACAATGAAAAAAATCGAGTCTGCATCGGTGACGGCAGAGCGCAGCTTAGAATCACAGAATGGATCGGCGGGCCGAGAGCCGAAGATGGAAAAAACAGTAAGCACGAGCCATCTCAGGCAGCAGCTCCGCCTTGGCAAAAGGGCTCAGCTTTCGGCTCGCCTCCGTAACCAACGTACTCCCAACGTCATTTCTCCATCCACGCGCTACAGTAGATACACAGCCCTGTCTGCATTCTCATCCCTCCATCCACCTCTTTGTCACTGCCCCCCTCTCTCCCATCCACCATCCGATACCATCGCATCGTTGCCAGCTTTCCCCTCCCCCCTCCCCTTCCTCCTTCTTCGACATTGCACATTGGCACTGTGCTCGGAAAAGGCGATTGGACTTCTTCCCCGCTAGCACGATCCTGCGACAGCTTGCTTCACGAGCAAGCGTTCGCCTACCATGCAGAGCCCAGCTGCAACGGGCGCAGGGGGCGCACACCCTCCCATCACCCTCTCACCCGTAGAGAGGAGTGCGTTTGCCCATCTCTTCAATCTTGCCGATCCAGAACGGACAGGTATCGTCACTGGAGATGCTGCCGTCTCCTTCTTTGCCAAATCCAAACTTCCTCCGACTGTCCTCGGCCAGATCTGGGCCATGGCGGACAGCGCTAACAATGGCTTCCTCACTCCTCCATCTTTCAGCATTGCTTTGCGTCTGATCTCGCATGCACAACGCGGAGAGGTTATCACCGAAGCTTCCATCAAGCGCCCAGGTCCTCCTCCAACAATGGAAGGCGTCAATCTGCCTCTCACCTCTCAATTGACCGGATCCCAGACCGCAGCTGCCACTCCCACCAACATGCCTGGCGTCATCGAGATCAAGCCCGAGGACCGCGCTCGTTATACCCGCATCTTTGCCAACTCTGGTCCCGTCGGTGGCCTCATCGACGGCGATCGCGCCAAGGAAATCTTTGTCAAGTCCAAGCTTCCATTTGACAAGCTCGGCGCCATCTGGAATCTCGCCGATACACAGGCCCGTGGCGCTCTCGACCTTACTGATTTCATCATCGCCATGCACTTCATTCAAAACACCATGAACGGGACGCTCAACTCCATCCCGGCGGCCCTTCCACCGGGTCTCTACGAACAGGCCAAGGGCTCTGGTGGCGTCGGCTCGCGTGTCGTCCCTGGCTCGCCTCTCGCCGCTCAAAACACTGGCGGATCCGCTTCCGGCTTTGGCTCGTCTGCTATCCCTCGTCAGATGACCGGCTCTTCCTTCCCTGCTCAGTCCGCTTTCCAATCGCCGCGCCAAGCCGCCGTTGCACCTGCTCCAGCCCCTGCTGCAGCTTGGGATGTGACGCCTGAAGAAAAGGCGCGCGCAGACCAGTTCTTTGACGGTCTCGATGTGTCCAAGCAGGGTAAACTCGACGGTGCCGCCGTGGTCCCCTTTTTCATGCAGAGCAAGCTCACCGAATCCGTTCTCGCCCATGTCTGGGACCTTTCCGACATCACCCAGAGCGGCACTCTCTCCAAGGACGAGTTTGCAGTAGCCATGCACCTCATCAACGGTCAGCTGGCCGGCAAGCCGCTGCCGCAGGAGCTTCCCTCGAGTCTCGTTCCTCCCTCCATGCGCAGTATGGATCTTCCTGCCGCGGTCAACCCACAGCAATCCGACACCCAGAAGGATCTCTTTTCCCTTATGGACGACGACCCGCCTGCTCCTACCGTATCGGCCTCGTCGGCTTTCATCACCCCCTCTCCTGCGGCTCCTGTCGTTGCTGCTGCTTCCAAGAGCACACCTTTCGGTACCAGCAGCCCTGCGCCTGCAACCGCACCTGCTCCTACTCAGCGCTCGGCGCCAGGACCCTTTGATGACGACTTTTTCGGCGGTGGTGAGACCTCAGGCACGCCTAGTGCAGCTCACCCCTCCCAGCCTCTTCCAGCAGCCCTCTCGCCAGCTGCTACCGGTGGAAGCTTTGGCAGTGCTGCTGCCTTCAGGTCGCCTGGCATCGCTTCGCCTGGTGCCGCCGCATCGCCTTCTGCTTCCACGTCGCGTCTCGGAACTGCATTCGGTGCAGCTGTGCCGGCAACTGCTGCCGGTGCCGCTTTTGGCAGTGGCAGCGCAGCTGATCACAGCGCAGAGTACGGCAACAAGTCCAACGAGCTCCAGAGCAACGAAAAGGCCGTCTCGGATCTGCAGGCTCGGCGCGGCACCCTCGAAACCTCGGTTGCCGCCAACGCCTCCAGCATCGCCGAGCTCGAATCGCGTCTGGCCACTGTGCGAGGCCAGCACGAGATCGAGTCCAAACTCGTCAAGGATCTCGAAGAGCGTCAGCAGAAGCAGAACGCCGAGCTCAAAACGCTGCGCGAAGAAGTCATTCGCAACGAGAGCGAGCTTAGCGCCCTCAAGGCCGAGAAGGACGAGCTCGAGCAGGCGCTCATGCGAGACCGCGAAGATGTGCGCGACATGAAGAAGCGCATGAATGATGTTCAGACCGAGACCAAGTCGCTCAAGGAGCAGCTCGAAAAACTTCGCAAGGACGCTAGGCAGCAGAAGGGTCTCGTCGCAATCAGCAAGAAGCAGCTCGCTACTGCCGAAGGCGAGCAGGACAAGGTGGCCAGCGAGATTGAGGCAGTGCAGCGAGGCGAGTCTGGCGACCAAATTGCTGGCCACCATGAGGCTGCAGATGCTACTTCAGGTGGACCGGCTGCAGCTGCTGCCGCTCCCACCTCTCGCAGTGGGGCTGCGGAGTCTGTCACAAGCCCAGCAGCTAGCGTCCGTAGCTACAATCCTTTCGATCGCTTCGGGCCCGGCGCCACTCCTTCGTCGCAACCCGGCACTCCGAGCGCCGCGCACTCTTCTTCGGTCGGAACTTCCCTCGCCGCTGGTGCTGGTGCTGGTGCAGGTGCTGTCCTCGGCGGAGTGGTCGCTGCGGCTGCACACCACGGTGATGACTCTCACATTGCGCCTACGACGATGGAGGCTGGTCACGATACATTCGCACAGCCACAATCGCGTGAGGCGGACCCCTTCGGCGTCCAACATGCTGATTCGCAGCCACAACATGGCGCTCCCAGCCTTGGATTCGACGACGCCTTTGCTGTTCCCGGCGAGTCCAGTGCCGCTTCGACTGCCGCTCCAGGTCACACTCAGGGTGCTTCCACCGATTTCGATGACAACTTTGGCGACGACTTTGGCGCATCTGCTAGCGCCGTGACTGCTTCATCTGCCGGGCCTTCGTCCGTAGCTGATACAACAGCAGCGGCCGCGAAATCGACTGACGAACATCATGCTTCCGAGCTCACCGCAGCTGGCGTTCTCGGTGCAGGCGCAGGTGACCTTGGTGCGGGTGCTATAGACGCTGCCCAGCCATTGCACGACGCAGAGACATCCGAAAAGCTGGAAACTGAAGCAAGCGACGAGGGACCGTTCGGGGGCGAGGGCACCACAGCCCATGAGCGCCAGGCGGACGAAGAAGGCGACAGCTCGGATGACGACGATGAAGGGCCAGAGGAGGTCGGCGGTTACAAGGCTAGAGGCTCCGATACGCCTGTTCTTGGCGCCGCTGAACGATTCCCCGAGGTCGAACCGACAGTCGAAGACGGCACTGCTTCGACGTCAGCGCATTCGGCACAGGCTGGAGAGCACACCGTTCCCGCTGGTCTCGGTGACGTGACTGCTGCCACGGCACCTCCTTCGGCTGCTCCTGTCGAGCCGACTGCAATTGGAGCCATTGGCGAACGCACCGCTTCAACCACCTCGATCGCACCCGTTAGTCGTCAGGACACAATCTCGAGCGAGATCCACGAACCCGCGGCATCCGACTCGGCGCCAAAGCAGGATACTGAAAGCAGTCATCTGGGTGCTGGCACAGCTGCAGCAGGCGGAATCGGCGTTGCTGCTCTTGCTGCCGGCGCTGGTGCCTTGACGCTCGGCGAACGAGGTCATGGCGATACTACGCCCGGTGTTTCTTCGCCAGCGGACGACAACGTGCCCCTCAGTCAGCTGATTGGCTCGCAGGGCTCAAAGCTGGCCGCCTCCTCGACGACGGAAGCTGAGTCGACCTCTGCAGCCGAGCCTTCTGCGAGCCCGACGTTGTCGACCAAGACTCGCCGTGCACCTCCCCCTGCTCCTGTCCGTAGCGCCACGAATCTTTCGTCGTCGTCTTCTGCTGTTCCTGCTGCTGAGCCGGCACCTCCGGTCGGTACGGCCGCTCCTACCACCGCTGCGCCCACCAATCCGTTCGGCATGGACGACTTTGGCGCTGCTCATGGTGGGCAGCACAAGGCAGCAAACGACAGTGGCAGCGGCAGCAACTTTGATGATTTTGATTCTGCGTTCGAGGACCTTGGTCCTGCTGAAGCTGTGCCTACGACAGGTGCGGCAGGTACAGCGGTGCGAGCTACCGGTGGAGCAGCTCCCGGATTCGACGATGCATTCGACAACGACTTTGACTTTGTACCGTCGTTCAGCGCTCCTGGCGCTAGCGATGCTGCCGGTGCAGGTGCTGGTGCAGGTGCCGGTGCTGTCGGCGAAGGCTCTGGTCACGGCGCACCTACGTCGAATTTCAAGGGAGCAGGTGGCAGCAACGCTTTCGACGATTTCGATGCTGCTTTTGACAACGTCCCGGCTGCTGCTCACAGTTCTGCAGCCCCCACCACCTCGACGCCGGCTGCCGCTACTGCCCTTCCTGCTCTCGGTGCAGCAGCGGGTCTTGGTGCCGTCGCCGGCTTCGGAAACCACGGTGAGCGTGGCACCGCGTCCAACACGACGTCTGGTTTCAGCTTCGAAGACGCATTCGACCCGGCTGGCTCATCCTCTATCAGCAATGTCGCTGGTGCTTCAACTGCCACCACCACCACCGCACCTATTGCAAACAAAACCTCAGCATCCACCCCGACTCCTGGAGTTAGCTCGCCTTCGCACGTCTCGTCTCCCATCGCGCCCGTCGGGACGTACGCTCCGCCACCTGGACCACCACCCGGCTTCAACGCACCGCCTGCCTTGCCTTCCCGCTCCAGCACCACGCGACCAAGCAACGCAACCGCCGAGGCGGAAGACTACACGGGCGCACTCCCCGACGACGCTGGCCCCGTCAAGCAGCTATGTGGCATGGGATTCACGAGGGAGAAAGTGATCCAGGCGCTGGAAAAGTCAAACTACCGCACTGAAAAGGCGCTCGAACGTCTTCTTGCCTCAGCTTGAGCTAGGAGAATAAATGTAAATACGGTTTCGTTTGGCTTTGGTGTGAAAAATGATGTATTCCCATGTGTCCTATGCGTACAAAGCGCAAGTTGGGGGGCGACCAAACAATGCACCCCAAGAGGGTGGTTCTTTGAGCTCTTGCAGGCCGAGACGGTGTTTGCTGACTGGATCGTTGGACGATAGCAGGGCGAGAAGCACGTTGGCGACGATGTGGGCGTCGTGACGGGTATCGCCTTCTGCGGCAAAGTAGAGCAGAGCGCCGATATTCAGGTTGGATGGAGCGGTGTGGTGAAAGAGGTGTTTGGTAAGAAGGGATCCTGGGATGTGATCAGGACTGGTGAAGGGTGGATAGGTGGAATTGATTCTCGAAAGCAGAGGTGTGGTGGGGGGGTGGGTAAAGAGGGATAGTATGGGAGTGGATAGTTGGTCGTCGGTTCGGAAGGCGGAGTCGATCGAGGTGAGCCAGAGGACTTCGGTAAAGTGAGATTCGCGAATCCATGCTGTGAGCGCGGTGATGTATTGGGAGGTCAAGGAGCGGTAGACGGGCGAACGCTGCTGGATGACGGTTAGGGAGCCGTTGGAGAAGACTGATTTTGCAGACAAGGATGGTTTGAGTAAGCTACTCGGTATGCAATCGAGGATGGGATCAGAAAAAGCCACTTTACCTTCAAGAGCAGTGGTCAGCTCGTCATTGTCAAAGTCAGATGGCCCAACAAAGGGAAAACAAAAGCTAGGGTCGAGTCTTGCCACCTTGACCAGCTGAAGCGCCGGATCATGCACCAACAAGTCGACCGCCAGCTGGGGTACTGAGCCGATGGATACTGCGGGGATGACGAGCGTTGTGCCGCACAGCGATGCCGGTTCTGTGTCGGTGGAGGAGGAGAGAGGTGTGTAGAATGGAGTGGTTTGCGTCATGTTGCGTCGATGGAAAGAGGAGGAGGAGGAAGAGGAACGTCGTGTGTTGCTTTTCAAGGGTCTTTTTGCTGTGCTGCTCGTGTGGAGGAGCAACCTGTTTTTTTCGCGAGAGCCAGGGTGTTACATCGTCACTGCTGTGAGCAAGCGATTGCGCGGACAGCAACGTGTAATTTCCTGTAATTAGCTCACTGGCCCGCGCGCGCTCCTTGAAATGCGACCACCATCCCCTTGACCTACGCGCGCGCACAACACTTGGTAGCTTCTGCAAATTCGATCACTTTGAGATATCTCAAGAACTTTTCGACATGTCAATCAATCAATCTAGTCTGGATTCGATGAACACCCAGCCCTTGAGTGGCGACGGTGTGCAAGGTTCGATGCACAATCCTAGTCTCGGATTGGCATCGAGGGATGCGTCAGCTTTAAACGAGGTAGCTATGCTTCGAGAGACAATTCTGCAGATGCGAGCAGAGTTAGATGTCCTTCGGAACATGCCCTCAAATGCAAAGAGAGTTCCAGTCAACCCTCCGAGCAAGTACGATGGCAAGGTCGAGGATGAATCCGCTCGACAGTGGGTTAACGAGGTTCGAGACTCAGTAGGTTTACTCCGAGCTTCGACACTCATTCACAAACGAGCGCGAGAAGATTCTCTATGCCGCCAACAGCCTGACTGGCCATGCCAAGGAGGCATGGGCAGTCCAGCGAAGGGCTCTCGAGAGACAAGCCACCGAGGCTCTCACCGAGCAAGAGCGGTCGGCAATCGAGCAAGGGCTCACTCTCGAAGGGTTCCTTACCTGGATCGAGCGCAAGTTTGAAGACATCAATGCAAATGAGCGTCGCAAGAAGGACTTTGAAAGGTGCACGCAAGGCAATCGATCGGTCAACAAGTATGCAATCGAGTTTGTCAAGTATGCCGAACGCATCGAACCACCCTTTGCGCAGTCTCATCTGGTAGACAAGTTCAAGGAAGGACTTAGCACTTCAGTGCAAGATGCCCTGAGTTTGGTCATCGATCAGCCAAAGACCCTCGAAGAATTCATTCGACTGGCCGATCAGATTGACTCGCGCATTCGAGAACGGAGCAAGAAAGCTTCGAGTGCAAACCAGAACAATGCATTGTCAGACAACTCGAACCAGAAGAACAGGGGCAGGGGAGCATCGAGCTCCCAGCAACAACAATCAAACCAGTTGGTTCCTTACAACCCTCAACAAGCAGGCAATTCGAACAGGACTCGACAAGACAAGCTAGCTCGAACGAGGCGGCTTCAGCGGGAGAATCGATGCTTCTTCTGCGAAGGTCTAGGTCATCGATCTGCAGAGTGTCCGCAGCGACCCCTACAGGTCAATTCAATTGTTGAACTGCCGCCGCAGGGAAAAGTCATCGATCGAGCTTGAGTCAGGGCGCTCTCGATCGTACAGTGCCCCCTGACACTGGATCGATTGACATCGATCTTGCAAGGATGGTCGAACACCTCAACTTCATGTCTGGCCAGGTGCATCGAGTTGATGCTAGCCTGATCGAACTGTTGATCAAGATTGAAGGTCGCTCCTTCAAGGGCTTGATCGACACAGGTGCTTCGAGGACATTTGTGGCAAGATCAGTGGTTGACAGCTGTCAGCTTCAAGTCGAAGCAGGCATCAACAGCAGTCACCCTCAGGTGAAGCTTGCAGACGGTTCGAACCTTCGAGTCGAAGGCACCGTGCAAGTGGATATAGAACTCGATGGTCTCGAGTATGCAACAAGAGCAATGGTGCTGCAGATGCCGCACCATGACCTAATCTTTGGAATAGAGTGGCTCCGACAACATCGAGCAACTCTAGATTTCGAATCGAACGTGGTACGCTTTGCATTTGAGGATGGAACCATCAAGCAAGTTCTAATGGGAAGAGGAATAGATCGAGTGCTACATCTAGATGTTCTAGATAGGGCCGGTCTACCCTTCGAGCTCCTTGGACACAAGGAGATGAATCGAATTAGCAAGTCAGAAGACCATTGTTTCCTTCTGATGATTCGAGACTCGGAGGAAGAGGAAGAGGATGCAGACATCGATGGCAAGCTTGCCAACCTCAAGCAACGAGTTGCAGACATCGACCTGCAAAAGATCCTCGAGCGCCACAAGGGTGTGTTTCGATCAGACATACCGGTGGACGAAAGGGTCGAATCAATCCCGAAGCTTCGACAGCTTCAGGACAGTATAATCCCAACAGGAAAGGAAGGCCCTCGAAACATTCGAGCTTACAAATTGACAGCAAGTCAGCTTCGAGAGCAAGAGCAGCAGGTACGAGAGCTTCTCGATCGTGGTATGATCAGAGAATCAAGCTCACCGTGGGGCTTCCCGGTGATCTTTGTGCCTAAGAAGGGTGGGGAGTGGCGCATGTGCATCGACTATCGAGCACTCAATGCAATCACCTCGACAAATGGGTATCCGCTACCTATCATCCAGCAATGCCTCGATCAGCTTGGTCAAGCAAAATGGTTCTCGAAGATCGACCTTACCTCAGGTTACTGGCAGATTAGACTAAACAAGGACGATGTGTCGAAGACGGCCTTCAACACTCGAATAGGGAAGTTCGAATTCTTGGTCATGCCCTTTGGCCTCAAGAATGCCCCTTCGGTTTTCCAGACATTGGTCAATCGAGTCCTTCGACCTTATCTAGACAAGTTTGTGATTGTCTACTTAGATGACATCTTGATCTACTCGAGATCACAAGAGGAGCATCGAGAGCATGTTCAGAAAATTCTATCAATTCTTCAGGAACATCGACTCTTCGCTAAGCCCTCAAAGTGTATCTTTGGTTCAACATCGATCGAGTTTTGCGGTCATCAAGTGGGACAGGGAACCATCAAGCCCCTAGAAGACAAGGTGAAGACTATTCGAGAGTGGCCTCGACCAACGTCAATACATGACCTTAGATCGTTCTTGGGTCTGTGCTCGTACTATCGAAGATATGCAAAAGGTTTTGCATCGATTACAGCACCCCTGTTCGATCTACTCAAGGTCGAGAAAGGTAGTGGCTTAGACATCTCATCAAAGAACAGCAAGAAAGTTCCTGTTCGATGGAACGATCGAGCAGATCTAGCCTTTAGAAAGATCAAAGGCCTACTCTGTTCAGCACCAATCCTTCGGCAGCCAGATGCAAACTCGAAGTACACCATCGAGACCGATGCTTCTGACTTTGCGATAGGTTGTGTGCTGTTGCAAGAGGATCGATCTACTGGCAAGATGCACCCCGTTGCATTCGATGGTCGAAAGATGTCAGAAGCAGAGCTCAAGTATCCGGTTCACGAGAAGGAGCTGTTGGCCATTCGACACGCCCTTCGAACCTGGAGACACTACATCCTGAATGGGTGCAAGATCACCATTCTAACCGATCATCAGAGCCTTGCTCAGATACCAACCACAAAGATAGCGTCGAAGCGTTTAGAACGATGGATTGCCGAGTTCGGAGAGTACGATCTAGATATCAAGTATCGATCTAGCAAAGAGAACACTATTGCAGATACAATATCTCGTCGATCTGATTTTCTAGGCTCTCTGACACTCGAGCCTGACCATCTACCGTTGGTTCGAGCATACCTCAAAGAGGGATCGCTTCCTCAAGACAGCGAGCGCAAGAAGGTACTCGAAGAGTCTGCTCAATGGAAGTTGAACCTCGATGATCAGCTTGTGCGAGTACTCGAAGATGGCAAAGAGGCACCATACCTAGAACCGATGCATCGACTGCACTTCCTAGAGAAGATGCACCAGTCCTATGGTCATCTAGGGGCATCGAGCCTCATCCATCTAGTTCGATCTAGAGCGTATTGGCCGCAGATGCAGACAGATTTATTGAAATTCTGCCAAACCTGTCCAGCCTGTCAAGTATCGCAGGGATCGAGGTCAAATCAAGATCGAGAACTAGCACAAGTCATGGCAAGTTCGACCATTCAGCCTTTCGAAAGGTGGGGGATCGACTTCATTGGTCAGTTACCAAAGACACCAAGCGGTAACCAATGGATCATCACTGCCATCGATTATGCTACTGGTTGGCCAATAGCAAAGGCGCTCCCAGACTCGAAGGCCTGGCGAGTTGCCGAGTTCATCTACGAGGAGATCGTAGTCAACTTTGGGGCACCGAGGGAGATTCTAAGCGACAATGGCGCTAACTTCCTGGCCGAGGTTGTCGAACATCTTCTTCGGACGGTCAATACCAGGCATCGATTGGCAACGGCGTATCACCCAAGGACGAATGGAAAGGTCGAAGCCTTGAACGGTATCATCGGTCGAATGTTGACCCGAATGATGGTAGGCAAGAGCACTCGAATGTGGGACCAGTATCTGTCCCATGCACTCTTTGCCTGTCGCGTTCGAAAGAGCACATCAACCGGTCAGAGTCCGTTCTATCTAACCTATGGCATCGAGCCAAGGCTACCAACAGACGAGCTTGAACCTCGAATCTTTGATGGCAACATCGAAGATGCAGCTACTCGATTACCACACCTAAAGCTGCAGAGGCACAAAGCAAACCAGGCGGTACTCAATCGAGCGGTTCGAGCAAAGCTCATTCATGATAAGAAGGTCAGGCTGCATAAGCTAGACATTGGTGACTGGGTGCTAGTTCGACACCAGAGTCCGCAGAAGTTCGAAGCTAAGTGGTTTGGTCCTTACAAGATCATCGATAAGCAGGCGCTAGGTACCTACAGCCTTGCTTCGATCAGTGGACAGAAGCTTCGATCTTTAGTTCACGGCAATCGACTACTCAAGGCGCACACCCGAGGACCTATCGAACGATTCTGGAACCAGCCAGCTCTACAAAGGATGCTCTTATCACGCGAGGCCATCGATCTAGATAGTTCGATGACAAATGTGGAAGAACTACATCAAGACATAGAGCGTTCGATCAGCGAGGAGTACGAGCAAGATAGTCGAGGCCATCGAGCAAGCGAGGTGCAGCAAGGGTTTGAGGAACAGCAGACCCAAGAGCTGTTGCACCCCGAGCAGAGCATCGAGCAGGTTGAGACTGATCTAGTCCCTGCTATAGAAGACCCATCAAGACCGATGGAAGAAGCAGAAATGCTTGATCGAAGACACATCGATTCACAACTCTAAGTGGAGTCAAGACCATTCGACCCGAGAGTCAAACGCTTAGATGGAAACATCGAGGAGCTTAGATTTCAAGGTCGAAGAACTAGATACATGATTCAAGACACTATTTCTTGAGGGCTTCGAGGGCTTTGCGCGCCTCGAAGATCTTCTCGAGCTCGGCTTTCTTGGCCTCGAGAGATTCGATTGCTTGATCGATTTCCTTGATTTGCTCCTCGAGGTCATCGAGATCCACATCGAAGGGACCTTTCTTGCGCTTCGAGGGCTTCGAGCTAGTGCCACTCATGTTGGGAAAAGTGGTCTTGGCAGGTTTCCAGGGCTGGTCCAGAGTGCTAGGGCTGTTGATGGGCCTGTTTGCATTGGCAGCAGCACGGAGTTGTTGATAGGCAGTGGCAGTGGCCTGCAGCTTGAAGTCAGGTATGTGGTCATTGACATTGCAGTTGATGTTTTTGTCTTTGCAGTAGTGGCATTTTTTGGAGCCATCCTCGAGAAGGCAGGGCCTTTTCTTGTGACAGTTGTAGCAGGCTAGCTGGGCTTCGGGAGTCTCGAGAGACGCGTCGTAATTTCCTTGAATTTCCTGAGTGGAGGCAGGGGCCTTCGAGACAGGGGCCTTTGAGACAGGGGCCTTTGAGGCAGCACTTTTTTTGGATTTTCGAACAGCCATGATTGGGTTTTCTCGAGTACCTAGGTGGAGGTTAAGAAGATAGATTGACCTTCGAGAGAGATGCCTTCTTCTAAGGAGAGGAGGGTGTAATTTCCTGTAATTAGCTCACTGGCCCGCGCGCGCTCCTTGAAATGCGACCACCATCCCCTTGACCTACGCGCGCGCACAACAAACGCGGATAGGGCTTCGTAACGAGACTCTGACTCGGCGAGAAAGAGCGGTGAGCGGCTGCGCATTGCAAGTCGATCACTCCACATCAACTGCCCAAAGACGCGACCTCGCTACTCTCTAGAAAAACGCTTTGTCCACCTTTGCAACACCACCTCATCTATCCTTGTCAACCTCAGACCTTTACCTTTCTCTACTCATCGTCACAGCACCATCACCACCCGTCGCCGCTCTCTCTCTCTCTGCGCCCCGACCGGCCACCCCTACACAACAATGTCAACCACACTCGCACCTCCGACGACCACCACCTCAACCTCTGGCTTTGACTTTTCCAACTACTCGCGCAACACCTTGCTCTCGGCCTCCGGTCTTGGAGGCTTCACAGCCACTTCGACAGGTACCACCATCGTCGGGTGCATTTTCAAAGACGGTGTTGTTCTCGGTGCCGACACTCGCGCTACCGAAGGTCCGATCGTCGCCGATAAGAACTGCGAGAAAATCCACTATATCAGCGACAACATTCGATGCTGTGGTGCAGGTACCGCAGCAGACACCGAGTTTGTGACGCAGCTGATCTCGAGCAATATGCAGCTGCACGAGCTGCATACGGGACGTCAACCCCGCGTCGTTACGGCCATGACCATGCTCAAGCAACGGCTGTTTCAGTACCAGGGCCACATTGGAGCTGCACTCGTGCTGGGCGGATACGACGCAACGGGTCCGCATCTGTTTACCGTCGCTCCGCACGGTTCGACCGACAAGCTTCCCTACGTGACGATGGGCAGTGGCTCATTGGCCGCCATGGCCGTCTTTGAAAGCGGCTGGGTCAAGGATATGGACCGTTCCGAGGCAATCCAGCTCGTAGCCGCCGCCATCAGCAGCGGTATCTTTAACGATCTCGGTTCCGGTTCCAACGTCGACGTCTGCGTCATCGAAAAGCACAAGACCGAGTATCTGAGGAACTTTGAAATGCCAAACCAGAGGGTCAAAAAGGAACAGAGGTATGCCTTTGCCAAGGGCACAACAGCGTTTACCAAAGAGCAGATCTACGATATGATCCGCAAGGAGGACGTGCTCGAAATCGGCAACGAGACGCTGGTGCCCAGTGCCGGCGGCGAGGAGAGGATGGATACTTCGTAGACCACGAGAGCAATGTAAATCCATTCGAGATGCAAAGCAAGTGTGTGACGGCTCAACAGACCGACCTGCTCAGGCTCGGGATGCTTTTTGCATGCGAGCACAAAAAAAAGTTCTATTCGGCTCTTCGACCTTGGTTGGGGCCAATCTACAAATCGTCGACAGCCACGCTCCACTCATGCTCGACTCTACCCAGCTGAATATCGGTAATCCTCTCCAACATGGCCTTTGCGATCGCACCAATGCCGTCGCCCGCCGGGATGTGAATGTCCTTGCCCTGGTATCCGACTCGATCCACGGGACTCACCACCGCCGCCGTTCCGGCACCAAACATCTCGAGCAGCTCACCCGACTGCTCTGCCTTGATGACTTCGTGGATGCTGATCTCCCTCTCCGACACGGTCAGGTTCTTGGGCAGCGATTCGATCGGGTACTTGCCGCTGACATGGTCCTTGGCGATATGTAGGATCGAATCCCTCGTGACACCGGGGAGAATCATGCCGTTGAGCGGTGGAGTGACCAGCTCGACGCCATCGCCCTTCTTGAGCGCAACAAAGAGATTCATGGTGCCCACCTCGGTCAGCAGATGCTGGTCTCCGAACAACCACAGGTTCTGCTGATATCCCCGCTCGGCCGCTTCCAGCTGCGGCAGGATACCCGGAGCGTAGTTTCCTCCGAGCTTGTACTGCCCCGTTCCACCGGGCCACGCGCGCACCTTGTTCGGATCCGCCTCGAGCGCAACCGGCTTGAAGCCCGTCTTGTAGTACGGCCCCACGGGCGAACAGATGACAAACAGCAACGCATCTTTGGTCGGATGCACGCCCAACGCGGCTTCGGTGCCAATCAGCGCCGGTCGAATGTACAGCGAGTGACCCGGTTCCGAAGGGATCCACCCTTTATCCAACGCAACCAGCTTCTTGATCAACGAGATGAGCTGTTCACCCTCGAACGTCGGCAGCGCAATTCGGGCGGCCGAGGTGTTCATCCTCTTCATGTTCATGTCGGGTCGAAACAGCCTCACTCTGCCATTGACGTCCTTGTATGCCTTCATGCCTTCAAAGAGCGACGGAGCGTAGTGGAAGATGACGGCACTGGGGTCGAGCTGCAACGGAGCGTAAGGGTGGATCTTGGGCGCATCCCAGCCGGTAGCGCTGTTCCAGGGCACGCTGAGCATGTGGTCGGAAAAGTTGGCGCCAAACACCAGAGACTGCGAAGGCGGCGGGACGCGAGGAGCGTTGGAGCGCGTAATGACGAGCGAGGCTGCATCGAGTTGTTTGGTGCCCGTGGCTTCACCCGTCATGGGATCGTGCGAGAGTGTGGTGCTGGTGGACTGGAAACGCGGTGCAGTGGTGAGACGCAGCGACAGGGCAGGTGCCGCTGAGCGCGCGCGGAGGGCTGTTCTTGCCAAGGTGAACATCTTTATAAAAAAACACCGAGGCTTCCAAGGATGTGGTAGATGATGGTGAGCAAGTGAGAAGCATCGGATCGATATCTCTCTCTCTCTCTCTCTCTCTCTCTCTCTCTCACACACACACACACAATCTGGCTGTCGTCTGCTGACGCTGTCTCATGACTCGTGGCTTGGCTCCCGTTTGGCGGTTACTTGCTCTTAATTCCCTTTCGGATATTTGCGCGGGCCATGTTGCAAAAAATATCACTCACGGCCGAGTCGAAGAATTGCCTCGTTTCCGCCAAAGAAGCGCAGTCAACTCGAATATCGCATTTCCTAACTGAATCAGCGACTCAACCAGCAGCCACCACCACCACCATCACACACACAACAACATTGCTCGCTGATCCGGCTTCGACACTCTCAGAGATTCCAAAGCATATCACGCACAAGGGTTCGTTGCTATTTTCCACGCGAATCGACGCAACGACAGCAACGACAGCCGGATCACAGCAACTCTTCTCTCGCGCTCAAGGGAGGTCCATTCGTCTGTCTCTGTTGTGACGGTGCTCTCTGCGCTACCATCTCGCTTCGGCCTTAGCATCCATTTTCTCAGGAGGTGTCTTTTGTGACAAGCCGTACACACATTCTTACGATCATACTTGGTCTTGTTGTCACCTTCACTCGTAGCTACGACTCTCCGGCCGACACGTCCAGAACACAACACTTTCCGCTCTCAAGGACCATCAATCCTCGCTCTATCCTCCAGCCCCCCGACGTGTCTTTCGATTCTCGCCCAACTCGCTCCACCCTTTCGCCATGTCCTCGCTCCATTTTTGCGCAGAATGCAACAACCTTCTCTACCCCGAAGTTGACCGAACCAATCACGTTCTCCTCTACGCCTGTCGCAACTGCAACTATCAGCAGGAATCGCGCGAATCTCTCGTCTACCGCAACGATCTCATGTCGGTCACCAAAGAGCAACCGGGTATTGTGGATAATCTCATGAAGGATCCGACGCTTCGCAGAACGCACGATCTCAACTGTCCCAACTGTGGACATGGCGAAGCGGTGCTGTTTCAGGATCAGAGCAAAAGAGTCATGAATCGCATGATTCTGTTTTACGTCTGTTGTAGGTGTAACCATTTGTTTAGGGATCCCGCACAGCCGGCGCCGGCAGCAGGTCCGGGTCAGGTGTGGAACGATCGAAAGAAAAAGTAGTCGCAGTTGGCGGGGGCAGTTCCGACTCGGATTCAGCTGGAACCGGGTCGAAAAGGCATCGTGTACTTGTACAAATCACTTATACCACCAAACAAGTCAATCTTTTACATGATATTCGGGTTTCGTCTGTACCATATCTGCCAACTCTGCAGGTAAACCAAAACGCAAGAGTGTCCATTTAACTCGCCCCACCTTTTGCTGCGCTGCCTACTCCGCGCTCACTTGTACTTGTCTTTATGAATCCAACTCAACCCCACGGTATCATACCCTCCTTGCTCGGCCATCCTATAATACATTGCCGCCTTCCTCAGATCCTTCTTACACCCTTTTCCCGCAGCATACAGCGCGCCGGCCTCGGCCTGCGCATCGGCATCGCCCAACTTGGCGGCCAACTCAAAGTACTCCAACGCCATGTGCTTGTCCATCTTGACGCCCCAGCCGTAGCAGAAGCACTTGCCGAGCTCGTAGACGCTGAGCTTGAGCTCCGACTTGATCGCCCGAAGTTCCGAGTCGGTTTTCGGCGTGGTGGTCGTCGACATGAGTTCGCCGGCGCGTGCGGCAGCGCGCTGGATCCAGGTAAAACCTTTGACCGGATCCTTTCGGGCTCCCCAGCCTTCGCGGAGAGCCATGCCAAACATGCACATGCCAACGACGCAGCCGCCGTCGACTTTGGCAGAACGTTCAAAGTAGAACGCGGAGCGTGCCAGATCGCCCTGTTCGTGGTAGGTGATGCCTTGGGAGAGAAAGTCTTCGGCCGAGGTGGGGCCGGTGCGCGTATCGACGGCGGGCGATGTGCGTGGTTTGGCACTGGCAACATTGACATCGCCAAGCCCAAGACCCAGCCCAGTGGGAGGAGCTGAAGCCGTAGGCTGCATGTCCACTGCGCCCGGAGCACCGCCGGGGATAGCATTGGCGGATTTGGCATTGCGCAACATGGGCGGTCGCGACGTCCATCTTTCACCAGCCGTGTCCTGCACAGGCTGCAATGATCTCAAAGAGGTATGTGACGCTCTGGGCGAAACGCCCTTTTGCGGTACACCAGACGATCGGTTGGTGTTCTGCCACGACGCTGCCGAACTAGGCGTCTGCGGATCGTGATGCACACTTCCCACCGACATGCGCGAGGTCATGACGCTACCAATGGTGCTCGAGCTATCGCGCCGACTGCTTCCGTCGAGACGAAGCGTCTCGACGTCGAGATCGGAGACCATGCTTTCTCTGCCGTCGGCACGTGCGATTGCTTCGGCACGTTTGCGGCCGATGATGGGTCGATCGACGCCCTGGAAGTATTGGTTGGGGTCAGAGTATCCTAGAGGGCTGCGTTCGTCGTTGGCTGATGCTGCTGCAGAGGCGGAGGAGGCGGCGGTGGCGGCGGTGGCGGCGGTGGCGGCGGGTGGTGGTGGAGGTGGGACTCTTCCTGCCGGATGTCCCGAGGATCGAGGTCGGTGCGATCCAGTGGCACCAGCAGAGACGCTACGAGGGTTGGTCAGCAAGCTCGAAGGAGCCAAGGGTGTGCGCTGAGCTTCTCTTTCGCTGCCAGTGAGCTGCGGAGAGGAGGCGGCCATAGTCTCAACCTGTGCTGACGTGGGAGATGGCATGGAAACGTAGCGTTGCTGTGTGGTGATTGGTGGAGCTGTTCCGCCAGTGGCTCTGGACGCTTCCGAGCCAGAAGGACTGGGTGGGTAGACGTAGACGCGCGCCGTGGGCGGGCTATCTATGCTGCGTGTACTGCTGTCGCCGGTGAGAGTGGCTGTAGAGGAAGTGGAGCGATGACCTAGATGGCGGTTTGAAGATGGCATGGGGGTGCTATGATCGTGCAGAGGAGCATCGTAATCCTGGTTCTCGATCTGTGGCACAAAGCTATGCCTTGGATCCGACGTGGCGTGCGATACGATGGGCTGTTGCAGCTGTGCTGTGGTGGTGGTGGTCGGAGGTGGAACGGATCGAGTGAGGCTGACCGTCTTTGCCTTGCTTGCGACTTGACGGATGGCGGGTATGGAGGATGCGAGGGAAACGTCTGTTCGTGTGTCTCGGCGTGGGGACTGGGATGCTTGTGAAGCAAGATGAGGTGTGTGTTGGAGCTTCCACTGCCTCGTCACCGAATCGAGGCCACGAGCTGAACTCAAAGGACCATGGCTGGGGTCCAAGTCAATGGTTGCATTGATAGCGTCGATGTGTGCATTGTCTCGGTCTTGGTCGTATTCGTCGCCATACGCACTTTGTCCGTCCAGGCTTTCCTCGTCGTCGGGGCGTGATGTCCACGCGCGACCCCATCGTCCGTGTTCGCCAAACTCGGAGCTTCGTACTGTGTCGACCGAGGCTCTGCGGGAAAGCGAGGCATGGTCGTCTTGACCGGTGATGGAGTTGAAGGAAATGTCGGAAGCCATCGAGTTTCGAAAGGCGTTGCTGAGCAAGTGAGACGACTGTCGCTGCCATTCGGGCTCTGATTGGGTTGGTGTGTAGGAATCGGTGGTGTCATCGTAGGACGCCTTGTAGCCTCTCTGTACGGAGAAGGAGGAGCCAGATTTGGAGGCGGGATGGGGCGAAGGCGCGGGGCGTTGACTGCGGGAAAAGGTGGATGCGGCATGGGAGAGGAGGTTGACGCTACGGATGCTTTGTGCATCGTCAAAGTCGTCTGGATCCGGAGAAGGATGAATGGGTGGTTTGCGCACCGATGTCTTGCGTGAAAGAGCCGAGGCACGCTCGAGGATGCGATTGGTCGATGTATTGGCCGATGGGGTATCGTTGTCGGGTGAGAGCATGTCGTGCTGAACCTGCATGCCTCTCTTGACGAGAAGCTCTAGCGGTGAAAGAGCTGAGGGAGGAGTGGGAGTGGAATCAGATGAGGAGGAAGCAGATGCATAGCCATGCGGCAGTTTGCTCCAGTTGTTGGAAGAGGTGGAAGAAGAGTGCGGCGAGGATGTGCTGCGGTCCGAAAGGGAAGGGCTTGTCGAGGGCGTATGTGAGGCAGCGGCGTCGTTGACCGAGCTGGAAGAAGAAGCGGAACCGTTGGAAGAGCCGTACGAGGCTGCGGAAAAGGATCGAACGGCGGATGTGCCGTACGAGGCTGGCTGTAGCCGCTCCATGATGACCGGGTACGGTTTGATGGTTGTGGTGGTGGTAGAGCTGTATGTATCAAGGCGGATCTAAACAAGCGTGTTGGGACAAGTTGCGTGTGCCATGAGTGTGTACGATGGAATGGCACTCTCTAAGGTGACGATGCGTCTTGAAGATGAAGAAATGGTGGGCGCCACGCGTCGGATTGACGGTCGAGTCGACACAGTTTGTACGCCTTGCAAGTGGGTGGGAGAAAAGGGCGTAAGTTGTATCGAGGACGAAGGAGGAGGAGATCAAAGATGTGCTCTTGCTCGATATAAAGCGGGTGAACCAAGAGCGCGCATTAGTCTCACTGCTGCTGTCACACACACAGAGAGACACGCAGGCTGTGGGTCAAACGCGCTTTGTGCTGTGTGCTGTTGCTCTGTGTTGGTCACCGCCCGAACGAGCTTACGAGCGAATGAGCTTTAATTTTTTGGTTTTCGCTGTGATTTGCCGTTTCTGTGTGTATTGCAACTATTTGTTGTTGGCGTTTTGCAGATGGACCCTGGCTCAGCCGCCTTTTGCCTTGGCGCGTTTGCTGTATTTTCGTGACCCTAATTTTGAAATACTTTTTTTTCGCAGTGATACAGTACAGTATAGGAGGATATCTTCTCCATCTTCTCAGCAAAGGGGAAAGCGCAAGCGGATCACGATACAATGACTGGGCAGAATCAACTTCAATTCGATATGCAACGCAAGCGACAACCACCGCCAGAGATGCTCAAGTGCTGCTGCAAGATGACCGACTTGCTTGCACCCTGAATTGGTCAATGCGACCAACTCTCCAATTTGGCATCACCAAAGCGCTTTCCTTCCTCTAGCTGCTCCTTTGTCACCATTCCATCGCATCCGCCCATTATAGGCAGCAATACAGCCCCGGAGATGCTTTGACCCAAGCAGCAGCAGCAGCAGCAGCAGCAACTATGGCCACTGGTGATCCAGCTCAAGCCAGCGAGGCACCTTGGCAAACCATGTCGATTGCACGCCTCATCCCGCGCTTTGCCAAACCGCAGCTGCTCACCACCAACATCCCTACCTACCGTCAATCTTTTTCGCTTCCCATCCAAGACAAGCCCCATGTGCCAAACGATCCGTCTGCTCAGACTCCCTCCGTGTCAAAGCAACAACCACAAGATGAGCCCAGTACCGCTTCCTACTTAGAGTGGAGCAAGCTGCTGCCCGCTCCCTCCAATCTCGTCGGCTCGTTCCACCACCTCTTCGAATTTCAGGCCGGCCACCGTACGCTTCAAGAGCAAGACGTGTCAACTGCAGCGACACAGAATGGGCACGCGCCCCGTTCGTCGTCTGCGCCTCCGCCTCCGCCTCCGCGTCCGCCTCCGCGTCTGGTCTTCTTCGGAGAGCAACATCACCAGCCTGAGGTCTTACGAGCACAATTGCAAGCGTTGCAGGCACTTGAACAGCAGTGTCAGCTCGCTTCAACACCACGCTCGGCTCAGTCGGATGCTCCACCCATATACCGTCTTCATCTCATCCTCGAGCACTTTTCCATTCTGGACCAGCACATGCTCCACTCGTTTTCCCACGGCCAAATCGATCCCGATCAGCTGGCACAAGCGTATCGCGAGCAAAGCCACGAGGCTTTCCATATCGGACACTACATGCCGCTGCTAATGCTCGCAAACGAGCTCAACGTCCCTATCTGGGCAGGCTTCCCTCCTAGAAGCTGGGCAACACAAGTCTTTCGCCACGGTGTCGAGTCTGTCAAACCGGATCAATATAAAAGAGCAAATCCGAGTCAGCTGCATGCCTCGCCATTTCTCCATCCCACAGCGCAACAAGCCCACCCTTCGACGCCAAAGCGTCAGACTCGCCTCGCACTCCCTCAACCCCCACTATTCACATCCTGGAATGCAGTCACCAAGATTGGCGCGGCTCATCGCAGCTATCTCTCGGCTCTCATGCGACCCGATCTGCCGCCTCGATTCCCCCAGCTGCCTCCAACCGTCTCTCCAGATGATCCACATCATTCGACCGACGAGGCATCCAAGCATCGACAGCCAGTGTATCCTACCTGGCTTCTCAAACCACACAACATCGAAACAAAGGGTTTTGGCCCTGCACAGGCTCTCAAAGATTCCTATCTTGCCCATGTCACAGCCTGGATCCTTCGTGGCCAAGATGAGGCGGCCATTTCAGGCTCCAACCAACAGGCTGCCGAAACAACAAAATCGAGTGTGACCCATCCCGACGACTTGCTTGCTTCACAGCATGCTCAGTCTTGCACCAAAGCGGAGCAGAGTGCTTCGGGTCGGCGCGTCGTCAACATCGCTCTCGTGGTGTGCGGCTTGGGTCACTGCGAATATGGATTCGGCGCGCCCGAGCGGGTCGTTCAACTCCTCTCCGAGCAAAGCTCATCCCCATCTGCCGACGACACGGCAACGCTGCTGCCCTACATCATAGCGAGCAAGCCTCTTGACTCGGGCATCTGGCTAGGCTACGAGCATCCCTCACAGCCATCAGCGCTCCACGACCACCACACACAGAACGACGTGCCCGCGATCCTGTCCGAGCCTGTCGAGCCTCGAGATGAATCCGCCGACGCCGTGGAGAGATGGCTCAACGATCCATGGGGGCGCAAGGTGGCCGACGCCGTATTATTGTATGACTGGATTGACCAAGAACCAACGCAAGAGGTAGATGCAAATGCGGATGGGCACCAAGCAGCCACCAGCTAGCTCCGACCTGAAATTTCAACAGACTGTATAGTATTACCAGTGTAGAGCTGAATACAGGGGTATAATCCGTCACAGCATCGTGGCTGTTGCGAGAGATAGAGCAAGAACGGTGGCCATCATACTCAGCAGCATTGAAGCAGAGTGTTTGTTATCTAGAGTGACCGATGAAGCGTCGTTGGAAAAGCCTTTGCCTTTGGACAGAATGTTGCTTGTGTTGGGCGGCACCGCACCCTGTGCACCGAGGGTATCGTAGTAGGCTGGACAGCTCGGATCGTTAGCGCTGGGTGGTGGGTTGTTGGGACAGCAAGCCGACGACTCTTGTGCCCAGTCGGATCCCAATGCAGCTGGATCCTTCCACCCGGCCCACTTTGCACACGAAACAGCCGCATACGAGACATTCCAAACCCCATAGTCGTGATCGCCGGGGAAGAAGGATTTCGAGATACCCTTGGATGGCCAGGCGAGATCAAAGTGCACGTCAAAGCCTAGACTGTTGCCTTGCACCGTTCCATTGTCGAGCCGTGTGGCGTTGCACCAAGGTCCACCTGCACCTGGACAGAGGTCGATGATCTTGACGACGAGATTGGGTGTAGAGCCGGCGGTGACCTGCGAAGTGTTGTAGTAGATGCCGTCGCCCCAAGGGCCGTTGGAGCCGGGAGCGGGTGGTGGGTTCGAGAGCGGCGTCGAGACAAGGCGAACCTCGAAACACGATCCACAGGCGGGGCCGAACGAGGTGTTGGAACCGTAGGCGTATCGGTTGAGTGCGGCGGTGGGATAGTAGGTGGACCGTCCAACGCAACCACACGAAGCAACGTAGTCGAGTGGCAGATCGTAGTGCGTCAGAGAAGCGTAGCCCGAAGCTGCAAAGTCGACCGCAGCTTGAGCCAAGCCAAGCCACAGCAGCATAAGCGTCGAGGCGGCTACCCACATGCTTTGCACAAAAGTCGATCTTTGTGGTGGTATCTATGAGAATTCAAAGTGCGTCTATGTTCCGGCGTTCTCTAAAGGTGTTGTTGGTCTATCCGAAGGTGCAAAGAGAAATTTTTACAGCATCATGCCGTTACGAGTCGCACAAGGATTGACGTCTAGGATGGAGCGCAAGTGGAGCAAGGACAAGGAATGGCACAGTACAGAGGCACGAGAGAAGAGTTGTCGAAAACGCTTTTTTGGCGGATTTGGACAAGCACGAGCAAGCGGCACGCAGTTGGTTGCATATCCTACTGCCGCTGTTGCTGCTCTTGCTGTTTAGAGGCTCTCTTGTTGCTGCATCCGTCCTGGAAGCAGCGAGACAAGCGAGCAACGCGTGCCAGAAGCGAACCAAAGCATCAAGGGTTCAATTTCTCTGCAGTTGTGTGGCTTCACACCGGCTTAACAAAGCCAGCCCGATCACAAAAATTGCGCGCTTGCCAGGGTGATCTTGAAAGTGCAAAAAAAAAAGAAAGAGATTTTGTATTCAATTTATTAGTCTTTACGGTGCAGGCATCAATTCAAAGCCTTCTGGACGGCCTCCAAGCTGCAAAGTGGCTGCGAATACAAATTGAATAACCCAAAAAAGCGCTTGCTGCTGCTGCTTCCGCAGGGGAAAGAAAAGGCATTCGGCCAATAATCGGGCGGGCAGAGTACTGTAAGGCTTTGAGTTGCTTGCTTGCTTGCTTTGCTTGACCAACTGACTGAGCACAAAAAGAGACAGAGCGCCATGCAGCTTTCAAAGCAACAGTGCGACTGTCTCTCCCTCACTCACACTCTCTCTCCCACAGAGTGGAATAGGCGACGCTGCTGTCTCGAGTCAAAAAAACAAAAAAAAAAGAGCAAAGACCAACTCGAGCGAGCAGACAGTGATCCAATCTCGACTGGATCTTTTCGTTTGCTTCCATCGCAACCAACACTCTCGACGGCCTCTCCCTCTCTCCTCTTTACACCTTCCCCCTTCATCATCTTCTGTTCCCCACTCTTCCGTATCAGTGGGTTTGGTTCGAATAGTACCATCTGATCTAGCAGGTGTCGTCGACAGCAGCTTCTGTCTTCGTTACGCATCATCTGCAGCAGACATCCGTTTCTCTTTCTTTCGGAACATCTTTTGGGCTCGCCATTTGCATCTATCCACCGTCAAAGGAAACCTCTTTACGACACTCTCAGCATCGTCTGCAATCCATCCTCTCACCGAGCCCGACTCGCTTTCACCGCCGCAGCCCGCCTATAGTAAGTTTTCGATTCGCTCCGCCTCGTCTCACCTGTGCGAGCTTGCCGGATACCATCTCTTTTTGGCTCGGACCACAACCTCTTTGTTTCGGCATCAGAATTCCTGCTGCTTCCATCCTCAGCATTGAATTGACACCCGCCTGCTTTGCACAACCGTCAAGATTTTCCAGGGCATACCACCGGCCAGTTGTGTTCCCAGCCTTTGCCTTGCCTTGCCTTGCCTTGCCTTGCATTGAGCTGCCCTTCGACAACAGCGGCCTTGACTGCATTCCCTTAGGGCAAGCTCGTACCACTGTCATCGATCCGTGGCCTTGTGCACGCAGCAAGCAGTATCAGACTCGCTTCATCACCACTACCTTTCTGCTCGTCTGCCTAGGGTCGCCATCCTTGCCCTCTTGCCGTGATTCGATCACCGTCGTCGTCGACGCTTTCGCTCCGCTCCGCTCCTCTCTCTCACCGCCCCTGACAGCGCTGAATCGAGCGGGCCGTGTGCCGACGCGGCCAACATGTTCAATGGCTCCGCTCCTCCCACTGGAGGAGGCGCAGATGCCAACGCTCTAGCCGCCAACCAAGGCATCGTCAAAAGTGTCCTTGACGCTCTCCAGCGAGATGGCCCCAATCCTGTCGTCTCGCTCGATCAACATGCATTGCTCCTCGAGACTCTCCTCTCCGACGCCCTACCAAGCACTCCTGTCATTCATCCTGCACAGCGTCAGAAGCTCTTCAATGCCATCGCAGACAAGGTAGGTCCCGATGCCACCGCCGATGCCGTTCGTCAGGCGCTTCCAAAGCTCAAGATCAAGCAGGACAAGAACGTCGCAGACCTCCTCATCGAGCTTGGTGTTAGGAGCCTACCCAGCGTCGACACGGCCCGTGCTGTCCTCCACCGCTTCGGTTTCACTGACGCCAATCCACCAGACGAGCGCATCGTCTCCGAGATCCTCGCCGTCCTCCTTTCGGTCGACCCCGCCATCTTTGAAAGCGACCGCATCACCAACTTTATCAACCTCGTTCGCGCCATCGGCACGCTCAAGCCCCAACTCTCCTGGCCCCGTGTCATTCGTGGTCTCGATGAACTCGATGGCTTCAATTCTGGCTTCCACACCCACATGGCTGGCATGGCCGACGTCCTTCTTCACGCTCCTGTTTCATCCCAAGCCCCGATCTCGGCCGTCGCCGTCTCTGGCCTCTGGGGCCCATGGATGCACCGTCTTCGACAGCTCCAGATCTTCCACGGTCTTCTCGCCCTCGGTTCCGACACTTTCAGCTTTGCATCGCTGCCTGGTCGACGCATCTTGACCGAAGAGCAGCTCGCCGATGCCCCCAGCAGCGTCCAGACCGCCGCCAAACCCCTTCTCTCGAGCGCATACAACTCGCTCGACCTGGTCGAAACGCTCATCGAAATTTCCGCCTCGGACGATCAAACCGCCCGCTCCGCCGTCCAGGAAGTGCTCGAAAAGGCCGTCAAAGCTTGTCCCGAACTCATCTTGCTCGGCCTCGTGCAGATCCCTCAGCCCTGGAACGCCATCCACGCCGAACTCGCCTCTCAGCTGCTTGCCGTCTTCATGACGGCACACAACAGCAGCCTCTTGGTCTTCCATCGCATCATCAACACCCACCGCGACTATCTGCTCAACGCCTTCCGCAACTTCTACCTCGAGAACCAGCTCAACCTTACCCGCATCGTCGATGTAGCTCAGAGCCTCGGCATTGTCGACGACCTCGTCGAGGCTCGACCTTTTGCTTTTGCTCTCGATGTCGCCGCGCTTGCCTCTCGACGTGAAGCCATAGACTTGGACGCCTGGCTTCAGGACAACATCAGCCGACACGGTAGCGACTTTATCCGTGCCGTGCTCGAGTTCCTCGACATCAAAGCAAAGGACGACCTCGCCAAGCCCGACCCTCAGGCTGACCAGAGCTTCGTCCCACTCACCGTGCAAAACGTCGCCAGCTTCCTCAAAGCCTTGCGCGCCAACGGCGAGAGCATGAGCGCTGAAGAGATCGACTTCTTCAAGGGAGTCCGCAATGTCTGCCTTCAGCTCCACCCTCGCCTAATGAACCTCGCTCCCGGCGCCGAGGGTCAAGAGCCGGGCCTGCAAGTCGTCACTTTTTCGCAGGACATCCACGAAGAGGCCGACTCGTGGTACCGTCAGATGTACGAGGGCAAGATCAGCATCGAAGACATTGTCTTGCTCCTTCAGCGCACTCGGGCTTCCGACAATGTGCGAGACCACCAAATCTTCGCCTGCATGGTCCACACCCTCTTCGACGAGTACCGTTGGTTCGAAATGTACTACCCTGCCGCCGAACTCGAGATGACCGCCGTTGTGTTTGGCTCGCTCATCCAGTATCAGCTCATCGACTACATCCCACTGGGTATCGCCATTCGCTACGTGCTGGATGCGCTGCGCAACCCACCAGACTCGAGCATGTTCAAGTTTGGTCTTCAGGCTCTCTTGCGCTTCCAGAACCGCTTGCCCGAATGGCCTCAGCTGTGTCAGGCACTCCTGTCCATGCCTCACCTCCAGCAGTCGTACCCCAACATCATCCGTCTCGTCAAGATGGCCCTGGCCGGTCAGCTGCCCGGCGCCGACGTAGGATTGCCTGGGGGTCGATCTCTCGAGGACGAGAAGGCACCCTTCCCTGCCATCCGAGCCGACCCGCTGCCTCAGGACGGAGACCAGCGTGACCCCGGCGAAGAGGTGACAGACAAGGTGCTCTTCCTCGTCAACAACCTCTCGCCCACCAACCTCGACTCTAAGCTCGGCGACGCTCGCAGGCTCATCACCTCCGACACGTATAGGTGGTTCTCCAACTACCTCGTCCTGCAGCGAATCAGCATCGAGCCCAACAATCACGGTCTCTACGCTCAATTCCTCGACGGTCTCGATGCCAAGGGACTCATGACTTATATCCTGCACGAGACGCTCGCCAAGTGCCAGATGCTCCTCAACAGCGACAAGACGGTCCAGTCGACGCAGGAGCGCAACCTGCTCAAGAATCTGGGTTCCTGGCTCGGCAGCCTCACCTTGGCTCGCGACAAGCCCATCCGTCACCGCAACATTGCCTTCAAGGAGCTTCTGATCCAGGGCTACGACAGCAACCGCCTCATTGTCGCAATCCCCTTTGTCTGCAAGATTGTCGAGCAATGCGCCAAGTCAAATGTCTTCAAGCCTCCCAACCCATGGTTGATGGCAGTCCTGCGTCTCATGGTCGAGCTGTACCAATTTGCAGAACTCAAGCTCAACCTCAAGTTCGAGATCGAGGTCCTTTTCAAGGCACTCAGCGTCGAGCTCAAGGATGTGCCTCCCACCACCATTCTTCGCAACCGCCCTTCCGCCGAGCTGTTGCAGCAACAACAGCGACAACAGCAACAGCAGCAACAAGAACAGCAGCAGCAGCAACAGCAGCAGGCGGCGGGCCAATTCCAGCATCTCAGCCAGCAGCAACAGCAGCAGGCCGCGGCACAGATGCAGCTGCAGCAGCAGCGCCAACACCAGCAGCAGCTCTCCCAGCAGCCCGCCACGGGCATCGCACAGGACCTCGAGCGTCTCTCGCTTGCTGGCGGATACGGTGCAGCAGCCGGTGGCCGTATGGGCCCTCAATCTCAGAAGGCCAGCGCCGCCGCCGCTGCTGTGGCCGCCGCCGGGTCGGGTGCTCAACCAGGTCAATCGGCCGCTGCTGCTGCCGCTTACACCGAAGCGCTGGTGTCGATGCTTCAGAGTCTGCCGCAGTACGTGGTGATCAATCCGCAGCTCACCATGTTCAGCAGCAATGCAGCACTCAAGCGACTCATCTACGTCGCCATCGACCGCGCCATTCGCGAGATCATTGCACCCGTCGTCGAGCGATCCGTCACGATTGCCTCGATCTCGACCCGCGAGCTTGTCACCAAGGACTTTGCCATGGAAGGAGATGAGGAGAAGATGCGCAACTCGGCTCATCAGATGGCTCAGAATCTTGCTGGCAGTCTTGCGCTCGTCACGTGTAAGGAGCCATTGCGACTCAGCATGGTTGCCAACGCGCGTACTTTGCTGCTCGCCAACGGCTTCACCGAGCAAAACGTGCCTGAGCAGGCGCTTATGGTCATCATGCAAGAAAACCTCGACCTCGCCTGTTCCGTTATCGAGAAGGCTGCCATGGACAAGGCCATGCCCGAGGTCGACGAAGGACTCACCAACGCCTACTCGAGCCGTCGCGAGCACCGCACCCGTGGACGTGGCTATTACTGGGACAGTGCCGCTCTCGCCGCTTCGCAGTACGCCGCTACCTTGCCCGACATGCTGCGTCTGCGCCCGGATGGTTTGGTGCCAGCCCAGCTGCGTGTCTACGATGGATTCAGCCGTCGCATGTCCCCTGGTGCCGATGGCGACCGTGGCCCGCCCACTTCGGTTCACGTCTCGTCCGCCTCTGGACCCTCCGGGGCTGGCTACCCTGAGGCCGCCGCCGGTACCGCCGGTGCTGGTGCATTGACTGCAGTTGCACTTCAGGAGGCCGGCGCTCAGGCCAACGTCCCCGCTGGATGGCTGCCTATGGCCGCTGGCGGTACACTGAGCGCTCAGCAGTCGTTGGAGAACTTTTCGCAAGGCATGGCCGAGCTCGAGCGATTGCTTGAAGCAGCCGATCCAGACGCGGGTCTTACTGAATTGTCGCAGGATCACGAGATTCGACACGCGCTGCGTCTCATCCCCATGGTCGCTGCGCAGTCTGCCAGCCGAGACGAGACTGCGCTTGCCTTTTCGCAGAAAGTGGTGCAGCTTCTCTTCAAGATCGAGTCCAAGCTTGGCCGAGAGGTCTACGTCGTCTTGCTCGACCGACTGTGCGAGATCTCGCTCAAGGCTGCCCGCGAAGTTACTGCTTGGCTCATCTACGCCGAGGACGAGCGCAAGTTCAACGTGCCCGTCACCGTATCTCTGGTGCGCGCCGGGCTGGTCAATATCGCCGAACTCGATGTCCAGCTGGCCAAGCTCATCTTGCGCGATCTGCGTGGCAGCGTCATCGACTTTGCAGCCCAGCTTGCGCTCGAGTGTCTCCAAGAGCCCGCCAGCGCTACTCGCCAGCAACTCACCAACACCATCGAGGCGCTGCAGCGCGCTGAGCAGCGTGGCAAGGCTACGGACGCATCCAAGCGCTTCTTGCACGATCTCGAGAGCGGACTGCTCAAGAGCAGGGTGGACGTCGGCAACACGGCGCTTCGCGAGCAGCTGGCTTACTGCTTTGCCGAATGGGCTCGTCTGTTTCAGCACTCGCCAAACCCTGAAAAGTCGTTTATCGACTACGTCACGCAGCTGCAGACGCAAGGCATTCTCAAGGGTGAGGTGATCTCGTCCATGTTCTTCCGTGTCTGCACCGAGGTCAGCGTGGACAGCTACATCAAGCAAAAAGCGGTGGGCGGTTCGCCAGCTACGGGCATTTTCTCGCCGATCGATGCCTTTTCGCGCCTCATCGTGCTCATGATCAAGTATCACGCCGATCCGACCGGGGCCAACAACGAACAGGCCAAGGTGCACTACCTCACCAAGATTCTCTCGATTGTGGTGCTGGTGCTCGCTCAGTCGCACGAAGAGCTCGGAGTTCACTTCCAGCAGAAGCCCTTCTTCCGACTGTTCTCGAGCCTGCTGCACGATCTGCATGCCACCGAGTCGAGCTTGGGCGCCGCCTACACGCAGACCGTGCTGGCCATTAGCAACACGCTGAACACGCTGCAGCCTTCGTTCTTCCCGAGCTTCACGTTTTCGTGGATGTCGCTGGTCTCCCACCGCCTGTTCATGCCCAAGCTGCTTGAAGCCAACCAGCGTGAAGGCTGGGGTGCGTTCCACCGCCTGTTTGCATCGCTGTTGCGCTTCATGTCGCCGCTGCTGCGCAACGCCGAACTGCAAGAGACGTCGCGCCAGCTGTACCGTGGCACGCTTCGCATCCTGTTGATCTTGCTGCACGATTTCCCCGAGTTCCTGTGCGACTACCACCAGAGCTTATGCGACTTGGTTCCTGCATCGTGCATTCAGCTGCGCAACGTGATCCTCAGTGCGTTCCCACGCAGTATCCGTCTGCCGGATCCGTTTAGCTCCAACTTGCAGATCAACCTGCTGCCCGAGATGGGACAGGCGCCGCACATTGCTTCCGACTATGACGCCGCGCTCCACCAGGTTGAAGGATTGCGTGCCGCCATCGATGCGCACTTTGACCAAGCACGGGGCAGTGACTTGTCGGAGCAGCTCAAGGGTCTGCTCAAGCATGCCACTCGCGCGACGCCGGCGATGCACAACGGTGCAAGCAAGGACGAGGCGACGAGCGCCAGCCATGCTGCCTTGCTGTCGGAGAGCGGAATCCATGTGGGCTTGATCAACTCGCTGGTGCTCTACGTGGGAGTGCGATCGATCGAAGCACGTCGCCACGGCGAAAAGGCCGGTGGTGTGAACCAGGAGGAGAGCGGTGCTGCTGTACTTCGCTGGCTGGTGGCCGAATCGGAGCCTGAGGCGAGGTTCTTGGTGTTGACTGCAGCGGCCAACCAGCTCCGATTCCCGTCGAGCCACACTGCCTACTTTTCCGCAGCGCTGATTCAGCTGTTTGGCGAGAGCGGCGACGATCTGGTGCGCGAGCAGATTGTTCGTGTGCTTCTCGAACGACTTGTGATTCATCGACCTCATCCATGGGGACTGGTAGCGACGTTTATCGAGCTGATGAAGAGCCAACGAAACCGCATGCCACGTGCGCCAGCAGAGATCCAAGCTCTGCTGGATCACATTGCAGCTACGCTCTCGACCTCGTCCGCCGGCAACGACGACGGTCATCCACACCAGCAGCATGCGCACCTCAACGGCCACTCTGCCTACTTGCCGCAGCATATGATGCAACAGCAGGTGCCACAACAGCAACAGCAGCAGCAGGCCTGATATTTTTTTTTCGTCACTCTCTGCATCCAGCATTGTATTTTCTCACACACACACTCTTCTCCGCCCTCTGGATCGAATCTGACTCCCCCGGGCTCGAAAGTCATTCAGTGTACTATCATTCATCGTTCCGGTTTGTTGTGCTTTAACGATTTTATTTCCCCCCCGTTTTTAGGTCGATGCAGTGTGGGAGGGAGTGTGCATGTGGGCAATGTGGGCAGGTATGCATAGGATGGGCTGTGAGGTGCCCCTTTCTCCTCTTAGAGATGCATGAAGGGGGTGCATTGTGTTGTGAGGTGAGAGGCGACAGTGCATGTGTCAGGTACTGCCGAAGAATTTTAGGCTGTGTGGCGTTATTTTTTTTTTCTTCTGCTGCATGGCGATGTTTCGGCGGAATGTAAGCAGCGAAGGGTTTGGGGAAGGGTAGAGTTGGACGAGGAGGTAGAATGGGGTTAGGATGCGGTTGAAACTAGCCTCCTTGAAGGTGGGCTGTTTGTGCGGGTTGGGATTCACACGGATACATACAACTGCTGCAGGACGTCGGGATCGGAGAGCGAGAGCCGACGCTAAGGGAAAGGAGGCTTTTTTTTCACAACCTCCCACTATGCTTTCTCTTTTCTGATACACCATTCGCTACGCTTTCGCTTCCATGACACCCTGCTCTCAAAGGCTCATTGTAGTGCGATAGAGGGACAGCTTCGACTATCCTTCATGTGATTCCTGAAAACATTGATCGATGGACCAAACCCAGCGTCTAGCTAAAAAGATGTACAGCACACCACCGCAAACAGCCACGAGTGGAACCACGCGTCATACGGCTACGTCGTCGTTGGGGTCAAGTGCTAGTTTTTATACCGTCAACGAACATTGTGCAGCTGGGTCCAGCTGGTGGGTTAGACAGCATGAGGTGCGGCGCAGATGGCGAGAGGAAGGGGTGTCGTTGGAGAGGAGCAAGGACGAGTCGCTCGACTCGTCTGTGGATCGGGAGGACGTTGTTGAGGAGTGTCTGACGCCATTGCGGGATTCTAACGATGACGACCGGGATTGTAGGAATCAGTCGGAAGACGAGGAAAGTGGTGAAGGATATCCGATCAAACCGCTACCCAACGGCATGCAGTCTCTCCCATCACCGCAACGGAGCAGTTTCGAGGAATCGCTTCCGACTACACCTCGTACCATCCAGCCCGTATTGCCCGTTCGGCAGCCAATCTCTCTCACCGCCTCCTCCGACACTCTGAGCACCACCTCTCACTCGCATCCAACCTCGCACACCACCGCCACCACCAACACAAGCACACCGCCCATCCACTCATCCAGCGCCTTCCCGCACGCCAACAGTATGCTACTTGGCAGCTGCACCGACTGGACGAGTCAATTTTGGTACCTAGTCCACGATGCTTGTTTGCCGGAGAATGCGTTTTTCGCCAACCCAATGACAGGAGAATGCAGATGGACACTGCCGGCGGGGACGTTGGTCGTGACCCCGCGCGAGACGGGTGAATGGTGGCAGTTGATAGACGTTGGTACGGGGAGAGAGTACTACCACCATACGCGGAGTGGGGAGAGTCGGTGGACGCGACCGCGGCTGGCCGAAGGCGAGTGGATCGTTCCGATGGTTGCGGTACAGCTGTCGAAGCATGGGTTGAGTCAGGGATTGAAAGGGGATAGTGTGGCGCAAAGTAGCGAAAAGGTAGTCGAACGAGTAGGGTTGGAGCAACAGCAAGTGGTGCAGTTGAGACGAAGAACCAGGTCTGTGCCGAAATCGTCCGGAGGTCGGGATAGCATGGTAGAGCGTCGTACTTCATCCCGAAGCGTACGACCAGTTGGCGATTCGGTCGACGTACAAAAAGTCACCCAAAGCATTCTCTCGCACGACCGAAAACTACTCGATTGCGCACGTCGTACATACAACCGCGCATTCCACACCTCTCCGAGATCACAACGCTCAACGAACACTCGATCCCCCACCAGCGTCCAACCACCCGCAATGCCCACAACTACATCAATATCACCACCGATCACCAAGCTCGGCAATGGTCTTGCCTTCCACCCAGAGCCAAAGCCGAACCGACACCGCTCGTTACCTTTTCTACACCCGCACTGTAGACGCAAGCAACGCCAACGCGTCGACTTACCCCCGGATCTAACCGCAGCACTACTGGCTGCATGCGCACTCGAAAACACCAGCTCACCCCCCACACAAGCATTGCACAACCCTGCACCCATCAAGCACAAGTTGACCCGTCTCTTCCGCTCCCTTACCCCGTGCACCCGCTCCCACACGGATACCTCGGCTGGCATCTAAGACTCACAGACATGTACCATCGTGACTCTTTCGCAAAAAAAAAGAACATTCATTAAACACCTACACCTCATACGGCGGCTTGACAAAATCCACCTTGACCATGCCACTAGCCGTGCCACTGAGCACCAACCGACTGCGTCCGAAATTCGGATTCCACCGAAGCGCACACACAGCGAGACACGGATGCCACTGTGCCAGGTGCCAACTCTTGTGTTCTGCCAGCGTGGCGAGTTCGGGCTGCAAGTGATGTCTGACGACCAACTCGCCGGTGGACCTGTTGACGTACTGCTGGTATACGGGCAGATGGTGTCTCGTACATCTGCGCAGCGTACGCAGAATATTGGCCACCTTGAGTTCGCCGTGTGCTGTCCCCATTGCTACCATCGGATGAAAGGCACTGGCCGAGAGCGAAACGACGCGCGAAGGCGCATGCGAGATCGTCCGTTGTCGCAGCATTTCCTCGGGACGCATCGAGTAGTGCGTCACCGACCCGTCGGCGTTTTCGTGGACCAACGAGCCGCCAGAAAACGGAGAAAAGGCGCATGCGTAGTGGATAGCGCGGCTGCGTTCGACCGATACAGGCGCGCCGCGGGAGAGGTCGTTGTACACGTGCACACCATCGAGCGATACGCTAAAGAGTGTAGTTGGCAACGCCGATGTGCAGGCGATGCCGTTGGCGTCGATGGGAGGGAGCAGGATGAATGTCAGATCGGTGACCGAAGAGCGGTGTGCTCGGACGGTGTAATCTGGTGGAAGGGTGGATGACATTGGAGGAGAAGGTGAACGCAAGATGCGTCCAACGTTCCAGACGCCGATCCAGCCGCGAGAGCCGCCAAACGCGAGCATTTCGCCGCCTGCCCATGCCAGGCTTGTGGCGGATTGCTGCGGATGCTCCAGTTTCAGAACGGGATCGAGGCGGATGTGTAGCGGTGTCGTGCCTTGCTTTTGCTGCACAGAATCAGGATGTGGGACGGAAAAGACGCTCAAGCTGCCATCTGCAAAGCAGCCGGCTAGAAGACCTAGGCGTCGCGGCGTTCCTTGCCCGCTGTTGCTCTTGCCGGCAAAGTCGTGCCCGATAGGACACCAGGCAAGCCTGAACGCCGCGCCGAGGTTGTGGCAGAGGATCATTTCCAATCGAGCTTCGCCCTTGCCCTCGATGGCAGACGATGACATGGAGGATGATGGTGTGCTTGGAGGCGAATCAGGAGACACGCTCCAGATCTGCAGACTCGCCGGTGTCGGACCTTGCTGCTTGTGCCCAATCATCGTCAATGGCGCTTGCGAAGCGGCTGCAGATACAACGAAAAACTCTCTGCCCGTGTTGAGATGCACGGGGACAGGCACCCAGTCGAGAGCGTACACATGACCGCCTGCGTTGAGCAAATGACCTTCGTCAGGCACCACGCCTAGAC
Source organism: Ustilago curta (assembly GCA_928722295.1). Taxonomy (NCBI): domain Eukaryota; kingdom Fungi; phylum Basidiomycota; class Ustilaginomycetes; order Ustilaginales; family Ustilaginaceae; genus Ustilago; species Ustilago curta. The sequence continues at coordinate 221,992 of CAKMXH010000019.1, read as the reverse complement.
TGTCTAGCCGTCTGGAAGTGCCCTTGGTAATCTTCACTGGAACCTCCTGGTCAGGTGGTCCGACAGACACGTGCAATACATCACCACAAATGGGCCCTTTCTCCTCAAAGCCGATATTGGGGATGTTTGCGAATTTGGGGTCATCGGGATTGATTGGTTCCTGGTTGGCATCGAGCGCCGCGAGGTTGCCGTCGTCTTCATCACCTGCTGCTCCAGCAGCGTCGTCATCCTCATCAGCGCCCACTTCTGCATTGGAACCGCCAGCACCTGAAGTGGTGCGCGGCGCCGTTTTGGGAGTATCGGCGGCAAGGCTCTTTTTGAGTCGGCTGCGCATCGACAGTTCGGGCACGGCGAGCTTCATGACGGTCATGGGGTGGCGCAGTGCGCTTCGCTGCGGTGTGGTCGCATCTTGCAGATATGGCTTGGCGTCGTTGATGTTGAGTAGAGTCAGGTTCTGAGACTGCACATCCAACCATGGCTGGACAAATGGCCATCCAGGATGTTGGCCTTGCGTGACTAGATCATTGGCAGTGTCAAGGTTCTGACGCAGTGCCTGTCTGGCATCTTGGGCCCATTTGCATCTTTCGATGTTTCGCGCCCACCCAAATGCTTTCCCGGGAAACCAGCCCCAATCATAGATGCCTTGCTCTGGAACCCATCCGACTTGAGCGTACCAGAAGCCGATGAGATCCTTCTTGATGGAAGGATATGCAGCAGAATCGAGCCAAGTTTTGACATGTCCATCGGCAGGCCATGACATCGCATTTGAAGCCGATTGCTTGCGGATGTCTGCCGGCTGAGACTCGGCATCCTCGTTTGCTACAGCCGATGTGAGATAAGAAGGAGGAATGCCGAAAAAGGGCGGATGATAGACACCTTGAAGCCAGAGTGTGCGCAATGACCGTGCCTTTTGTGATTTGAGCTGGATTCGATGGAGCGTACTGAGAGGGCCTTCTTGACTGAAGATCTCGACGTCTGGATTTTTGCCGTAAAAGAGCTCTTCGTCAAAGTCGAAGTCTTGATCCTCCAGCTTGGCCTTGCCTTTGCGCTTTGCACTATTTGGTGGCGCTGATTTTGGGGTCTTGACTTGGGACAGGGATGAAGATGGTGCTGGAGTGTTGGGCGCAGACGGAGTGGTCACGCCTTGCTGAGATGGAAGCTCGCTCGTGCTCGGGTTGGCAGCAGCAGCCGGCTTGGCTTTGGCGCGGGTCGAGGTGGGTGTCGCCTTGCTCACTTGTTCTGCAGCCGGCACTGGATTGTCATCATTGCCGCCCTCGGTGTCTGCAGCTTGAGAAAGAGGAGGAGCTGGTGTGTTGAAGGAGTTGGGGATGGAAGCATCGTCTTTTGTTGGGACCACTTTGGCCTTCTTGCTTGCCGGTGTTGCTCGTTTGTTGGCTGCAGCAGGCATATCGTCAGCTGGCGCTGGAGCAGACCTAGTGGTGGCTACAATCGATTTTTCGGTGCGGATGCAGCTATGTGTGCATGTCGAAAGCGGCTGCGGTATGAGCCATAATCGTCGTTGGATGGATTTGGTTGGCGCTCGGGCCACTCGACGTGATGGTGATGGACGAGAACGAGTGAGGGTCCAGCTCGCAGATGCCATCAGAAATCGGATTTTTATCAAATGAGTCCAAAAATAGACGCAAGAAATGGTGGCGTTGAAAAACTAGGAAAATCAGCAAGCTGTTGCAGACACTGGAGCGGCAGCATGCATCTGACTGACTATCAAGAGTATGGTTGACAGCGATTGACAGAGGCAAGCTTCGGAGACTTGGCTGAATCATAGTAGATAGCGATGTTACTCGTTGAGGCCACGTATAGGAAGGATCACGGCAATATAACAGCAACGGCGTTGAGTGAAGGCTGATCGCTGTCAGCAACGACCCTGCCACTTTGATGCCAGCAACATTTTGTCGTCATGAGCAGCTTGAATCAGGATTGGTGATCAAAATGATACACGCAGCGAGAAGGAGGGCTATCAATTCGCCATACCAAAACGGGCCGGAAAAACTGTCCACGCGAGTCGATACTGAAACGGCGAACGGAGAAGCGGACGTGATTCTTTCGCCACCTGACAGGATTCTGTTCCGGGAAGCACTCGGGCAGAACAGCAGCTTGGACCTGTTTCGGGCTTCCAAAGCTGCTCTTCGAATTTCGTCGAGCGGAATCGCGAGAAGAGGCGATCATTGCTGGATGGGCTCAGTCGTCGGAGCCTGTACAGTACAGTACAGTACAGTACAGTACAGTACAGTACAGTACAGTAGGGTTTCCCAAAGCCGCGAGGCACAGGTCGCGCCACCCTGTCAGAGCCATGAGTTATGCCAATACTGTAGCGAACGCGGAGCGGATCGAGAAGCTCGATCAACGCAAGGTCGATCCTGCTCGTTTCATTGTCCGACGTCGACGCTGACCAAAGCATAGAAAACAAGGCATTTTGTGCGTTTTTGGTGTCAAAACTACTCGCAGAATGCTCGTGCATTGCAAGGATGGCTTTCGCCTTGCTGCCCTGACCGGTCAACTCAGTCGTCGTACAGTACAGTACTGTACTGCACATCTCGGCGGCTGGTGAGACTATTTCTGTGTGTCACTGCAAGTTCTGTACGCTTAGCCGCACTGGCGTTGCCACTGTACTTGCTGTGGATGGAAGAGCATGCATCTGAGTTTGACATGCCTTCACTCGTTTGCTCATGGACATATGCAGAGAACGGCCAGGCAGCTGCAGGGTTCAATGTTGCTTCGAGAGCCCTCATCAGCGCTGTCACTTGCAACAGCTCCGTTCCGCTGTAGAGCGACGTTCGCTAGTAGAGAATGGTGTTTGCCGGTGCCAGCCGGTCGGACCGCTTGGCCGTCTGAGCAAGCGTCTGCATTCGGCCAACGAGATTCGGAGATTTTGGGGCGATAGCGTGCAGACTGTGTCATTGACTGCTGTGGTGAAGAAACAGCATGTCATGGATGAGCGCTCGAGGTGCTTGCTATGGGAAAAGACGTTCCTTTTCCATCGACTCCAGGGGCGGGACGCATACAGTACAGTACTGTACATAAGTTACAGTAATTTTGGCAGCCAAACTGCGCGTCCACCGCCATCATCAACTCAGGGGCATGTCGTGGCGATTAGCCGAGACTGTCAGACCAAAAAACCCTCGGCTGTCAAAATTGTCAGGTCGAGGGAGGGATACCTACCTTGTTGCAGCATGGTCGATCGTTTTGTATCAATGCTCTGCAAGTTTTGGGCTCTGCAGACTGTCTCTAGATGTGGCGTAGCGAGCTCTTATGGGCAAAACACCAGCGATTTGGTGAGCGTCAAAGAATGCGAGGCGGCCTATGCTTGGTATGATGTCGTTGCTGCAATGGCCCCCTATTTCGCTAAGCCTGGGTGAACTTTTGCGAATCAGGCTCGGCTCAGTGACGTTGCCTAGCACCTCTACCTTTTGCCATTGCAGCTGCTGTAAAGTGAGCGTATGATGATCTGCCAAGATCGAGTGATTGTTTGTTACCCACATCGGTGAGCTGCCAAGCTCCGTTGGTCTTGGTTGATGCCAGGAAGCATCGACTGCGATCTGAAGCGAATCATGAAAGTCTTTCTCGAGAGCGTATGAAGGTGGGTCGAGATCCATCTACTGTACGCCACTTGCAGGGACAAAGAGTCTTGACTTATCTTGAAACACGTTGCGCCTGCTGCTCAACGCAAGCCTCGACCCTTGCTTCTCGCCTCGCATCGCTTCCGTTGTCCCTGCTTTAGTCACAAAGTATCGTTGGATTGACGTGAATTGAGCTGAGCTGCTAGCAACGCGCCTTGAAGGATCTTGCGTCAGCTCGACTTCAAGAAGCATTGCAGTGGCTGCTGACAAGGTTCTCACCAACGGCTTGGGAAGGTCCGAGGCTCAGGGGCTCAAAGCGACTCGGTTTGGTTGGCTCATTCGTTTTTCACTGGCTGCTGCTGCAACCTCACGAGGATAAACTCAACAAGGCCAGTTGCCCGTCGGGAGTCCAGTCCAGTACTGTACAGTACAGTACAGTGCTGTACAGCGAGTTTCCAACACCGCCTAGGTCAACCAGGCTTTGCAGAAAGGCTTAAGCTTCAAGGTTTTTCGCTTGCAACAACAGAGACGGGAGCTTCCGATTCCTGACCAAGCTCAACGAACTGTACAGTATGAGTGCAAAACGGTAAGGAGGCTTACTATATATGTCGGCCTGCCCGCGCGGGATTAACAATGTGAAGTGTCGGCATTGCATCCCCTTGCCGCGCCGTCTCCGTCGCTGCTACTGTGAGGGGTCAATGGCATCAAGAGAGCGATGGCCTTGAACAGCGGGGAGCTACTGTTGCTGCCCCGACACTTGCCAAATCGAGCCAAAGAGGCTGCAGCTCGTTGGTAGAAATGTGTCAACTTTTTGTTTTTCCATTAAATTCTCCTATTTTTCCACCCCGCTCTGCAGACGCAGTTCACACACGCACACTGCCAAACTATGGTCAGCTGTGCTGAATTTGATTTTGGAAGCGGAAAAGAAAACACACCCACGCACACAGGGGCTGCCGCTCTGCCCCTTTCCCACCAAATCCAAACGCGAACCCAATTCTTATGCGTGGGAGATTAACTGACTGAGTGGATGCAGTTGACGCTGGTCAAACAAGCGGTTGATGAAGCCAACTCTGCAGATTTCAGCCACCAGGCTCTTCAACCCTGATTTGGCTGTTGTGTGGTACAGCACTCGAATCGTCATCAAATCCACACACATCAACACTGCGCACCCCTCTTTCCTTCTCTTTCTTTCTCTCTCTATCATCCCACCTCCTGTCTAGACTTCTCACTTGTTACGATCATCGCCATTGCCATTGCCATTGCCATTGCCAAGCCATTGCCATCGTCATCATCGTCATCGTCATCGTCATCATCGTCGCCTTTCTCGCCCCTTTTCCACCACGCTATCCCCGTGTCTCGATACTTTGTTCAAATCTCCATCGACGACTTTTCCTGCTCACGACATCCACGACGTCTTGACGACTCTCTCACGACAGTTTCATTCCAGAACGTCTCTGCAGCCCATCTCCAGCAAGCGGTGTGTAGAGGAATTAACGATTGCGCTCCATCCATCCCGGCCTGCAACAGTTTCTTACAAAATTGGTATGCTGTAGAGCTCCCAACATTCTCGTCTCTTTACTCCATCACATTCGGCCCCTTTCTGCCTCACTCGAGTCATGCCGAACCTACCACTACCTTCGCGCTCCCCATTGCTCGGGTCGCGTAAACCGCTTCGCGAATCAAGCCCCGCTCCACCAACACCAACACGCAAAAGCTCGGCAATTCCTTTGATACCACCGCCATCACCGACCTCCGCCTCCTCTTCCTCCTCCTCCTCAACCGCTTTACCGTCTTCAGCGGCAGCAGGACCGAGCAACCACGCGCGATCACCACCAAAACCCATTGCATCCGGCAAACAGCTCTCCGAACAATACGAGTTGCTCGAAAAGATCGGCGCGGGCTCCTTCGGTACCGTCTACAAGGCCATGCACAAAGAGTCTCGTCAGATTGTCGCGATCAAGCAAGTCGACCTCGAAGACTCGGATGACGACATCAGCGAGATCCAGCAGGAGATCGCCCATCTCGCGCAGTGCGACAGCGAATGGGTCACTCGCTACTACGGCAGCTTCGTCAAGGGCTACAAGCTCTGGATCATCATGGAGTATCTCGCAGGCGGTTCGTGTCTCGATCTGCTAAAGGCTGGATCCTTCTCCGAGGCCCACATTGCCATCATCTGTCGCGAGCTTCTGCTCGGTCTCGAGTACCTTCACAACGAAGGCAAGATCCACCGTGATATCAAGGCCGCCAATGTTCTCCTGTCAGCCAGCGGCAAAGTAAAGCTTGCCGACTTTGGTGTCGCCGCACAGCTCTCGAACAACAAGTCCAGACGCAACACCTTTGTTGGCACGCCTTTTTGGATGGCACCCGAAGTCATTCGCCAAGCCGGCTACGACTACAAGGCCGACATCTGGTCGCTCGGTATCACTGCCATCGAGATGGCCAAGGGCGAACCGCCACTCGCCGAGTACCATCCCATGCGCGTACTCTTCCTCATTCCGAAGGCCAAAAGCCCCACGCTGGAGGGCAACTTTTCTTCCGCCTTCAAGGACTTTGTCGACCTCTGTCTCATCAAGGATCCCAAACATCGCCCCAGCACAAAGGAGCTTCTTTCGCATCGCTTCATCAAGTATGCCAAAAAGACCGTCCTGCTCACCGAGCTCATCGAAAAGCATCACGAGTACAAGGCACGAGGCGCGACACGAGGTGGCGCCATCGTCCGCGACCATCTTCGCGGCATCAATGCTTCCGAATCCACCATCGGCGCCGGAACCATGATGAGCGAATGGCAATTTGACACGATGCGCTCGCGCATGTCCGTGTACGACCAAGCAGATGCGGGTGACGATGACGACGTTGCCAGCATCAACGCCTGGGCCAAGACAGGCCGCGGCCCACCTGGCACGAACGAGGAACGCGCGGGCTACGACACAGTTCGAGGCGGACGCCCAGCCGCTCAGCTCATGGATGCCGTCGACAGTGCCATGCACACCCCCATCCGTAACGGCACCTTCCGTGCCAACGCTGCTGCCAGGCCGGGAGGAGACCGTGATGACTTGTCCGACCTTTCGACCGAGGCCTATCCGAGCAGCGAGGCCCTCAGTCGTGCCTCGAGCACACCAGCCACCTCGACCGCCTCAGGGCCCACGACACCTTCTGAAAAGCATCGCGACTCGATCCATGTCGACGCCCTGGCCGCGTCGTTCCGAGGAATGCAGCCGTCCGATGCACCCCACGGATACGTTGCTGGCGGTCTGGGCAGGAACGCTGCAGCAGCATCTTCGGCCACCCGTCTCGCTCCGCCCACCACCAGCGGCTTGGCTGAGAGTAGTGTCGATGTGGCCACAGCGGCCGCAACCATGGCGGCGGCGCAAGATGGCTCCACCGCGACACTGCACATCCGTTGCGCGCGTGACGGCAAAGCATCGCCGAGTCACAGCAGGAACAATTCTGCAGCATCCACGTCGCGACCAACCGAGTCGCGTACACGCCGAAGCAGCTGGAACGAGCGCAACGACATCAACGGCACCGTGCTCAGAGAGGCCGATGTGTCGAACGGACTGGAGACCCTGCGCCCCGTCCGCCGCTTGGACGCCAGCGGCTCGGCGCGGGTCAGCCAGCAGTACCTCGGCAGCTCGCGTAGCGATTCAGCCCCCTCGGGACTGGACAAGTCTGGCAAAAGAGCTCAGGCGGATGGATCGTCGCCGCAGCGACCATTGCGTCACTCGCGTTCGGCGCTGGCAAGTTCGAGCAGCACGGCCAAAGCGCACGCCGCAGCGGGCGAAAATCTGGTTCGCGATGTGATTCTGCCCGTCATGGATCGTGCCAAAGGGCAAGACCTGGACGCTGCCGAGGTGGAAGCGCTCGACATGATCTCGAAAGGGTTTGAGGATCTGAGCATGCTCAACTCGCGTCTGGCGTATTCCACCATCGTAGATCTGCTGCTCAGCATGAACGACAACGAACAGGCGCGCGACAATCTCTCGACGACGTTCAGGCAGCGATTGACGGGGGCTCAGATGGCCAAGTTGCAAGAGCCTGCCGAAGAAGCGTCCAGATCGCCCATCGCTGATTTGCTCTACGGACGATGGCTCGAGGGTTTGCGAACTCGCTGGATGGGCTACTGAGGGAGAAGTCAACCCAGCTTTATCTTATTTTCTTTCTTTATTCAATTCGACGCAAGCATCTTTATCATGGACACTCTCGATTCCTTGTCTCAATTTCATGTTTGCCTGAAAACTCGACGGTCGACTTGCGGCCGATTGTGTCAAAGCTTAGTCGGAGGGCGATTGTGCCTTGGGTAGACTTTTCTCGACGTGGTTTCCATTGCAAGAATTCAAAGCGGGTAAGAAGGACACAGTGATTTTTTTCCCAAGACAAAAAGCGTGTATGAAAAGCTCGGGAAATCAAAAGCAAAACGGTTGGCCTACTCGTCGGACTTGTGCGGTGGAGGCAGCACCTGGTCCAGATTGCTCGATTCGTCTTCTGCCTCCTTGATGGTCTGTCTCAACTTTTCGATCTCGTCCTTGTTGGGAACGTGTTCGTTGGTACGCAAGCGGTTGATCAATCTGATGCCATTGACTGCTTTGCGGAAGGTGCGCTTGGCGTTGAAAGCCGACTTGATATCTGGCAACAAGTCCTTCTGTTCCGACACGTCTTCGGCCTTTGCTTCGGCGGCAGTGGGTGCAGCCGTTGCCAGCCATTGGTGCTGCAACGCTTGTCGAGCAGTGAGACGCTTAGCAGGGTCGATGGTGAGAAGCTGGTTGATAAAGTCCTTGGCCTTGTCGCTGACGTCTTCCCAGTACTGCATGGGTTCGAATCGGTAGTCTGCATTGATGATGGCTTGCATCTCCTCCATGGTGGTTTCGCGGTCGAAGGGGGTATATCCGCAAAGGAGAAAGTAAGTGATGACACCAATGGCCCACATGTCGACGGGTTTACCGTGGCCGGTCTTTTTAAAGATCTCGGGAGCCATGTAACCGGGTGTACCACAGGTGGTGGAGAGAACGGTGATCTTTTCGTCGTCTACGACACGAGACAGACCGAAATCGGCAATGAGCAGGTCGCTTTCCTCTGTCTTGTCGCGAAAGAGAAGGTTTTCCGGCTTGAGATCCCGATGCACAATGCCCTGATCGTGGAGGTAGACGACGGCTTCGGTGATGGTACGGACAATGTGGGCTGCATCCTTTTCGTAGTAATTGCCTCGCTCGCAGATTCGGTCAAACAGCTCTCCTCCGACGCACAGATCAGTGACGAGGTAGAGGTTGTTCATGGTCTCGAAGTAGTCGACCAGGGTGACTATGGAACGATGTCCCTGGGAAACGCGCTTGAGCGCTTGGATCTCGTTTCGAACCATATGCTCTCGTCCCTCCATGAGCTTTTTGGAAATGACTTTGCACGCATAGTATTGACCCGTCTTGATGTGGACTGCTTCCTTGACCACGGCGTACGTGCCCTGGCCGAGCGTACGCCCGGTCTTGTAGGCACACGGCACTGTCTGTGGTTGGGCGGAGGCCATGGTTGGTTTCAATGTAGTGCCGCTGCTTCTGATTCGATGTCGTGGTATGAGGGGAATTTGTAGGTGTGGACCAAGAACGTGAATAAGTCTGCAAAGATTGGAGAAGAGGTGGAGAGCAAGAGACAAAGGAAGGAACAGCGTAAAGGATGTTGGCGCTAGGATCTGGCAGATAGCGAGGTTGGGGTTGGTTGCTGGTTTGGACGTTGCGCTGTGCTGTGCTGTTGGCCGAGTTAGAGTAGTTTACTCGATGCGTTGGTGGAGCGTGCACGCGCGCAGTGTGTTGTATCACGGGCAAAAAAAAAAAAAAAAAAAAAACGTCGCAGGCAATTCTATATTTAATCGTAGCGTCGAGTCGACAGCTCCAACGAAAATTTAAATAAGACGCCCCCTCGACATGACTCTGCTGCTTGTTAGAGTAGAAAGCAGCAACAGCATGCAGGCCATCGATATCAGGCTTGGTAACTTACTGAATCAGGAGAGTGACACACTCAGAACAACCCCAACCCCAGACCTCGCCGACATGGAGCAGAGTCGAAGAGCACAAGGCGTTCAACACAGCAACACCGTCTGAAGTCCTCCACCTTACTCGTACTCGCACGAGATAGGGGCGATCCAAGAGGCCAAGGTCGGCTGATCCCGATTTTGAATTTTGGATTTTTCTTTTCAAGATTTGATGCGGAATTGCGCGCCGATCTGTGTTGCTCTTGCAGAATTGTGCAGTTGTGCAGTTGATATGCGCTTGCTCGAGCTTCTAAGTTGGTTACTGTCAACAAACCATCACCTGGACCACCACCACCATCCTATCTCCCTGTTCCGCGTCCTTGTATCATTACTATACGACACAGATCCATCTTCGAAAACTATCAACATAGACCTTCAATAACAGCGCCATCGACAGCACTTCCCACACCGCTCTCTCTTGCACTCGTTCACCTCCGCTCTGTTACTAGTACTGGTCACCCTTGGCTTTGCTTCCCGGCACCTATTCGACCGAAGCTACGCATATCTATCTGATCCTTCGGCGCTATTCACTGTCAGCGGTGCTTCGTCTCTTCCAGCACACGTGCGTCTCTATCTACAACACATCCTCAGATACACATCGACCCATGTCCTCCTGTCGATCATGATCAACTTTTTTGGCGGCAAGGCGCAGACAGCGTCTAAGCCCACATCTTCAACAACAGCAACTGCCAACGGTGGTCGTGCTGCTGCATCTATATCCTCTTCCTCTACCACTAGTGCGGGCGGCCAGCCTCCTCTCAAAAAGACAAAGATCGCTCCCTGTCCACCCGTCACCGTCGTCACTACCGTCAAGAAGAAAGTCGCTCCTCCCAAACCGGCAGAGCCTCGCGATCCCATCGCCGCTTTGTCTGGCTACAGCTCCAAGAACGCCTTGCCCGAAGAAAAGCGTCGTCGCATCATCGAAGAGAGGCTGGCTGCACAACGTCAAAAGTCGATCGAGACCAGCCTTGAAGCTCAATTGAGAGCTCCCGTCAAGTCTTCGTCCAAGTCCAAGAGCTCTAGCTCCGCTACAAAACTGTCAGCGTCTTCCACATCCAAACCCAAACCAAAACCCCACAAAAAGCAACGCAACAAGGTCCTCGATTCGGATTCGAGTGATCTCACTGACGACGATGGTGATTACGCCAAGTCCTCCCGCAGACCGAGCACGGCTCCTTCCACTCCTCGTGGATCCAAACGTGCCAGCGTAGATCCACATCCTAGCTCAGATAGCTACCAAAAGGTTGGACGAGAGGGTGTCTTGCCAAACTACACTGTCTCGCGCGACATTCTTGCCTCCGCAACCGCAACAGAATTCACTAAGCCCATCTCTCCCGCCGACATTGTCACCAGCAACATCAAAAGCTATGGCCCTTACTTCCATGGCCTCGGAGATGCTCCTCGTGCTCTTCTAGAATATCCAGGCTCTGGTGCCTCCGAAGAGTTCTTACTGCTGGTGCCCAAAGATGCCGACGAGTACGACCCGTTGATGGAGCTGCTCGCCACCGTTCGCGCCATCGCCACCCATTACCTCACGCCAGAGCAACGCAAAACGTTTGGTGCACTTGACAGTCTCGAAGTGTCCAACAATGCAGGCATGATCCTACCTAGCGCTACCAACGGCGCAGCGGCTTCCACCAGCGCCGCATCCAACACTGTGGCAGCCCTCGCTGATTCCAATGGTATCAATGGCACCCGCGCAAAGTCTGCCGACTTGCTCGACGGGCAAGGCTCCAAAGCTGAGCGCAGAGATCAACTTGTCGGTGCTACTGTCGATGCCGAAGCGGGGTCCAAAACTCCAAACGCCCACATCGATGGCATTTCGCACACTGCGCCGGTCTCGCCCACGTCGCACACCGGCAGTGCAAGTGCATCAGCCGGTGGCAGCTCCGTCGCCAAGACCGTGTTGGTCAACAATGCGCTGCTGCGTCTCGACTCGCCGGCGCCCACCGAGGCCTCGTTGGCTTCCGACCATTCAGGGACCCCCGCTTCGTCATCTGCAGTGGACCCTGATTCGATCCTCCGCTCCTTTACAAAGGCACGCAACCGTCGCGATGGCCCGCTATTCATGCGTACGCTCGCCCGCTTCAACACGGCTCTCGTTGCTCTGCGTGAGTCGGGTGCGCTCGCGACGAACATTGCTGCCCTCGGCTCTGCTACAGGTGTACCCGAGGGCATTTGGCGCTTGATTCAGGATCAGGTGTATGCGCGAGTCGTGGGACCTAGGGTGGAAGAGTTGGGTCGGTATCAGGCGTTTTCCGACAACGTCTACGGCGAGTTGCTTCCGCGCTTCATGTCTGAAATCGCACAGCTGACGCAACTGGGACCAGGCAAGGTGTTTGTCGATCTCGGGTCGGGTGTTGGTAACCTGTTGATCCAGACGAGTCTGCAGACAGGTGCCGAAGCGTACGGATGCGAAATGATGCCGATTCCGGCGTCTCTGGCGTCGCAGCAGATCAGCGAGGCTCAGGCTCGATGGGCAGCGTGGGGCTTGCGCGGCGGAGGAGCCGTCGAAGCGTGGACCGGCGACTTTGGCGAGCACGCCGGGGTTCGAGACGTACTCAAACGCGCCGATGTCGTACTGGTCAACAATTATGCGTTTTTGCCAAAGACCAACGAGAACCTCTCGCTGTTGTTTCTCGACCTTCCGGACGGAGCGCAGATTGTGTCGTTGAAGCCCTTTGTCCCGCCGGATTTCCGCTTGACGCAGCGAACGCTCAGCAGTCCCCTGGCGATTCTGCGCGTGACCGAGCGGCTGTATACGTCCGGCTGTGTGAGTTGGGCCGATGGTGGGGGGAAGTACTATATCCAGACGGTGGATCGGAGTCTGGTGAGGGAGTTTCTGGAGGCTGCGAACAGTGGAGGGGCGAGGAGGGCGAAGGGGAGGAAGGGTGGGGTGAGAGATGCGAGTGAAGAGGTGGGAGGGTCGGATTTGATGGTGGGTCAAGATGTAAGGAGGAAGAGGTGGAAGGCTGCTGTGGAAGATGAGAGTGAGGATGAGTAGGAACCGTCGGCAATTTCCTTTCGATGGGAAAAGGAGCACGCATCTGTGGGAATCGTTTTCCGTAAAAGCATACAGTAACTTGGATTGCTGAGTGGGAGTGGGGTTGGTCATTGCTACATTTCATTCTGCTCCGGGTATATCATCCACCCTCTAGCTAGCTACACCTTTTCGGCGCCCATCAACCGCATCGCCGTCTCAAAAGCAAACAACGCCGCAGCATTGGTCGGAAAGGCTCTCAACAGACACGGCAAAAAGCCCGTATACACCACTCTAACCTTGCTCCACCAAGCCAAGTGCTTGCCTCTGGCATTCCAGGCGCTCAACCATGCACTGCGGATATCGCGATACTTGGGATGAGTAATGTTATCCGCCATCATCCGGTTCTTGATTACGTCGGCTGGGAAGGCGGTCAACCAGAATACTTCGGCTGCCAGTCCACCGGATATAAACGTGATGCTTGCCGGCGAGAGTTGCCACGACGTTCCCTGCCACGAGGTCAAGAGACGTTGAAAGTATTCGTACGAGCCAAACATGGCGGCAAACGAAGAGCGGAAGAGTAGCGTTGCGGGTAAAGCGTGCCAGAGGGCCAAGATCCCACGCTGGTTAACGATTTGTCGGATGCAGTCCAAGGGACCGCTGAACTGCGTTTTCTCGAGTGCAGAGTGGCCCGGGAGATGCAACGTTACTCGTTGGGTTTGCATCTGCAATTTAGCCTTTACAAGCTCCACTGGGGTGGTTACAAAGCTATTCGTCCAGCCTGCCATTAACCCTGCCAGCGCGTGGTATCGGATAGCTAGAGATCTACCTCCATCGTCGTCCTCGCCGTAAGTGGGGTTGGTCAGGCGTGCAAAGAATCGCCGATAGTTGTGCAAACTGCCGAGCAGCACTGAATCGGTAAGGGCCCAGCCAAACGCCGGTGGCGTCGCACCTTTGTACAGCCCAAGAAGTGACTCGCGCCGTGCCAGTTGGAGAAAACAGTCGAGCGGTCCGGTATAGGTGCCATAGGGCGAACATTGCATACGGATCTTGAGCGTGTCGAACGGGTGCCCGACGAGAAGCTTGGTAAGGCCAGAGACGGTTCCGCCGACAAAGCCTTTGATGGAGGCGCCGGTTTCTGCCGTTTTTGGCGATGTTGGTTGGTCATTCTGCAGTAAAGGTGTGGCAGGGTTTGGTGGGGGATCTGACGATAGATGTGGTAGAGATGGTATTGAAGCAGGGGACGACGTGGAAGAGGAGGAGAGCAGGAGCGTGCCGCCCCATTGGGGTGTGAAGGACGCCGTGTACATTCGTTCGCTCTTGCCTGCGTCGATGACTTTTTCTTGCTATCCTTGGATGCTGTCGGCAGTGATGGTGATGGTGATGAAGGACGAAACGTCGATGCGCAATGGGGTTGACAGGGTCGCACCAAATCAGAGTGGACGAGTCTCAGAAGAATATCAAAATTCGGTCAATTTTGCGTACAATCAAATTGGTCGCTCATCCGCGGAGCACAACAAACGTGCACAAACCACACCACGCACTTGTTTCAAACCCTCTCTCCTTTCCACCACCACCCACCACCAACACCCTTTCTTCTACTCGCTCCAAAATCAAAACGGGGGGAGCAAGCGGGTCTTTCTCCCCTTCGCCCATCACAATGTCTTCGACACGCCATACACCCATCCCACTAGCACATCACATTCCCACCCTCATCTTCATCGCAATCACGGTGCTCACTTGCACCCTCATCTCACGCACCCAACCCACACCTTACATCGATGAAATCTTCCACATCCCTCAGGCACAGCGCTACTGTCAAGCCCTCTCTGGCGTGTCGATACGTTCTTTGGCGCAGATATGGCGGGCTCTGCGTGTTGTGCAGTACGATGCGAAGCTGACCACCCCGCCAGGGCTGTATGTGATCTCGGTGGGGCTGGCCAAAGTGCTACCGGGCTGGGAGTGTGCAGATGTGGTCTGGTTGAGAAGTACAAACCTGGTGCTGTTGCTTACGCTGCCGGTGCTGGTTGCGAGAATTCTGCGCCAGAACGAGCAGCGGGCGCATCCTAGGACTGTGGTCAGAGAGGTCCAACCACCACCGATCGTACCAGCAAGGACGAAAAAGGCCATCTCGCGACGAGACATCCAACAGCTACAGGCTAAAGCGAAGCTCCAACAGCCACCTACTCCCGATGCTTCGCACGACGATCTGCCTGACGTCGAACCATCCACCCTTACCCTCACCAACGATGCATCACCACCATCAGCAACACCAGGAGCTCTACCGCAAGCACCAAAACGCAAAGAACCAACCCCCTATACCATGGCTGTAGCGTGTACGATCTGCTTCTTGCCGCCACTCTGGTTCTTTGGCTTTCTTTACTATACCGATCTAGCATCCGTCTGGCTTGTACTCGCCTGTTGGACGCTGTACAACGATCTTGCCTCGAACGGCTCGCTTCGGACTGGATGTCTGATCGCTCTCACGTCGATACTGGCGGTACTGGTGCGACAGACCAACATCGTCTGGGTTGCATTTTGCGCTGCTCACGGTGTTCTTGACGAGGTTGTTGCAGTGGGCGAGAGATCCGGGCTGGTTGGAGAAGTGCGAGCGATACTCGAAGCCGCGCTGGGACAGAGGAAAGGGCGGTTTTGGGGGATGGTGGCGATGCATGCAGCGCCGATGCTGCCGATGGTGGTGGGATGTGCGTGGTTCATTCGCTGGAACGGGAGTATTGTGTTGGGCGACAAGACGAATCACCAGGCTGGATTGCATTTAGCGCAGATGGGCTACTTTGTAGCGTTTGCTTCAGGGTTTGGCCTGTTTCCGCTGCTGCTGGCTTTGCAGCCCTCGTCGTCTGCTGGCTCTGCTGCCAAGTCGAACGTCGCAGGCGCCACATATGACATCCGTGTGGCAATGCACGTGGTTTTCAAAGCGTCCTTCGACTCTGTCTTGGGCGTGACCTCGTTCGCAGCGCTCCTAGCAGCCTTTTACATCGCCGTCGACAGATACACCATCGAACATCCGTTCTTGCTCGCGGATAATCGGCACTATACCTTCTACGTTTGGCGCGTGCTACGCCGATCGTGCACGCCGTTGACCCTTCGGCCGGTGTACGTCCTGATCCCTGTGTATGCCGTAGCGCTGATGGCGTGGTGCACCGCTCTGCGCACTTCAGGTCGCAGCGTGCTGCTTGGAGTGGTCTACTGGCTAGCTACGGCAGCGACGTTGATCCCGACGCCGTTGGTGGAGCCGAGGTACTTTTTGATTCCATACGTTGTGCTGAGGGTGTTGTGTCACAGCAAAGGGGAGAGGCGAGGTCGGGGGTGGGTGATGTGCGAATGCGCATGTTACGCAGCGGTCAACGTGGTCACGGTGGCATTGTTTGTGGCGAAGCCGTTCGAGTGGCCAGCTGCTGGGGTGGATGGTGCGAGGGGTGAGGGTACGACGATGCGGTTCATTTGGTAAGGTTGACCTTTCACACTGTAGAAGATGTGCAATAATGTCTGTTAGTGTCGTGTTTGGAGCTATTATCCGAGGCTTTCTGCTTCTGAGGTAGATGTATGGCTGGTGAAACGACCATCAGTCTCAGGGTCGACGGCCGGGGGTGACGGAAGAAGAGTGGTACACTACAGAACGGCATGCCCAGCATGGCTTACTTCGGACCGGGAATTCGGACCGTGTCCCTTCCAACAGCTGCCGATTAGCGCGGATTCTTTTTCTGTACTCGCTTCATGCACCGCGGCTTCTGCCGGCACAGCCCTATCCCTGCTTTGCCGATCCTTGTCTTACCTCTTGGGTCCATTTGAGCGGACCGCGGCATGAAAGGGACACCAGAGAGTTGGCCCGTTCCGCACCGCACAGCAGGCGGAACAGCATCTGAGCGGCATCTGGCAACAGCGGTAGTTGCATGATAGGATGATTGTGGCGGAGACCCTTCCCCGCACTATGCTCAGACTCCGCTTGTCACCAAGCTCAAAAAACAAGGTTCCGGTCCGCTGAGTATGGACTGTCATCCTGGCTCAAGGGAGTCAATGACTGTCGCTTGGCCGGTTGACCGCGCCAGCCACTCTCCTGCATTGTCCCACGTTACGTCCCACGCGTACAGCTCATCACTCTATGGTGATAAAAGTTTTATCGTGGGCTGTACGGAACGTGGTGAACCGACCGAACTCGGCCTCACTGAAAGCAGCACTGTCAGAAGATGACAAACGGTCAGCGACAAGTATGACCGCGCATCGAGTGGCTGAGTGGGTGAGAGGTGGGATACGTGTGGGACCCTGAAGCTGTAGGAACAAATGTCGAGAGAGCTATGTTCTTGGTGGGGGCGAGGTGCCAATGATTTCGCTTTTGTGTGGGACATGGACATTTCCTCGTGGGAAACACTTTACCTCTTCGGAATAGCGGAAACCGCTGTGACTGGAGCAGAAACCAGTGAAGGATTGCGAAGCTGCATACTATGGGTGGGAAATGAAGGTCGAATGCCCGCCGAGGGATTGCAGGTGCCGAGCTGTGCAGCGGGTGGATCGTTCCTGATACTCCTGTGCATGAGTTTGTAGAGAGAGGGAGAGGAGAGCACACGAGTTCATCAAGTCATTGCATCTATCACCCGAGTAGCTGAACATTCTGTGATGCACAGTGGCGGGTACCACTTTGGCTCTTCTTCGCGCCAAGCTCGATATGGGGATCCAACAAGTTATAAGACCTGCTCCGAGTTGCTACCGTCAATCCCCATCGTTCTGCTTGTGTAGCCGCATCAAATCAGCCCCTTTCCGCACAGCTGTCACTTTCTCACCATGACTTGCTCCCTTCGCTATGCGCTGTTATCCCTCCTACCCCTCCTCACCCTCTTTGTCTCGCTGACCCATTCCCGACCGAGCGAAATCTCCTTCACCCCGCGCTCTCCTCCTTCCTCTCATCGCAACATCATCGTCCGTCACTACACGCTCAACATCAGCACCTCCACCCTCTACCAGTCATGCGAGCCCTTCGGTCCCACAACCATCATCAACTCGTCTCTCCCCGGACCCACGCTCCGCGCACGTGCAGGAGAGATCCTCTCCGTCCGCGTCTACAACTCGCTCGATCCTCATCTCGGCGGCAACGGTGGAAACCTTACAATGCATTTCCATGGTCTAAGCATGCGGATGCATCCGGTCATGGACGGGACCATGATGCTCTCGCAATGGCCGATTCAGCCAGGACAGTACTTTGACTACCGTATCCCGCTAACAGCGGAAGATAAGGGGACGTATTTCTACCACAGCCACGTCGGAGTCCAGTCCATGACTGCGTACGGAGGATTGATTGTCGAGGATCCGGAAAGCAGCGACTTTGTCGATCCGAGTGACGCGACGGTGCTGGCGCAACGGGGAAAGGCCAAGTTTGTCGACAAGTATGGAGAGGAAGGGCTGGATAGGAAGGGGAAGAGTGGCAAACGCAGCCCGTACAGGTACGATGAGGATAGGGTTCTGGCGTTGGGAGACTGGTTCAGCTACAGCTCGATCGAGTTGGTGCAGAAACAGCTGGCGGGCGATCCGTTCGTCTGGCCAGGTTCGGCGACCAAATTGCTCTTCAACGGTCAATCTGTACCATCGACTGCACCATGCAACCAGACGAAAGCGAGCTTGGCAGGACAGTCGTGCACTGATGCACCGCCCCATTGCACCGAGCGAACCGAATGGCCCACGATCCAGCTCGATTACGACAAGACCTACCGCTTGCGCTTTATCGGCGCCACCTCGCTGATGTATGTCTCGGCTGCCATTCTCAAACCCGCCAGCACGGCGTACAGCTCGGCGGATGCAGGCGGCACAAAGCCGGTCCAGCCTGTGGCATTGGAGACAATGAGGCTGATCGAGGCGGATGGATCGTACCTCGATGCGGTGGATACGGATCGGATCGAACTGACGACGGGTCAACGCTATTCTGCGCTGTACAGGTCTCGGTCGCGCCAACAGGTGAAGAAGGATGGCACGGGTGGGGTATACTGGCTGCGAATCGAGTCGCGATGGCGTGCCGGGCCGAGTATGTGGGTCAAGATCATCTACCCCTCTTCCTCGTCCACCACTACCTCGACTCCACCGCTATCCCTCTTTGCCGGTCAAAAAGACCTCCAACTACTGCCTGCCGAAACATTTGGCTGGATCACCTCGTCTCTCTCCCCCCTCTCTCGCACCAACGGTCCTGAATGGTGGTACAACAGCGCCATGCCATCCGACTCGCAAGTCACACGAACCGTCGTCATTGACACGCAACAGGTCAAATTCTACCCCTCTGCAAAGGGTATCAAATGGGACGAGAATGCCAAACACTTTGACGAAACTTCTCCCTCGCTGAACCAACCTTATCTCGTACGAACTTTTCTCGGCGACATTTCCTTCCCGACACCTTCGCAGTTTAGTAGCGCCATGTACAATCCAACCACGTACACGCTCAATACGACCACTAGTTCGATCGTCGACACTTCGAACTCGACCGAACTCGCTGCTGCACACCAACGTAATTGGGCGCAGGGATACGATTCGTCGCTCAACATGTTTTTCGCCCTGCAAAACGAGGTGATCGACATTGTCATTGTCAATAGACCTTCGCAGCTATCAAACAGCGTCGAGATTCATCCCTGGCACATGCATTCGCATAAACACTTCACTCGGACCATCCAGCCGGGAACGTTTTCCTTTGACCGACTGGCCGAACTCTACTCGTCCAATACCGGAGGCTACACACACCCGATCCAAAGAGATACAACCATTGCATACGCTAGTCCAGGTGCAGCCTATCTCAACCAAACCGTCGCCCAACCAGCGGACAACGATGGCGGCTGGACCGTGTTGAGGTACAAAGTGGATCCGAACGATGCCGGCGTTTTCTTTTTGCACTGTCATTTAGCTTTCCACTTGGAGATGGGCATGGCGACGGTTTGGACAATCGCACCAGAACAGCTGGCCAATCGAACGGGCGTTTACTGGCCAACCCAGACCAACGGCGTCAATGCAGAAACCGTCCAAGGCTTGAATGCAGACGGTTACTTGCAATTTGGCAAAAGCGCAACTGCTGTATTTTAGCCTTCGTCAAACGAGACTAGTCCCGTCAATGAAACCAACTTTCACGGCAGGGCGTTTGCAAAAGTGGTGCCTTCACCTGATTGTGTGATCTGGACGTGGTCGTGTTTGCTTTCGCGTGTCTCGATTCGGTGACAAGGCGAGAGGCTAGACAACCGAGGCCATCAGCTGGGCTGTCACACGGGCGCACGATGAATGCGCGATATGAGTGACGAGTGATGGTATTTGGGAGGAACGATGAGCGAGACTGGACGGGGCAGAAGGGGGCGTGAGAACAGAACGACTGGAAGAGACTCTCGTACAAGAGGAACGTCCAGGCGTAACATGGGCAGGCAACCAGCGCCGAACCCTTTGGATGGGTCCATAGCGCGCACAAGGCTGGACACCAATTGGACATGCATAGCGACGCTCAGTCACTGACTCAATCACATACTCTGTGTCACGTCACGCACACAAACAACAAGAATGAGATTGAACAGCCTTTCGATTCGAGAGCAGAACAAAAGCAATGAGCACACCTTTTTCACTCCTCCCACCAACGAATCCAATCTACTTTTTATAGAAAAAGGTCAAGGTAATGTCAAGCAAAACGTCAAGCGGAACAACACTGGCTGTGTTGCCCCATCTTCAACATCTGATTTACCAAACCCTGGTCTCGAGTAACAGGTCCGACTCGGGAGCAAGACCCAAACAAGCACGCATAAAGTTCGTGCAAGCGGCACGCTGCCTGTTGAGCGAGTTGACCACATCGGTGCCAGGCTTGACGACAGGGGCCTTGAGCGAGTACGACAGAAGCGAGAGGACCGAGTACATCGAGTTCCACTCCTTGTCTTGGGCACCGGCCTTGTAGGTGATCCTGGTCATGAGCTCGGCGAGGATGGTCAAGTCGAGCAAGAGGGGCGAAGCGAGAAGCGAGTCTTCGCAGAGATTAGTGACGTAGAGCCTGTTGCGGCCGCCCATGCAGAGCTCCGAGGTGTAATCGTCCATGGCCACCTTCTGGTCGCCCACAGCGGGCTGATACTTGATGACGATGCAGTGGTCGGGATGCTCACCCTTGTCGGCCTTGCCGTCGGCGGTCTTCTTACCGGGCACGGCAGGCTTGTAGAGCAGGTGGTTGGCAGCACAGCAGTCGTCAACGACGGAAGACTTGGAGATCTCCTTGGACTTGAACTGACGCTGCGAGCTCAAGTTGTAGCCGTCGTTGTTACCCAGGTGGTTGTACGAGGCGATCGAGAGAGGCTTGATACCGGCGTTGACGAGAAACTCGGCGAGGACCGACTTGACCTTGGTCTGGCCGGTCTTGAGGTCATCACCACCGATGAAGGCCTTGTGCTTCTCAGCGAGCTCGATGCAGCCGGGGACAAAGGTGTTCTGAGGAGCACCGTTGACGTAAGGAGCGTTCTCGAGGATACAGGCGATGGCGAAGATGGTGGAAGGCGAGACCTCGGCATGGTTCTGCTCGACGGACTTGAGCAGGTTGTCGGCGGTGTCGTTGACACCGGGAAGGATCTCGGAGTATCGCTCGGTGTTGGCGGTCCAGACGACGATGACCTGGTCGAGGCTGTTCTGACGCTTGAACTCGCGGATGTCGGCGCGGATCTGGTCGACGTGAGCGGCCTTGGACTGTCCGGGTAGGACATTGTCGGCACGCTCCTCCTGGTTCTGAGCGATAAAGTCGGGGTAGTAGACGGAAGCGAGGGGCTTCATCTCGGCCATATAAGGAGCGACCTGGCGCTGGAGGTCGTAGTCGAGCACCTTGGCGCGGGTCATGGCCTGGTCCATCGGGAGACCGGAAATGTCCCAACCGCCGAGAACGAGGTCGTTGGGGTGAACCATGGGGAGGACGTTGGAGAAAGGAACCCAGACATCCTTGCCGGTGGCAGGGTCAGTGCCGAGGCGGATGGTAGAGGCACGAACGAGGGAGCCGTAGTAGTTGGGCACCTGAAGGCCATCCTTGTTGTGCCAGGTGATGTTGTGCTTGTTGGCGAGGATGGTGGCGGTGATGGTGGTACCGTTGTTACCACCCCAGCCGACCATCATGAGACCGGTGCGGGGGACCTGGCGCTCGGTCTTGAACTGATACTGACGCTGGATGGGGGTAGCGACGTACTCGGTGGTGCCATCGTCGTGGTGAACCTTTTCGACGTGGGTGTTGAGGTACTCGTAGTCCGAGATGATGGTCTCGGTGGAGTACTTGACCTTGTCGGAGTTGACGCGGATGAACTCGCGCTGTTCGTGACGAGCGTTGGTGGGGTTGATAGGCACGCTGGCACCGTTGACATTGGCGGCGGCGGCGGCACCGTTGGCGGCGTTGTTTCCGTTAGCTACAGGGGCCATGTTGGGAGATGGAAGAAAGTTCAAAAAGCGAGGATTGCTGGGTCGAAAAGCTTTAATGCGCCGCGAGGAAGGCAGGAGCGGTGTGCTTGCTGCCCCTGTAGGAGTTGTGAGACGAGCAGAGCTGGTTGGAGAAAATGGTGGGCAACGGTTTCAAGATGCAAGTCCTGTGGTTGAGACAATGACTTGCAAAGATGAGTTGGATGTGTGTTTGTTGTTGTGAAAAGCTGTAGGCTAGGGTCAATCGAGAGGATGTACTGAGTGAGACAGATGGGGGAAGAGAAGAAGGAAGCGCACAAGCTCGATGAAGTGCTATTTATTGAGATTTGCTGTTCTGGACAGATAGCGGATATGGTTTGTGGGCAGGCGCAAGAGCAGTGTGCGCATCTTTTCTCCTGTCTTTTTGTCTTGATTTTCAGCGTGGATTCTTCCATCTTGACGAGAGTCAGGCACCAGAGCAGAGGGCGGAGAATAAGATACAACAGGGTGTGAGCTGCGCAACTCAACAATTTCGCCTCTCTTTTCATTCACACCCGCACACCCGCCAAATGTGAACGTGAAATTGATCGATCTCCGTCGATCCTCTCCATCTGCGCACGCAAACGAGCCAACTCACTGCATCGCCGGTGGTTGGCCCCGCACGCGTTTCAATGCGATAGACGCCTCTAACCATACACTTGATCCGTCCGTTACATTAGCAGAGCAGCCAAGAGAGCTCGAGAATGGAACCCCCTTGTTTTGTTTACAATCACTGCCTGTCAGGCGGTGGAATCGATTCGATCAGCGGAGCTTCGGGTGGTGATGGCCGAAATGTGCGGATAGCAGACAAGAGCATGCACTGCCTTGAGCACGGGGCATAGTCCATGGGGCGCAACCTCTATAGTTAGCGGAGCGGCTCGGAAGTAAGCAGGTCCCACAGCGATACATGCATGCCTTGCATCAAGAAAAGGAGGGCCAATCGACGGAGAGAAACGCGTCCCTGTTTCGATTTCAATATCGCGATCATCAAATTGCAAGCCAGAAACCATGCGAGGATTGCCGAAAGCAAGTGCTGCAACAGAACCCTTCTCATGCATCGCTCGTCAACGCTAGTGACGGCAATTCATCCCCGATCCTCAGTCTTGGGACTCATCAAATCTCTCCGTTCTTTCTTGCCCAACTTGGCTGGCGTCAGACGCTATCAAAGGTGTGGCACAGTAACCGGTGATCACAACTCAAATCTGACTGCGAAATGACCGCGACTCACAGCGCTTGTGTTTCTCAAAGGCCCATTAACTTGCAACTTGTTCCGGAATTGTAATCCATCGCACCTCGGTACAGGTCATGAGTAATGGGTATAAATCTGCGCTTTCGAGGCTCACCTTCGACGGGCCACTTGCAACGTTGGATTCACCAACTGGCGCTGGTTCGCAAGCCAGCTACGTCCAGGTGCATTGAGTCCAGACAGCGCTCGCACTCCACCACCCGCGAACGAAGCCGAGATCGATCTGCCATACACGCCACTCGTCGCTCGAACGCCTCCACCAACACCGCTCACCGCACCACTGCCGCCGCTCGGATTGCGTCCCGACTCAAGCTCCACCATGTAGCGTCGGCCGAGTTCGTGGAAGGTGGTCATCATGAGTCTCTGTTCGCGTTTGAGGTTGCGCACCTCTTCGCGCAACGATCTCGTTTCGCGCTCCAATGCCTCGCTGCTCGCATCTCCGCGCCCCAAAGATCCATCCATCGCACCTCCAGCGCCTACCAGATTGCCCGCCGCTGCAGCCGCTGCAATGCTTCGGTCCTTGTCCTTGATCATCCTATCCTGCTGCTTAATGAACGTCTTGGCCTTGGCGAAGCGTTCCTGCAACGCCTTGAGATCTCGCGTCGAGTTGAGCACCTCGACCTGCAGACTCGACACCAGTTCTTCTACCTCCTTGGGCAGGCCTTTGCCCTTGAGTCGCGTTTGCAGCTCGCCCAAAGTGCGTTCGCGTTTGAGCGCCTCGTCACGCTGTCCAATGCCTTCGGCCTGCAGATCCACTTTCTCCATGAGCAACGCATTCACCTGTGCCATGTACATGCGGTTCTGTTCGTTGACCGATGCCAACTCGGTCTTGAGCTTCTTGACGTGCGCTTCTAGCTCGTCCTTATCAGCATCGATGGACGCACGCAGCGAGTGCAAAATATCCACCTGGTCTTTGTTGACCAGCGTCAGATCCGACTTGGCTACCGTCAACTCGCGTGTCACATGCTCGTTCTGCACCTCGAGCTCCGTCACTCGACGCTTAGCCTCGTCCAGCTCCTCCACCACTTGATTGAGTCGTAAGCGCAAAGCAAATGCCGCCTCGGTGCCATCGCCTAAGTCCGACTTGCCGCTTCGGATGGCTTCGAGTTGGTTCTGCAGCACCATCTTGTCGCGATGTTCACGCAGGTAGTCAGCTTCGTAGCGCGTCTTCATGCGCTGTGCATCTTCGAGCAGATTCTCGAGCACGATCAAGCGTGACTGGTCTGCCTTGTTGGTCTTGGCTGCTTCGAGCTCACGAGTGAGCTTGCGCACCTTGATCTTGAGGTCGGTCATAGTGGTACCGCTAAGCGCATCTTCGAGCTCGCCTGAACGGTCCGAGACGTTATAGTCGTCCTCTTCAGCTTCCTCAGCACTGGCTCTGCTAGCGTCTGCTGCAATCAAGCCATCGACGCCATTTGCAGACGCATCCGAGTTGCGGCTTACAAGCTGCTTGCGTTTCGTTACGGCTGCATCGCCACCGAGCTCGAGCTCCTTGATACGCTCTTGATACAGCTCCATCTCTTCCTTGGCAGCGGCGCGCTGATCTTCGGAAGCCTTGAGGCGCGACAGAATCTGCTCTTGCTCGTATTTGGAAGTGGCAAGATCGCGCTGCAGGTTGGAAGATTTAGATTCAAGATCGGCAATCTGCGACTTGTACGAATCCATGAGCGGCTTGAAGGCGGAAACACGCTCGTATTCGTCCTCGAGCTTCGCGTTGCGATCGACGAGCTCGGCGTTCTGATCCTCGAGGGTTTTGAGCTGACGTCGAATGTCTGCGCCTTCCTCGAGCTTCTTCTTGTACTTTTCGATGGCGTTCTCCGCTTTCTGGAGCCGATCGGCGGCGTGTCGATGCTCTTCCAGTTGATCCCTAAGCTTGACCGCTTCTGCGGCATTCTTTTGCAACTCGTCCATCTTGCGCTTGTTCTCCTCGGCAGATTGGACCAGCTTTTCATTGTCGGATTCAAGCTCAGCTAGTGCGTCTTCGCTCCTCCGCAGGTCGGTTTTGAGCTTGTCGATTTCCTGTCGCATGAGCACATCTGCCTGCTCGTTGCGCTCCTCCTCAACGCGCTTCTTGTGTGCCTGATGCGTAGCTTCGAGCTCATCCCTTTCGGTTTGCAAATCTCCAAAGCGGTTCTCGAGCTCGCGATGCGCTTCGAGCAGGAGCAGGTAGGATTTGTCGACGTCTTGTTTTTGTGCCTGGAGTGCTTCGAGGTCGGAGGCAAGCTGAGCGGTTGTCTTGCCCTGGTGTTTGGCTTCAGTATCGTCGACGTCATTACCAGCGATGAAGGAGGAGATAGAATCGTCTGCATTTGATGTTGCTTGGTGCTCTTCTTGACCTTGGCTGATAAAGGACATGATACGCTCTATTGACATCATCAACTGGTGCTGATGCGCCTGGTCGAGCGTCTGGATAGCCGCGATATGAGTTTCGTTCTTTTCGCTGCGAACGGCGATACCGATGGCGAGAAGACATAGATTGGAGAGTTGTTCCGGGTCAGAAGAGCGTGCGATGGCATTGAGGTCGGGAGAGGGTAGCGCGGTGGGAGCACACTGAAGGTTCTGCGAGTAAAACTGTATCATAAGCTTGAAGAGACGCTTAAGCGTGCCAATAGTGAGGACCCAGTTGTCCTTTGTATCTCCAGCATGTGGATTGCGAAAGAGGTCAGGGTCAATATCGGAAAGGATCTGGAAGAGGGCTACGCCGTCCGACAGGTCGGCTGGCTTCTTGACTGGTTTGCTTGCATCGGGGATGTCAGCAAGCACTGCCTGAGCCCATGCGAGGAAAGCGTCGATTTCGGCCGTTGGTGTTGGTGGAGCTGTGATCGATTCTGGTGATTCTTGCTCTATCGCTGGAGACAGCGAGGCGTCCCCTGTGTCTGACATGGTGGTCAGTTTTACTCAGCCAAAGCTGGGTCGAGGGCTTGAAGAGCAATTCGATTTAGCGCATAGCTCTGCCGAGATTGGAGCTTGAGCCTATGGTTGATGACCTGGACTTTCTTTGGAGTTGGTTGTCGGCGGAAGACGGCGTTGCGGAGGAGGAAGAGGACCAGGAGGATGCGTTTCAAAAGAACAGAGCACAAGTGGAGCTGCGTGCGTGCGTGCGTGCGTGTTGCCCAAAAGAGCTTTGTCAAGTCTGAAGTGTCAAGTGTTGGTCTCTGTGAGACTGAGCATCGCCGTGTGCTGTGCTGAAATTCATCACGTGAAATCGCACTGAAATTCAGCTTTGGAAGCCCAGTCGCGTGTGCCCATCGCAGTGCACGCTCACCTCAACTCTGCGAATCCCGAGTTCCATTGTTGGATTCCAAGTCAGTTTTCGCAGGGCATCGTCGTTTGCTTCCATTCTCAGCATCCTCTTGAGCCATCATCAACTTGTTCCGCGGTCCATACCGCTTCCAACACTCACTCAAACACAGCAGCTGCAGATACGCTAGTCTCGGCTTGCTCTATCGCGGACACCAGCCCATCTCCATCTCTGAGCCTCGCTGCATCCAACACAACTCCTTTCTCCATCTGCAACACGAAACGACTTTGACAGCCAGTTGCTGGGAGTTGGGCAGACACCGCTGGGAAGCTTGAATCCGTCGAACACGACTCCTTTACGACCACCCGCTCGCTTCTGGGAGTTTCGACTAACATCATGACCATGATGGACGGCGATGACATGCAGAGGCTGTGGTCTCTCATCGAAGACCTCACAAACCAATTGCAGGCAAATCGGCAGCTCTGCGAGTCCCTACAACAGCAAGCCGATCAGCTGCGTGGTCAAGCCATCCACTCCGGTACTGGCTTTGCCTTACGCAGATTCAACACCGACCTGTCCAAGGAAAAGTTCGAGTCCGAGCTCGAGGCTCTCAATGTGCACCTCGTCAAAGAGAACCTCGGCCTCTCACAAGAGAACAAACAACAGGCAGTGCTGCTGCGAGAGTACGAAAACACACTCGAGACCGTCATGGCCAAGTTTCGTAGCTTCTCGCATTCCACACAACAGCACACTTTGCAGCTCACACAACATTACGAATCCTTACTAGCACAGACTACACACAATGCAGCAGAACAGACGCTCGCCGCAGAAACCGCTTTCAGCGGCACATTGGCACACCTCGGCGGGCTGGTCAGGAGGGCCATGCAGTCGCTAGACGGCGAGGTCAGCGATGAGTCGGATGATCCAGACCACGATGGTACATCGCGAAGCAAGCCAAAGCGTGGATGGTCGCAAGATCCAAAATGGTATGGCTCAGGTGGATACACGGGCAAAACAACCGATCCTATCGCCTTGCGTGCCGATCAAGCGCTTGAACAGCTGACAGAGGAAGAGAGGCTCCGAATGGAGAACGATAGCCTACGCGAACTTCTCGGACTCAAGGAAAGAAGCGACGCGCTGATATCGTCAATAGCAGCAGCAGCAGCAGCAGCAGCAGGAGCTGATGTTGATGCCCTGCCCGCCGAATCGAAAGAGCCGGTTGAACCAAAGCCACTGTCACCGGCCGAACGACGTGCATCGTTGACCGTCGACGAAGCCGCCATCGCAGCAGAAGCGAGTGGACAACCGCCGCTCAAAGCGCTTCAAGTGTCATCTACAACACGGCCAGGCGAAGAGAGCATCGACAACAAAGTCCTGTCACCTTCGCGTGTGTCTCCCAAGATCACACCCAATCTCGATCGCAAGGACCAGATCATCGAGGAAGCCATCCTTGCCGATGACGAGAACGTAATCGAACGAGGGCGTAGAAGCAGCGGCGATGCCAATTCACCTGCCGCAACCGATGCCGCCGCCGAGACATCCAAGCCTTCCATCACCGCTTCGCTACCGCTCGTGTTTGCCGCGGATGATGCCGACACGGCTCCTTCATCCATCCAAGAGCTTCGTGCTGCTTCATCGGCGCCAGAACAGCCAGCTCAAGTACACGCAACATTGCCGGCTCAGTCTTCAACCGGTGCTGCAGCTGCCTCGGACGCGGATGCAATCACTCCGATCGACGAGGTGGATCTGCCCACATCAGCGGAACCCACCGCCCCGGCTGAAGCGACAACAGGCGCCGGACCGAACATGCTTGCCGAGGCAGCTCCTCCTGCGCTCGTGTCAACAGGCATTGACGAGGCCGACGCCCTATCATCCAAGACGACGGTCACCTCAGCGTCTGGTATCGACGTGACTGAAACACCCGCGGCATCCACCGCACCATCCTCCACTACCATCAGCAGCCCAGCCGAGTCTTCTTCCTCGGAGCAATCCGTCTCGTCACACGACACCAGTGTATTTTGGAGCTCGGATACAGAGGAGGCTCCTATCAAGCCTGCAGATGTCAGCAGCTCTGCACAGGAGACCGCACCACCAGCTAGCAGCGCCGAAGGAGACTTTGAGCCCATCTCTGCCTCTACCGCAAAGGCTGCATCCGTGGCAGTCTCCGAAGTGGGTGCAGATGAAAACGTCTTGCCCGCTGAGCCAGCTAAGGAGGACAATGCAAGCGTCTCTGCGGAAGCTGCTGCCGATGCTCAGCTTTCATCGGAACAGACTGAGGCTTCCACTCCAGCTCCCATAGCAGACGAGGCGGAAGCAAAGGCGGATAGCGCTTCACCGAGCAAAGACGCGAAACAAGCTTCGATGACCGCTTCCAATCAAGGTGGTAAGAATAATTCGGCGACACCCGGTAAGAGAGGAGGTCGGGGTCATAGAGGCAAGGGTAACCGACATAACAAGTCGAACTCGAATGCGTCGAACAAGAGCTCGTCTTGAGAGAGATGCCACGATGTCTGGTGGTGATTTCTGGAAATGTCAACTGTTCATTCCATCTGAATGTATGTGAGGTTGGATGTGTGTTGTACTTGGTGACAAGGCTGGATCTTGGAGATTTGAGGTTGAGGAAACGAAATGTGAGGATTTTTTTCTGTTTTGCGCACGAGCCTTTTTTGAGAAATTTTGGCTCGAGAGGCTCTCTCTCTTCTCACCACCATCGACGTCGGCAAGGATTTGCCGACACTTGCGGTTCTCGTCCCGACCTCTAGCGCTGCAGCAACATCAGAATAGTCTCTGACGAATTCTCTTTCCGATAGGGCGCGCCAGCGAGTCGGAGGTCCACAAAGATGGCAACGACACCCAGAGGCTCGCAGCGCTTTTCAGTGCAGACCAATGCCAGTTCGACGTCGGCATCTTCGTACGCCTACGGCCAACCAACGCCGCAGATACCCGGCCTCGGCTCAGCAGCATCGTACTCGTTCAGCGGTGCTGGAGCAGACGCACTTCCTCCCGCTTTCTCCTCCCGACGCACCTCGTCTACCGTTCTTTCGAGCGCAGCCAACTCGGCCCACCAAACCGCCATCTTCTCTCCCCCTCACTCGGCTCAACCAAACGCTTTCGCGACATCATCGACCGGCGGCAATCGACAAGTTTCTACAGCCTCGACTTCCGGTCTGGGACGAATCGCATCTTTCACATCCTACGACGAACCGAGCACTTCTCGCTCTAGTGTACCCGACATCGTCGATCGGCCACGCGACAAGACTCGACAGTCCGAAGTGGCCCTCTCGTCGCTCAGCTTCTTGTTTGGCGAGATGGTCAGCTACACGCAGAACAGAGTCACGGGGGTTACGGATCTGGAAAAACGGCTAAGTCTGATTGGGTATACAATCGGACAGAGGGTGTTGACGATGGCCATGCATCGACAGGAGATGACGAGTAACCCCAAGAATCCAAAGCGCGAGACGAGGCTGCTGCCAACGCTGTTGTGGATCCATACCGGGTTCTGGAAGGCGGCATTTGGTAAGGCTGCGGATAGTTTGGAGAGGAGTACCGAGGCTGGGAGAGGCGATGAGTGTAAGTTTATCTTTGGCCCAGCCGCTCGGTAACCCCTGGGTATAGAGAATTCGATACTGAACCATTCTACTGTATGCAGATATGATCTCGACCAACACCCCGACGTTCAGCCGCGCCATCTGCATCCCACCAGACATGTCGCAGCTTTCGGTGGAAGCCATCACGGCCGGCATGGTGGAAGCGGCGCTCGACGGGCTCAACTTCCCCGCTCGTGTGACCGCACACACGGTGCCCACCGCCCAACACCCGAATCGAACCACGATCCTGATCAAGCTCGACAAATCGGTCATGGATCGAGAAGAGGCGCTCTCGACCGCCTAGCTCGGCGAAATGTACCATTTGGCCTGAACAAAGCGTCTCTGCATGTTGACCTCGCTCTTGCGATTGACGGCGGTGCGACGGAGCGTTTCCACCTCGCCCTGGAATCCGAGCGACGCCGCCAGCCCCGTGAGCTGCTGGGCGGTGAAAAAGTAGTTGAAGGTGTTATCGCCACGTCGGTACCAGTTGTGGTTCGGGTCGCTCGACAGGAGCCAAGGTTCGGCCCACGAGGCGTCCTTTTTGGTATGGTATCGCACTTGGGAGAGGTCGCCGTACGCATAGTCGCGGAATAGGATGTGACCGCCGTGCGGTTGGAGCAGGGAGGCGAGGGAGGAGAGCACGTGGGCGTGGAGGTGGGGTGGGATGGCGGAGAGGACAAAGATGAGGCTGATGGTTGATATTGGTGGCCAGCAAGGTTGACGTTGGAGAAGCGGGACGAGGTCAGAGGTAGGTTGTGTGAGATCGAAGACGAACGCATTGACTCGGGATTCGTCGTACAACGGATGAGCCTTGACCATGTCGACTGCTCTAGCGGAGAAATCACAGCAATGCACCTTGAGCGACTGATTCGACTCCAACAACGGATACAACATGTTTCCCACTCCACAGCCTACCTCGAACAAGACACTTTGTCCGGCCTCGGTCGTCGCCGCTGAAACGAGCCGCGTCTCTTCGTCGCGATCCTCGTCGCCCTTGTTCACCGCCAGCTCGGTTGCAAATTCCCGACTGGTCCAATGACGGTCTTTGAAAAACTTGTCGTGGTGATTCTTGTAAAACTTGTCCCAGTTCTTGGCCGCCTCGCGCGAGTGTTTGGCGACGGCAAAGTCGGTCGCGGCGCGACGGTTGGTAGTGAGGAGGTGGGTGATGTTGGATTCGATGTCGGGTTGTATCGGGAGAGATTGGTGTGGAGGTGGTGGAGGTGATGGTTCGGATGAGTGTGTCATGGTTGGAGGGTTGTTTGTTGAGTGAGATGGGTCGGGCATGCAAGCAGAAAGGGTGTTGTGGTGGTGAAGGAGGTGATGGTGACGAGGAGAGGGAAGAAGTTGACAAGAAAGCATCGAAATGATTGGATTTTTTTTCTTTTCTTTTCTTCTCCGATGAAAGAAAGGTGGAATTTTTGTGGAGAAGAAACCGACATGATGAAAAAGCCAACTCCAACAATGCTCTCACCATGTTGGTCAGCGCATGAAAGAATCACAGGCAATCAGACCGCCATTGTGTCTGTCTGCAGCTATGCTAATCCTACTGTCCGCAAAAGCGATGTACCCTATCTACAAAGTTGACAAGGATTGGAAAGCAATCGTACCCAGCAAAGATGCATTTGGCGCACCGAAATCATGCACCGGTCGCCTCTTGGTATCATGGCTTGCCCGAGACCAACACCATCCCAATCGAGTACGACATCCACCCAATCAACGTTTCATCCTCGCCACTGCTCACCCCTTGGCCCCCAGCGTACCCGCCAACCAATCCAAGCCCTCGGTCAACCCTTTCCCCGTCAACGCCGAGCATCCAAAGATCTGCCACGTCCTTTCGCGAAACGCCGTCAATGCCAGACTCTGGGAAATCTCGGCAGGCGTCATGGAGCCTTTGATATCCTGCTTATTTGCCCAGACGAGGATGGGCGCCTTGGTGACCTGTTCGTCCTGGGCTATGCGGTGGAGCTCCTGCCGTGCTAGGCTGACGCGTTCGCGGTCGTTGCTGTCGAGGACAAAGATGACGGCGTCGGTCGAGGCGAGGTACGAAGTCCAAGAGGTTCGGAGTGACGTTTGTCCGCCGACGTCCCAAAGCATGAATTTGAGGTTTTTGTATTCGAATTGTTCTGCTCGATAGGGGGCACAAGGTTGGTATCAGTGAGAGGTTGGATGAGGATCGAGATAGGGAAGATTGGGTGGGAGGATGTGAGAGGGCAAAGGGAAAAACGCACCTGTATTCGAGCCGACCGTTGGTGCAGTGGAAACGACGGAGCCCAATGTCATTTTGTACATGAGTGTTGTTTTACCTGCATTGTCGAGACTGACCGCCACGAAAGCAGGTTGGAAACAGTTGAAGAGGTTAGTCAGCACTGTGTTCATTGACCATCCCGCTGCTTTGATTGCGGACTACCTGGTGCTTACCCAAGAATGCAAATCTTGAGCTCCTTGGATCCGAACAACGACGACCACAGCGAGCTGAACGCCACGCCCATGGCTTAATGTTTTGTAGATTGACTGCTCTCGTAGCCGCTTGTGCGTGTTTGTCGGTTTATGACGGTCTGTAGCTTGATGGTGGTTATGACAGCTGTCGGGTGGGGGTTGGTCGAAGTGTGCAGAGCCACGCGGTTGAAATGGGTGCGACAGGAAGAAAATGTCGACGGCATACTTGGACTGTGCGCGTACGCTTCTCTTGTTGGCCCATTCAGGGTCCAATTCTTCCTTGTTGTCTCGTCACCATCAAACACAAGGCATGGCTCAACGTCGACCCAAGGCGTCGCAGCCTTCTTCCATCTTGGTGGCCACTGCTTCCCCACACACAACTGGCCAAAATGGTCCCTCAACACCAGCAGAGCTATGCACAGCCCAAGCACAGATCCTCAAGCTCTCGCTTCTAGTGCGCATCGTCTCGGTGACTCTGCTTGTTCTCGCATCACAACTCCAGCAAGCGTTCGACACATCGCACGAGTTGCTCTTGTACTCGCTCGATCCGCAAACCACACACGGCTTGTCGCACGGAAGCTTCAACTGGCTGCTTGCCTTTGTTCGATGGGATACGATCTACTTTGTCGCTTCTGCTGCGCCGTCTAGCACTTCTGCAGTGCACGCGGGTGGATACGCGTGGGAGCAAACACTTGCATTCCAGCCCGGCATTATCCGTCTTCTCCGGCTCACCGGATACCTCACACCCAGTCTAGATGGACAATGGAGCCCGACGTCAGCGATTCTGGTGACAACGCTGGTAGCCAACTTGGCAGCAGGAATCAGCCCCGTGCTTTTGCACCGGCTCACTTGGAGGGTGACGCGCAACGCCAGATTGGCGTATACCGCATCGATACTGAGCATGTTTGCTCCTTGCGCTGGAACGACGCTTGCTTCGCCCACTCCGGAAGCCTTTTTCAGCGTGTTGAGCCTGGCCGGGCTGACGTGTCTCGAAAGCAACGCATCCGATGCTGGGTTTGGATGGATGTCAACCGTCACGGCGTCGGTGTGGTTTGCGCTGGCTACAAGTTTCCGAACCAACGGAGTGCTGCTGTTGGGCTACGTTGCATTCAAGTTGGTCGGTGAGGCGAGGAAAGGCAAAGAGGTCGCAGCGGCGTTCAAGATGGTCGTATCGGCAGCGATGTGCGTCTCGCCCAGTGTGGTGTTTCAAGCATGGGGGTATAGCCGGTTTTGTTGGGCAGGCGAGCGTCGCGAGCGTCGACCGTGGTGTGAGGAAAGACTGCCGAGCGTCTACGCGTTTGTACAGTCTCACTATTGGAACGTCGGCCTGTTCCGGTATTGGCATGTTTCACAGCTGCCAAACTTTGCGCTTGCTGCGCCGGTGATCGCCATGATTGCCTACACATCCTTGACCTATTACCGTCGGTCGAGTCTGTACGAGGTAGCAACGTCGTTATTGACACGATCCAACCAAGACGGCCCAACCTTTACATTGCAAAGTACGCCGGCGGCAGCTCCATACGTGATGCACGGCGTTGTGCTCGGCGCGATCCTCGTGTTTGCCTCGCACGTACAGATCGCGCTGCGCTTCGCCACGCCGGGCGGGATGCCGATGGTGTGGTGGGGAGCTGCGTTTGCTGTGCTGTACACGCCGAGATGGGCAGGGTTGGTGGTAGCATGGCTGGCGGTACAGTATTGTGTGGGTATTGTGCTGTATGCTGGATTTTATCCTCCTGCGTAATGTCGACATGGTGATCTGAACTGTGAGAAAGCGGAAATGTCGGTTTGCTCAAGTAGTTGAAAATTAAGGCAGCGGAATGCGATCGCGGCTGTTTCCGTCGCACTATTTTGTCAAGACTGAGTGCGAAGAAACACATCTGCATCTTTCAACTTGCAATTGGTCGTGCAACGACCTCGATGCTTGGTCGATGTGATCAAGGCTTTGTCTGTAAGCCCAAGGGAGAGCCCGATAAAGACAGATCTGCGGGAGAGGAAACGTGTGCCTGTGTCGGTGCGAGTCGGCGAGTGTGGAGAGAGAAGCGCAACTTTTCCGCTGCTAAAAAAAGGGCGCTCAAACCATCAAGCACAGAGAGAGAGAGAGAGAGAGTATCCGAGACATGGCAGTTGGAAAGCTCGACGTCACCTGGCTTGACGCTCAAGTGCTTTGCTTGCCCCGCTTGCACCCGACTCATGTAGCCTTGACACGGCTGGGCTCTTTCGTTTTTACCCTTGATTCGTTTCTCCACCAACCCCCCTTCTCCTCCCTTTTCCACTTCCACCATCTCATCCGTAATCCATCCCGACTCGAATTCGAACAGCGTCCCATCCAACCTGTCGCACTTGGCCGTCTCTATCCATCCTCAAGCTCTTCAGCGCCATCACCTCTTTTGCCCTCCTCCACACAAAGTCCCTCCACAACGCACCATGTCACAACAGCTCACCACCCAACTGCAAGCCGCAGGAGTCGAAGAGGATTCGGCCTACTACATTGGGCGATACACCGTTCTCGGTCTTCAGTACGGATGTCTTGCGGCTACACCATTGTATCTCGTCCAAACCCTTCGTGGACGCGGCTTGTCCCTGCGCGGTCTGGCACGCTACAACTGGACTGTCCCACTCGCCGGTTCTGCCCTTGGCTCGGTTGCTGGCTATGCGACAACCTCGCAACTCGACCACTCTGCCCTGTCCACTCGCACTTCCAGCCTGCGTCTCGACGCCCAACGTGTGCGACAGGACGATCTGCATCTCATTGGGGGCGTTCTCGGCGCACTGGTTCTGCCCGCCTTGTTCTTGAGTAGAACCGGACTGATTAACGGCCTCTTGGGCGGTGCCGGCATGGGCGGAGCGGCAGGTTTGATCACCCACCACGTTCAGAACTTGAGCAAGAGTGGTGATGTCGTGGGGCAGATCGAGAAAGACACCAAGCATGGTTGGCAGCAAGCCAAAGGCTTGGCCATGAATGCCAAGGATCAAGTTCAGAACAAGCTCTAAGATCAACCCACGAGTATACGACCATCCTCACCACAGCCCTTTGAGCTTTGCACAACTATCCGCAAAAGGCAGATCCAGGTCGATGATCTGATTCACTCGCATCGACAACGCTCAAATCGCCTCTTGTCATCCTAGTATCCCATGGCCCAACACCGCATCACCCTCCACTTTCCTCGCACTCGTCTCCACCCGTCTAGCACAGCCAATACCCTCCCCCCTCAACATGAAAAACCTCGCTCATTGCAGCAACAAACACAATCGACTGCACAAAGCCCAACGTCCTCGCGCTCATCTCGAAATGTCAAATCAGTCCCAGAGCACCCTTCCTTCAGGTCATGTGTGGGCAGTTTGGTTGAATTTGTGTCATGGCCCTCGACTCATGGAATGGCGTGAGTACCAATCAAGCGCAAAGCAAATGGGCAAAGAAAGGCGTACAGAGGAATGCTCTTCTTGTTTGGTATATGTTGTCGATTCTTCTTTCTCCTAACCCATCCTCATAGGCCCAGTGTTCGAATTTCCATTCGCACCACCATTCGCACCCCCTCTTCCTCCTCCGCGTCCACGTCCACCTCGGAATCCGCCTCCTCCACGTCCACCCCTTCCACGTCCTCCTCGACCACCACCTGCACTGGCACCAGTATCGCCAAACGTCTGCATGTTCTTCATCTCCTCGGCAATCCTGTTCGCCCGGCCTCTTCCGCGTCCACCTCCGCCTCGTCCTCCTCGTCCACCGCGTCCACCAGGAGTGTCAAAGAAGCCGTTGGCGCCACTGCCGCCCGTCTCTTCCGACGTCGAGTGCGAGCGCGGCTCGTTCCTCTCGTATCTCTCCTTGATCTCGGACGAAATGTTGTCAAAGAATCCTGACTTTTTGTCGTAAAAGTTGCCTGGACTCTCAGAAGACGGCGGTGGGATCGAGTCCAACAAACCACCTGCACCGCCGTTGGTGGTTGTCTCGGCAGTCGAAGAGGCCTGAGCTTCATCAGTGCCTGCATTTTTGTGCTTCTGGAACTTGGCGTTGGCCAATTCGAAATCAAACTCTCGATTGGGCATGCTGGGTCCGCTGATATCATTGTTGTTGTTGTGGTGCTGTCCTCGGTGACGGTGGTGGTTGTTGTTGTTGTTGTTGTTGTTCTGATGTCCTGCGCCACGCAAGCCGCCAACACCGCCAGCACCACCACCAGCGCGACGTTCAGTGTGTGCAGCCGCATTGGCAGCAGCCGCAGCAGCGTGTGGGATAGCTGGCAAGTGATGTGCGGCAGGCGGAAGCGACGATGGCGAAGCCGAGGTAGGTTGTGACGAAGCTGGCTTGGATACACTGAGCTTCGACATCTCCTCTAGAACCTTGTCGGTGCTCGACTTCTCTTGCCCCTTGGCTGGCTGCTCGAGGGCAGGAGAATCCGACTTGGCCGGTTTGGAGGGCTCAGGTGTAGCCGAGGACGATGCCGATGCTGCAGTTGCAGCTGCAGCTGCTTTGTTCTGTGACGGCGGAGCGGGCGATTGCTGTGGAGGAGCACCTGGGCCACCGTTCAACTGAGAGGGTGGTCGAACATAGCCAGGCGCGCCTGGGAAAGGCGCGGCCCCAAAGGCAGGTGGTGGCGCCATGCCATACATGCCGCTTTGAGGTGCAAAGCCGCCAGGACCTGGTGCGGACGACTGTTGCGAGACATGGAACAAATGCAAACATAGGGAAGACGAACAGTCAGTAAGTCCTTTCCATCCGGCATCAAAGCAGGGCGTCTGCAAAGTGCTCCCAAGGGCCAAAGGGAAAGCCAAGATCAGTAGGAAGGCAACGGAGAGATCCACACGGTTTTGCGCTCTCGGACAAATGACAAGTCCCGAAGGACAGTTTTACATCCGTAAATAGTTCATCACACGGAGGCTGATATGCCTCTGGCCTTTCAAGAAGCTCCTTGCAGGCTTCTGGCTAGGGGTAGGGGGACGAAACTTACGTTCAGAATGGCGGGATCGTTGAGTGCAGGCTGAGGAGGTGCAGGTTGCTGCTTGGGTGGATTAGGATCATCAATCTTGAGATCCTTGACGTCGGCAGCACGGAACATGATGTATTCGTAGACATGATCGCTTGGAGGGATCTCTTCGAGCTGTCGGCCTTGCGCAGCGACACGACCCTCCGTACCCCATGACCGGACCTTTTCGAGAGCGATGGTGGCCTGTTCCGGGTTGATAGAGGCGAGGAGACCTTGGTATCGAATGTCGGATTTGGATACGAGCGAAATGAGCGCTCCGATGTATTCTGCGGTGGCCATGTTGAAGTTTGAGCTGAGGGAACCGAGTTGTTGAGACGGAGACGAGAGCGCACCAGTGGGTTTTGAGACGAATGATGGATGGATGGAACTTGATCACCGTCTGAACGCAAGATCGCTGGCGAAGCAAGTTGAAGCGTTGGATGCTGCAGAGAGTTCAAAGCAGGAGGACGGGCCGGACTGTATAGCGATGGTTCGTAAGCAGTGATGGGAGGAGGCTGCAAGGGCCAGAGTGATGGACGGTAATGATACGGGACAGAGGCTGAATGGAGTATGAAGAGCAAGGGGAAGAAAGGGGGGAGATGTCAAGAGAGATGGTGCCAAAAGGAAGAGTGCATAGGTGACGTAGAGTGAGGGGAAGGGAAGAAAGATGGAGGAAGGAAAGAGGATCCATCTCGAGAATGAGCTGTTTGCTTGGCCTCTGCGCAGTTTTTCGACTTTTGAGATCGACTGCGCCTTTCTCTGACTCCTTTTCTGCTGCTTCAACTTGGCGGTGGAATTTCCACCCTCTTCTCCAGCAGCAAATTGCGGTGATCGACTTTCCCGTATATTATGTAAGCAACATGCTAATCACCATCTTCGACGACCTGATTTGCAACACAACACGCCAAAAGCCAGCAGGAAAAGATACAATACAATTGCCAATATGCAGGTAAGAAGAGCGTTTTGAAGCTGCAGAGTGTGGTAATGAACAGAGAGCGATGTGGTCGGCACAAGTACAGGGAATCCAGAACCGAAGCTGCGAATATCCGACATGCAGGTGCGAAACGGAGCGGATCTGATCTACAGTACACGAAAGAATCGAGTCGCATCTATGTACGAGGTAAGGGCACAGGACCCATATGCAGATGGTTGTTTTGCCTTCCCAATGAAGGGTTGAGAGGCTAAGAGAGATAGTGAGACAGGTTGAGCTGACTACCGTCGCCGTAGTGGTTGGAGAACTCCGCGAGCGCTTCGGCCGTCTTTTGCGGATCCTCCCCCCATTCGTTTCCGCCGTACCAACCCTGATTCTGGTTCATGACGGGAGTGAGCGCTTCGTCCGTGCTGCCATTGCTGCTGGCGGCTGGGATGCCTGCGACACCTGCTCCAGCACCTGCACTGGCAGCTGTGCCACCGTATCCGGCACGCATCAGCGGCGAGTTGCGCGCGCTTGGTGCCAAAAAGTCATACATGCCAGAGGCGTGCGGGACGTACGGTGAAGAGCCCGCAAGCATAGCGCGCGGAGTCGAGCTGCCATTCGCCGAAGCACTTGGCTGCAGTGGCTGTGATGCGCCGCCACCACCACCGTTGCGCAGCTGCGGATCCGCTGTTGCGTCGCCCTCGTTGCGTGCGTTGGCATGGTGGTAGAGGTAGTCGAGCGTGTGGTTGCGCAGATGCGCATGCTGAGGAGCGTAGAAGCCATTCTTGTGCAGGTCGTGCTGAAGCGGCAAATCGAGCGGAGTGGCGGCGTACCAATTAACCTCTCCGCCCGGTTGATCGGCAAACAGGTCGCGTGTCTGTTGCGGAAGCGCAGCGTAGAACCCTTCGCCACGTTGCGAGCGCACGAGGTCGACAACGCCGACGGTAGGTGGTTGCGTCTGAGCGGCTGGCTGAACTTGCGCAGTCGAATCAGAAGAAGCCACCCTCTCCAGACCAGCCGAGGCTACACCTGCCGCGACTGCCGCGTTCCGAAGCTCCGAGAGCAGGTTGACGTCGACGCCCCCGAGCTCGTTGCTGACCCGCGTCATGTCGAGCGAAGCAGCTTCTTGTGTGGACAGCAGCTGTTGCAAGCGCATGTACTGGTCGGGAGTGACGCGCGCTGCAACGAGCGAAGCCAGACGTGTAAAGGCTTCGGCTGCGCCTTCCCCACCGCCAGCCGCTTCGGACCCACGCCCCTTCTTTTTCGGCCGGGACTCGTCCAATGCATCCTTGAAGAGGTCTGGGAACTCGGTGCCTTCGCCGTTGACAGGATTCTCCTCGCGCAATGCACCAGGCCCATGCACACCGCGAAGGAAAGGCGAATCCTCTTTGGGTGGTGGAGCGATGGCTTTCTCGAAGTAGTTCATCGGCGTCTCCACCTTGCGAATCTCTTCGGGCACACAGCTAGCCCAGCTCTTGATCTTGTGGAAGACGCGCTGCTGTTCGTTGTACCTCGACTCGGTCACATAGAGTGGGCTGCGAGGGTCCCAGTACTCGGGCTTGGGACGACCTCGGATGTATTTGGTGTAGAACATGACCATGATCTTTTCGAGAATGTCTTCGATGTGGTGATCAGCGAAGTAGCCGGTCTTGACCACTTCGTCCTTGAAGAACTTCTTGGATGCTGGGTGGAACGTCTGTTCCGGTCGGTAGTACCAGCAAACCGTGACCCAGCCCTGATCTGGATCGTCCTCTTCTCGACGAAGCACCTTGAAGATCTGTGCGACGATG
This sequence comes from Ustilago curta, assembly GCA_928722295.1. NCBI lineage: Eukaryota > Fungi > Basidiomycota > Ustilaginomycetes > Ustilaginales > Ustilaginaceae > Ustilago > Ustilago curta. The sequence goes on along the minus strand of CAKMXH010000019.1, from coordinate 181,830 downwards.
GGCTTGGTGGGATCCGATGGGTTGATTAGATGAATCCAGTCGCCCACGCGGAATGCTTTGCCCTTGAGGTTGAGATGCTCGTAGTACGTCTTGGACTTGCTGCTGATGCGAGTGGTGAGGTCGCCGTTCGAGCCTGCGCTAGCGTAGAGAGGACCGTGGGGGATGGACGAAAAGTGTCGGCTCGCATCGGCTTGTGCTGCTGCTGCCAAGACTGCCTCGGCTGTAATGGGCTCGTTTCGGGACGGCTTGGCTCGTGTAATCTCGTGGTACAGCCGTTGCAAAACCACCGCGTCACCATACAATTGGCTGCCGATCGGATGCAATCTGCGAGCGTTTTCGAAGAGTTGCAGCATATCCATCTCAAAGTCGGTCGCTTTGGGATACTCGCCCTCCTGGATGCGTTGGGAGATGGCCGAGAGTGATGTAGGCTTTTCGACTCGTTCATAGAATTCGGGATCGACTTCCGGGTCGGGGCACTCTTCCAAAGGCTCGGCCAATCTACGTCCGGTTGCGTCGACGTGGTTGCGAATGCAGTCGACAACAGCAGCATAGGCACGCTGAGCCTGAGTAGCGTCTGCAGGCTCGGCCATCCAGCCGGCATCATGCGGTTCGGGCAGCTTGAGCTCAGGCTCGTTGGCGTCGGTTTTACGCCGTGTGCGACTGGCAGAAGATGCACCAGCGTTGCCAACGGCTTGACCGAGACCCGCGCCAATGGATCCGCCAGCAGCAGTCATGATGGTCCCTTCCGGATGCGTTGTGGATGCGCCTGTACCAGGTTGGCCAGAAGTGGGAGCATGCTGAGTGGCCGCCGACGACGCTGGCGAAGCTGTCAAGGCGGAAGCGGACCAATCGGCGCTCCCTCCACGGACACTGGACGCTCTTGCTTGTTGGGCTTCGCGGACAGCCTGCTGACTCTGCTGTTGCTGCAACTCTTGCTGGCGTTGAAAGGTGGGCATCGGTGGGAAGGAAGGCACAGTGCTGGAGGTGGCAAGTGGCGACGTATGTGGACCGCCGGTGACGGGCTGGTAAAAGATGTTTTGCTGTTCTGGAATGCCTGGACCTAAGCTATGTGATGGGTAGCCGGTGGGCGGAGGCGGTTGGAAGGGAGAGCCCGTCGCTGAGTAGAGGACGGGTTGAGTTGCTGCTCGGAGACGTGGTGAGATGAGGTGCGAAGTGCGAGGCTGCGGTGTTGGTTTGGGCGGAGGTGGCGTTGCTTTAACCGGAGGAGGAGCGTTAGGATCGCGGTTCTTTGGTGGTCGACCGCGTCCACGCTTTATGGGCACAGGGGTGGCGAGAGGCGAATTGCTGCCAGAGGCCATGGCCTGTTGTTGCTGATATGGATTCGACATGATGGACGTCGGAATGCTGATGGATGTTTCTGTGCTGATATATCTGCGAAGAAGAGCAGTTGAGCAGGGGGATAGTGAAAGCACTGGCTGAGGTGCTAGGGCGTCGATGACTGTCCGCAGAGAAGAAGCGATGCTAATGGATCGCTCCACTATCGAACGTGGACAGTCTTTGTTCAAGAGAGCTTCAGTCCGAGCTTCGATCCTACCAGCGTAAACAAAACGGGTTCACTATGATGCTGCGGTCCCGTCGAGCGCGACTCGATTCCAACTCTGGTGAGATAGCTCGAAGGTGATGGTGGTGGCGATGAGGCAAATGCAGATGAGGCGATGGAATGGTCAAGGTGCGATATATTAGAGAGTAGCGTAATCGGACTCGACCTGCAAGTTGAGAAGAATGATGGACAGGGTCGCGAGTCGCGCTTGCGGAGTCGACCGGTTCGACGACAAGATGATATGCTGATATTGCGGTGGATGCAAAGAGTCGAAACGGCGCAATGATGCTGGAGACGATGGCGGCGACGCTAGCGATGGCGGCGAAGGTGAAAGGAGCCGAGGTGAGGGAGAGGGTGAGGATGAGCGAGAAGATGGGGGTCAGAGGAAGAGAGAGAGGGAGGGAGAGAGGAAAAAGAGTCGGTGGCGAAGGATAGCGAATCAGCTTTGCCGTCAACCGGATTTCCGACTCACCATGGACTCAGCGTGGCCTGCGATGGAATTTTGCCGTCAGTCAGTGCCTACGTCAGCTTGGAATTCTGTCCGTCACGTCAGACAACTTGTCGCCAAAAAAAAAATCACCCCAGGAGCGCAGCAGCAGCAACAGCAGCAGCACCACCACCACACCAAACTCAAGCTTCTGTGCAGCCGATTTTTGCACAAGATTCCGACTGAGCATATCAATTTCATAGAAGCGAGAGAAGGAAAATCCAGGGCAGCAGAAAGGCAGAAAATGAAATCCAAACCACAAAGAGCTCGTCGCGTCGGCCAAAGATGCGACGACGCGGAGATCAAGCACCGAAAGCCTCGAGCCCTCCTTGTACCGAATTCTGTTAAGTCCGTCTAGCGAGATTGTCCACCGCGAGCTCCACGCCCAACTTTGGTCGTTCGTTATCTCTCTCTCTCTCTCTCTCTTCCTCTCTCTCTCGCCCTTTCGCAAACTTAGTCTGCCGAAGAGTGTCAGTTAGCGACGCCTGGTATCTTGACTCCCGGCCACCACACACTCAAGCGTGGACAGGCTCGCAGATTTGCTACCATCGCAGGAGCCTCTCTGGAAATTGACAACAGGCAGCGGCCTGTGCAGCAATGTAGCCCACATGATTCTCACTGCAAGACGTCGACCTCTCTTGTCGCGACTGGCCTGCTCTCCATCCAGGCTTATCCACCTAGAAAGAGTCACTGACGGAAGGAATATGTGATCCCCGCGGAAGTGTCTTAGGCGAAGAGACCAAGGTCGAAGATGTCAGGCATTTCGGTCGGAAATACTCGCCCATAAAATCAAAATTGTACTGCTGCTGTGTCATCCAAAGCTTGGCTTCTCCACAGTGGTGCAAGCAATAGTCGTAAGCAGTTCCAACTCAATGACCAGCTTTGCTCCCAACCCAAACGTTGCTGCACACACAGAGAGATCAGAACTTGTAACACTGTAAATGCATTGCAAAACATCGAACATGGCTAGCTTGCGCTTCTCGCTCGTAACCTCCCTCACTTTTTCCAAAGACCCATGAGCTCCTTCTGCAGATCCCTTGCCTTGCGCTCCTTCTCCAAACTCTGTGTGCTTCGCAAGTGACTGACAACGTCTCTCGTCTTGCCAAAGTACACCTCTTGCAGCTGGTTGCGCATCTTGGCCTCCATGTCCTCGATCATACGGCCGACGTTGGAGACATGGGTGACAAAGTCCGGCAGCGCATAGTCGGCTTCCGATTGACGTGTGAGGCTGCCTGCGATTTCGACGGTGCCTACTTTGGTCAATGATGGTTTGACGTCTGTCGGTTCTTCTGCAGATTCGTCACGACGGACGAGGCTGAGCATGACTGTGGAGGTGAGCTTGTAGCTGGCACTGACAGCCGTGCCAGTGGTGGAAGATGATTTGGAGGCACCGCTAGCTCGCTCGGTGGCCTCAAAGACGTGAATGGAATCCCAGGCGCCAGAGATGCCGTTGCCACCGTCTTGACCAATCGTCTTTTTGAGTAGAACAACACCGGCAAAAGTGGACGGGGCCTGTGTACCCGCTACCGTAGCGCCCTCCAGCGAGCTCGGATCGCTGTCTAGATCCCACAGATAGACACTCGAGAGCGCATTGTCGTAGTACAGCCGCGCATACGTTTCGAATGCATCGTTTGCCTTGAGCTCCAACGATCTCAAAGGCGCGCTAGGTCTTGTCCCTGGCTCTCCATCTGTCGAGTCATCTGCGTCCGGGGCGATGAGAGGATGATAGGTGTCTGAGATCCACGACCTCCAACTGTCCCCGTCCTTGTTGTAGTCGCAACACAGAAACTCTCGACTCGCGCCTTGCTTGGACTCGTCTAGCTTGACTCTGAGTGGTTGGTCGACGGAAGAGTACAGCTCGTCGGCGTACGAAGGGATGAGTTTGACGATCGAGTCGAGGTTTTGCTCCACCTTGGAAGGCGGCAAACGACGCAGCAGGTCGAGCGAGAGGTCGAGTGGGTCCGTCATGATTGGCGAGCGATGCGATAAGGGATGTGTGACTTGTGCTTTACACTTGCGATCACGGCTTGGCTCGGTCTAGTAGGATGGTTGCGATGGAAGCGGGTTGAGCCAAGCAAGTGACAAGCCAGTAGTTGGTATGGATGAAGAGGCAAAGCGCCGCGCTGTGCATCGACTTGACGCGAGAGCGGGACCGTGCGAGATCGGCGCTGTCACATTCGCCGATCCAAACCTGCATCTTCAGATCCAGCGACGCGACAAAGGCTTAACACCTACTCGGAATGTTTTTTGTTAGATCGGACCGGGCCTTTCTTGCACCCGCACCGCGGCCAACAAAGCTACGCTCTGCTATTTTTGCGGGTCGAAGTGCGCAGTGTTGGATGTGCATGAAAATCTTGCATGCGTGCAGCAGCAGCAGCAATCCATGAGCAAAGCACGCCATTCAACGCGGCGATGGTGTGTCGCCTAAAAGAACTGCTCTGGCTTTGGTTGGCTCGCCCCGCGAGCGGCTCTCATTTGCAAACCCTTACAAGCACAGACCAGTTTCAAGAAGATCTAGCGTCAAAGTTGAACCAACACTTCAATTGAGCGCGGTACGGCAGTCTGGCGCTGTTTGCTCGACAGAGCAGTTCTTTCCGAGAGGCAGCCGAGACGTTCGCTCACCGAAGAGAGGAGCACGATATTCGCATTCAGAAGTAACGTTGAAGAGACTGGGAGCGGGGAGATTGAACACGATGAAGGGATTCTGGTTGTGAGGGGAACCGGCTTTGCATTTCTGAAGAAAGCGGGTAACAACCAGAAGAAAGGAAAGGGTTGAGCACGTCACAACACTAGCACTATGACTCTTGTTCGGCAAAAGGCAACGAGGGGGGAAAAGTTGTGCTGCATCTCATGAGCACGTTGTCCCTCGACGCTCTTTGCAAGACGGCCCTCTGCCGCCTTGTGCCAGAAGTCAAGAAGAATCAAGAGCCAGGTCGGCGTCGACGTGCAAGGCAACCAATGAGCATAGAGCAGAGTTGGATAAACTTGTCCACAGCGATGTGTCCTTTCCGTCCGTGTCTCTTCTCTCGCTCAAATAAATAGGTCGACGCCGTGATCCAGCCTCTCGTCTCGCATCACCACCATCTTCCTTTCTTCTTGCCTGCTTCTTCGTTTCCCCTCCCCACAAGCTGCTTTTACATCCATCAACCATCAACCAAAAAAATGACGTCGTCGCACTTTGACACTCTCCAGTTGCACGCCGGTCAGGAGGTGGACCCGGCCACCAACGCCCTGGCTGTGCCCATCTACGCCAACAGCTCGTTCGCCTTCAACGACTCGGCGCATGGTGCTGACCTGTTCGGTCTGCGCAAGTTCGGTAACATGTGAGTAGTCCTCGAGCGGTGATTTTCTTGCGTACAGGAGGTAGGAAGTCGATGCTAACCAGAAATCTTGCTCTTGTTTGCTTTTATTCGCCAACTCGTAGCTACTCTCGTCTGATGAACCCCACCAACGACGTCTTTGAAAAGCGTATCGCTGCGCTCGAAGGGGGTGCCGCCGCTCTCGCCACTTCTTCCGGTCAAGCCGCCCAGGGAATGGTGGTGATGGGTCTCTGCGGTACCGGTGACAACATTGTTTCGTCCTCGTACCTCTACGGTGGTACCTACAACGCCTGGGCTAACCTCTTCCCGCGTCTTGGAATCACAACCAAGTTTGTCAAGTCCGAGTCGCCCGAAGCCTACGCTGCGGCCATCGACGCTAAGACCAAAGCCATCTACATCGAGTCGATCGCCAACCCCAAGTACATTGTTCACGACATTGCGGCTATCGCCAAGGTGGCTCACGACCACGGGATCCCTCTGATCGTCGACAACACGTTCGGTGCCGGTGGCTACCTCGTTCGACCCATCGAGCATGGCGCGGATGTAGTTGTGCACTCGGCGACCAAGTGGATCGGTGGTCACGGTACCACGATTGGAGGTGTCATTGTGGACAGTGGTAAATTCGACTGGAGCAAGAGCGGCAAGTTCCCGCAATTCACCGAGCCTTCGGCGGGCTACCACGGTTTGAAGTTCTGGGACACGTTTGGACCGATCACGTTTGCCATCTACCTGCGTGTGGTCATCTTGCGTGATCTGGGTCCGTGCCAGAACCCCTTCGGTTCGTTCCTGCTGCTTCAGGGTCTCGAGACTCTGTCGCTGCGTGTGGGACGAATCGTCGAGAACGCGCTTGCCCTTGCTCAGTGGTTGGAGGCTCACCCTCAGGTTTCGTGGGTTTCGTACCCTGGTCTCAAGAGCCACCCTTCGCACGAGGTGGCAAAGAAGTACCTCCAGCGCGGATTCGGCGGTGTTCTCTCGTTCGGTATCAAGGGTGACGCTGCAACCGGTTCGACGTTTGTCGACAGCTTGAAGCTCGCCACCAACTTGGCCAACGTCGGTGATGCAAAGACGCTCATCATCCACCCTGCCAGCACTACGCACCAGCAGTTGTCGGATGAGGACCAGCTCAGCTCGGGTGTGACCAAGGATCTGATCCGCGTCAGCGTCGGCTACGAGTGGATCGAGGACATCAAGGCCGACTTTGCCCAGGCCTTCGAGAAGACGAGCGGCGTCAAGGGTGATGTGCCGTCGGGTCAGACTGGTCCTGCTCCTGGTCTGTCTGGGTCGGTTTAGAAGGAATCTTTTGATAAAGTAAAAAAAAGTGCTTCTCGCAAGTGGCTCCCAAGGCACTTCTTTTGCATGTATACCTCTCTGTCTCTTACTCTCTCGATATGAATCCCAACGCTCGGATCTCGTGTATTGATTGACTGAGTGGTGGACGGAAGGCGGTACTTTTGCTAGATGCGCTAAGATAGATAGATGGCTGGTGATTGCCCATTTGAGGTGTCCTGAAACCCACTTTGTCAAGGGGTAAAACGCTAAGACGCGACAGTCTCTCGGCGCCCGCTACCAGCTTCGCTTAAGAAACGGTTTTCTTTTTTGTTTTTGTTTTTGTTTTTGTTTTTGTTTTTGCTGGCCTTCTTGTCCGCTGAGCTGAGGGAGAAAATCCGAAAAAAGAAAAGGAAAATAATCACAAAATGTCTCAGTCAGCGGTGGATCCAAGGAATTTCTGATTTGCCCCTTCCGCCCCCCGCGCTCTTTGCAGCCGCTGGGCTCGACTCGCGTGTGTTGTGTTGAGAGCAGGTGCGTGCGTGTCGACAAAGGAGCCAAAGAGGCTCGAGGCAGAGTTGACTTTTCTCATCATCATCATCATCAACTCTGTTCTCCTTTCTTTCTCCATCAACGCTCGCAACTGTCCCGTCCTTTCATCCGTCATCTTTTCAAGCTCCCTTGCTTCGGCGGTCGTCGTAGATACATCCCGCTCTTCGCTCGCCCGTTCCTTCGGCGTTGGTCACGCACGGTCTTTAAGCATACTCGTTACATCGTCGATTATCTCTTTCTACTCTTGCACTCGGCGTTGGCAATTCTTGGGTTTGTTTTCTCTATCGTACCTTGATACCCTTGTCGACTCAAACTCGCAAAGTCTCTTCAGAAAGCAGTGTCATACCCGGAACCCCGAGCTCATCGGACAAGCTCTTGCGACGTGGATCGCCTCCAGGCTACATAGAAAGCAAAGCGAATTCCCTTCTATCCAGTCCATCGCCGCCTAGCAACACTCGCTTCTTTTATTCTCTTCCCCCCGGCCCACCAACATCCGCTCACAATGGGTTCCAGTCTCAGCCGAGCCATGGGCAAGATCTTTGGCAACAAAGAGATGCGCATCCTCATGCTTGGACTCGACGCTGCCGGTAAGACCACCATCCTGTACAAGCTCAAACTCAACCAGTCCGTCACCACCATTCCCACCGTCGGATTCAATGTCGAAACGGTGCAGTACAAAAACGTCAAGTTCAACGTCTGGGACGTAGGTGGACAGGACAAGATCCGTCCCCTCTGGAGACACTACTATACGGGCACCCAGGGTCTCGTCTTTGTCGTCGACAGCCAGGACCGCGATCGAATCGACGAAGCACGTCAGGAATTGCATAGGATCATTGGCGACCGAGAGATGAAAGATTGTCTCCTGTTGGTCTTTGCGAATAAACAGGATCTTCCAGGCGCAATGAGCCCAGCAGAGGTCACCGAAAAATTGGGCCTCCACAGAATGCGCGATCGCAGCTGGTTCGTCCACCCCAGCTGCGCCACCAGCGGCGAAGGCCTCTACGAAGGTCTGAGCTGGTTGAGCCAGAACGTCTCGACGACCAAGAGCTAAGCCGCAACGCAGTAATTTCAAATACCCCCTGTCTTTGTCCCCTTACCCTCTGTCTGTGTCAGCTTCAGTTCGTGCTCATCTACGCTCAAGATATCCAGCAACAAGCACACAGGTTGCCAAACACAAATGAATCAATGAATGAAGGTGTGCAATGGGCCAATCAACAAAACAAACTGCTTCCTGAATTAATAAAAAAAAAATGAATGGTACATGTCCTCATGTACGAGCCGAAGAAGAGCTACTGTTGCTGAAGCTGCTGGTAGCACCACTTCGACTCGCTGCTGACGCAGTGGACGAGCTAGATCGACTGGAGCCTGTGGCCCTTCTACCCTGGCTCGAGCTGCTGGTGCTGCTGCTCACAGTGCTGCTTCCGTTCCCACCACCAATACGAAGACCGAGCCAGCCTGCCCAGCCCTGGAGACTGTAATCTCCACTGCCGCCAGTGGCACCGGCGCCATTGGATCGGCTGTTGCGCACCGTGTTCTGCCTCAACATCCTCTCGTACTCGGCCTCGGACAATCCGCCGCCGTATCCACTGCCATATCCACCGTATCCACTACCGCCCGCATTGGGACTGGGCTGTGGGGAGGGGTTGTTGTGGTTGATGGGCTGCAACAATCCACGGTCGCTCAACATTCCGAGCACGGCATTGGCGAGCTGATGAGTCCTACCCGAACCGCGACGTGCTTGGTGATGAGACGCAGAGGTACCGCCAAGTGCTCCGTGCTCCACAGCCGTAGCGTATGAGGGCGGCGAGTGATTCGATGTGGCATTGGGTGGGAGCGGTTCAGCGGGGGACGGAGGCGTGGTTGGAAAGTATGAATCTTCAGTCGAGCTGCCATGCGCGCTGCCGTTGCGTGTCGATGCGTCTGACAGCGAGTGAAGCGAAATGTCGAGACGGTGCGGCGTTGGCGGATTGGGTGGACTGCTATCTGACGAGTCGTCCAGCTCCATCGGTCTGCTCGTAGGACGCGGCGCATCCAGAGCCTGAGCGTGAGCGTGAGGACGCAGTGAGGATGTTCTTGCAGGTGCTGGCGAGGATGACGTTGCTGAGTGTGGCGGGCGATTCACGGACGACGAGGGTGGGCGCTCCTCATAAGGCGAGATGGGCGGTGGTGGCGACTCCCGGCCAGGCGCAGCAGATGAAGAGGTAGCTGCTTGTGCATCAGCCGAGGTACCCTGGCCACTCTCCATCAAAATGGTGCCGCGTTCCTGGCCATAAGCGGGCGGCGGTGCCAGCGTTCCGACCATGGGTGCCAGACCCCACTTCTTGACGTTGGCTTCGATGAAGACAAAGCCGGCCTGTCCAAGGTTGACGTGAATCTCGCAAGCACCATCCGCGCCGACGGTGGGGAACAAGTTGTAACGGTTGAGGCCGATAAAGGCATCTTCGAGACGCTTGCCGTTGCGGGTGAAGAAGACAGTTCCCGTTCGTGGACGGTAACCGATGCCGATGACATCGCCTTGGCCGTAAGCGGGGCCGTACGACTGTGCTGCAAAGGGATAGTTGTGACACTTGAAACCATCGCTGGAGAAATAGCCGATCGAGTACTTTGACCATCCGGGCAAGCGGAACTGCGGGTACGGCTTTGTGGTGAGACCGACGGCGACATTGGTGGAGTCGGGCTTGTTGAACATCTTGACCTCCCAGTAGTAGACCTCGTTGATCTTGGGCAAGGGCAGGTTGCTCTGAACGCAAACACCGCCACCTTCCTGTGGGGCCATTCCCTCTCCGTCTGCAATAAAAGTGATCTCGGTGCGGGCTTCAACGAACACGGAAGGGTTGCTCTCGTAGTCAGGGTCGAAGGACCATGCGCTGACGCCCTTCTCTTGGATGCTGAGAAACTGGCTGAGAGTGATGTCGGTAGATTGAGTACCTGGTGGGTAGGCGAGGATCCATTCCTTGGCACGACGGTATCCGCGCTGGATGGGCTCCTCGACGGTCTCGAGCCATCGCTGCTCGATACCATCGAGGCCACCGGTGCCTTCGAGCTCTTCCTCACGACCGACGTCGAGCGGGCCATCCGAGTTGCCGAGCGAGATGCGTGCTTTGCGTCGAACGACGATGACGAGGATGATGAAAAGAAGGAGCAGAAAGAGCAAGGTGGAGAGTAGGATGAGGAGAGGCAGAAGCAGCGCGAGCGTATCATCTGCGGTGGGCGGACGTTGATAGACGGGCTCATCCGGAATGTGAATGATGTCAAAAGGTTTGACGGTAGGGCTGGGATCCTGTGCGTGCCCGATCGATTTGAGCTGCTGGTTAAACAGACGCTCGCCGGACATGCCAAAGGGACGCTTGAAGCGTGGCTTGGTGGCGGGGAGGACGGGGTCAAAGATATCGGCAGAGTCACGGTCGTCGTCCGTCAAAGTGAGGAGGGCGTCCATGTCGAGGACAGACTGTCGAAAGGCGTATCGACCGGCTGAGCCTGATCCCGAGCCTGATCCCGAGCCCGAGTTGGACTGTGATCTGGATCTAGAAGAGGAGAAAAGAGTATTGCTTGGTGTGTCTATTGGTGACGATGCTGAGGAGGATGAGGCAGAGGCGGACGAAGGCTGTCGCCTTGACCCGGAAGAGACCGAGTCGTCGATGAGGATGTTCTGCATGGTTCCGGATCGATTTCGAGAAAGGGTTAGCAGAGAAGGTGGCTGGTACAGGCTAAGCTGGGAATCAAGGTTGCGGCGCCAGCAACGCCATGCCCTGTGGAGGCTTCAACTCGGGGATCGAGAAGACTTGGACGGCGGATGGTGCAACGGAGAGGTGATCACGCTAGCGACAGCGGGACACCTTTGCGGATGTGGTAATGAAGCGACTACCACGTCGATAGGGACGCTGCAGGTGCGGATCAGGCTGTGCACAAGAGCTTGAGGGTGGCGGTGAAACGAGCACTGGTTCGCGATGGCCAGCGTTTGAAAGCAATGCGGGTGCCAGAATGCTATGCGACTCGTGGGGTGTAGGGAAACGGTGACGGTGACGATGACGAGAATGGAAGAGAGTGAAGTGTGGAGAGAGAGAAAGAGAAAGATAGCGATGGTGATACAGTAAACCAGCCAAGCCTTGCGTTGATTTACAGTGACAGAGCGTCCAAAAAAGCAATGGCGGCTCGAGAGCAGTCAGTGATTTACACGAGTTTCGTTGCAATCATTTCGAGCAGCTTTAGAAATGGCAGCCGACTCGTGCTTTGCTGTGCTGTGCTGTGCTGTGCTGCTGAGTCTCTGCAGTGAAATCACGTCGAAATGCAGCGCAGTGCGGGGAGCAGAGCAAGCACAGCAGCAGCAGCAGCAGCAGCAGCAGCAGCAGCAGCAGCTTACGCACGTCTCGCTCACGAAATTTGGCAGTGTCTGACCCGTTTTGAGCGTCGGCACCTCTTCTTCAGCCCGCTCTCTGACACCCGTCGCCCGAAGGCTAGCATCATGCACTCTGGCAAGCCTCTCGCAGCAATATGGCGATCAGTTACAGTGCACGCAGGTACAGCAGTTTTTTTTGGACGGCAGTCCGAAAAGAGGAGGCAATTTTTGGCCCGATCCGGTCGATTTGAAATCTCGATTTTTCAGCCCTTCAAAAACAAAAATAATTCCAAATCCGTGTCGTGCAGATCGATGCTCGAATAAATCACGAATGCGTGAGCCTGACTCAGCAAGCCTTTCCCAGCAACCACCATCCATCCTCACTCTTGGCCTCTCAATAACATTCTACATTGCAATCATCATCGTCGAAGCATTATTTGTGGACTCTTCGTAGTCTTTCTGCACTATCAGTGACGATATTGCCAGAGTCGAGTCGCTAGTTGGATCCATCCGCAAAACTATTTCCTGGACACCATCCGAATAGCGCGTCTGTCAAAGAGCGCGCGACTCCCTTCCGACTCCACTTTGGATAATCCCCTCTGCATCGACGGCAGCACTGCAACAAGCCAGACATCTTTCGTTCATTAGCAAACCCACCGTATCGCTGCTACAAACATGGACACCAAGCAAGCTGCGCAGCAGCCTCAGCACGACGCTGCCGACGACTTCAACTGTAAGCTTCTGGACCCTTTCTTCCCGTTCGCTTGACTGCGCATGACTAAGCCGATTTTTTTTTTCCCCTTGTACTAACGCCGTCCTTTTTTGGCGCACAACAGCTTCAGAGTATACGCACAGCAACCTCGATCCTGCCGTCGGAGGCAACGATCAGCCCTCTGCTGAAGCGTCGGCTTCGACACAGCAGCACGACGCATCGTCGGACGCCGCCGCGGTTCAGGATGCAGCGGCGGCAGCAGCGGCGGCGAGTCACACGCATGCGATGGAAGCCGTCATGCAGCTGGCTCAGGCCGCTTCGCAGCAGCAGTACGATCAGCAGCAGCAGCAGCATTCAGAGCATGAGCAGCATGAGCAACATGCCCATGTGGAGAATCCGGACGTCCATCATGGATCGTTGCCGGTCACGACGGACGATTCGGAGAAGCGGGGAAGCAAGCGTCGAACGTCCTTGCCCGCCGCCGAGGGGGTCCGTGCAAGGCGAGCAAGCAAAGCGGCGAGAAACGACGAGCACGATGTAGCTGCTGCTGCGGCCGCTGCTGCCGTTGCTGCTGCTGCTGACGGTAGTCAAGAGTTCCAGTTGCCAGAGTCGTGGTCGCAAGGAGATATCCCTGCCGAAATCCAAAAGGCCTACCAGCAGCATCTCGCTCAAGCACAGGCACACGCCAACCTCGCGCCTGAAGAACAGTCGTCCTCCTCCTCCACCTCGACGGCGGCACCCAACTTCAAACCAACCCGTCAGCTTTCCACCTCGAAACGCGCCGCTCAGAACCGCGCCGCTCAACGCGCCTTCCGCGAACGTCGCGACAAGTACGTCAAGGTGTTGGAGTCGAAAGCCGCGCGTCTCGAGGTGGCGATTCGCGTAGCCAACGAGTGTAAGCGGCGCTACACCGAGTCGCTCCAGACCGTAGATGGGTTACGGCAGGACAACCATACCTTGAGGGTGGCACTCGCCGCCTTGAGTGGCAGCTCGGTCGAAGGGCAAGCTCCGCCGGCTATGAAGACTGACGAGCTGTTGGCGACATTGCCAGCAATTCCGGCGTTGACGACTGAGGAAGAGGAGCGCGTGTTGGCCGGTGTTCAAGGACAAGGGGGGGCGGAGGGGGCGGGAGAGAAAGAGGCAGGAGGGCAGAGTTTGGACAGTTTGAGTGCGGTTGCCGCGGCGGCGGCAGCAGCGGGAGGAGGTGGTGGTGGAGAGGGGAAGGAGAGTAGTGCGCAGCAGACGGAGGCGGAGGCTGAGGGAGAGAAAGCGGTAGGACTGCCGCTACCTACCAGCGCTTCGGGTACACCACCGCCACCGCCCTCCGCACCAGCACCGACGACAACCGCGCCCGTTCCGTAACGTCTCACATACCGTATCACACTGTATCACGCTGTACCCTACAATTCGCCTCCAATGTCATTTGTATTAACCCATCACACCACACTCTTGAACCTAGACTCCTTACAAAAGTTACAGCAAACCCTGACCTTGCTTACGCCTTCCTCCAGCTTGACCCTCACCTCGTCGGCCACTCCGCTCGGCAGGGTCCACCAGAAGGGCGAGAATCTGGTGTTGCATGTGGCGCAACTTTTACCTCCTCCTGCGGTAAGACTCTTATTCGGCGTTTCGTGGGATACGAGTGAATCGTACCGTCTAGCGCGTCGGAGGAGGGCGTAGCTCGTATCGCCGCCGGAGGGGGCGAGATGCTTGTTGGCGCGTACAAACATCTGGAGGCTGGTGAGGCCGGATTTGGGGTCGACTTCGGCGAGGTCGTAGAGCTTTTTCGATTTGGCGATTTCCTTGTGCTCCTTGCACCAGATTTGCGGCACCATGTGGCCGGTTTCGCCCTTGAACGTGAGCGTGGGGATCACCTCGCGACGCGTGCTTTTGACGGGGATGATTTCGAACGCCAGTGTAAAACCCGGTTGCTGGTTATGCGCACAGCTGACGTGAAACGTTTTACGACAGCTTGCTTCAGAGCAAGTCACACAGGCTCCGCGCGCAATGTTGCAGATACAGCAGAGCGATTCGTACCTCCACGTCGGTAGATTGCCACACGACTCGACCGTCTTGAGCCGCGCCGTGTCGGAAAACACCACTTCGGGCATAAATACCGAGCACAGCACATGCGCCCAATTGTTGCACTCGGTAGGCTTGAACGCATCCAGCGCTCCCAGCGGCGCCTTGATAGCGTTGGCCGAAACCCCGCTCGAACCAGCTTCCTTCTTGATCCCTTCCTCCGCAGCAGCAGCCGCCGCCGCCGCAACCGCAGAAGCCTTCGGCCTTCCCCTCGCTTTGCCCTCTCCCGCACCCGCCACAGCTGCAGCATACTTGGCCGAATTCGTCGCCGCGACTTCCTGAGCCGCAGTGGAACACAAGATGCACCGCGGCAGCAGAGCAGCTTCCTGCGTCTTTTCATTGTTACACGGATCGCACAGCCAAACGTCCATCTCGATCTCTGCGTCGGTCAAACCGTAGCATCCCTGATGCACGCTGAGCGAACACTGCCGGCATTGCGCCAGCTTCTTTTTGGGCTCGATGCGTTTGCACATGACGCACTTGAGCGGTTCGGGTTTGGGCACGGGAGGAGGCGCAAGCGGCACTGGACTCGTGGCGGGGGTGGATCCTTTGCCGTCGCGCGACGTACGAGCCAGCTTGGAAGGTGGGGCGACGCCAAGGCCGTCTTCACCCGCCGTGGCGGCGGCGGCAGCAGCCGACTTGTTGCGCGTGTTGACCGATACCAAGTCAGGGTTGAAGGTCTCGGCAGCATACTTGCGCCAGTAAATACCGCAATTGACGCACAGAACACGGTTGGAGAGCGATGCAGGTCCCTTGTACCAGATGCGGCTCAATGTAGTCGAACACATGGCGCACGACGTTGTCGGACCGGCGGGTGCATCATCGCCGTAAACCGAAAGCGACGGCGACACCGCCCGCGAAGTGGTCGGTTTGGGCGCGGCCGGAGCAGCAGCAGTCGTCGTCGTCGCTGCTGATACGTTTCGACCGGCACCACTCGCCTTGTCCTTCTTCGACCCAGTCGACGCTGGCTTGACTTGCGACTGTTGCTGACTAGCCTCGAGATCCGCCTTGATCCGTGCCATCTTCCAGACGACAAAGTATCGCACGATCTCATGTACCTTTTTGGTCGGAATATACTTTTTCAGCTGCTTCATATCCGAATTGACCTGCGCGATGCCAGACTCGAACTGTTTAGCCTCTTTCGACGTCCAGTGATCTATGCGAAGCTGCTTGGTGTTCATCGCAGACATGGACATGAGCGCTTGCACTGGATCGCCCTCCTTCTCGATGAAAGTGGCGAGTGCACGGTTGAGCAGATCGACATGATACGGCGGGACCGTCTTGAAGTGCGCCTGCACGGCTTGGACATAGGCGTTGAGCACCTTTTCGGATTCCGGCACCGACGGCAAGAAGATGGGCTCGACGCTTTGATCGCCACCTCGCTCGAATTCGGGAGGGTCAGATGTCAAGGAGATCGGAGCCGCAGCAGCTGGTGTACTGCTTCCCGTAGTGGGGGTATCAGATCGTTCAGCAGCTTCACGCTTGCGCTTGAATGGACGGCCCTTTTTCTTGTGAGAGGTGCTCGCTGGCACGCCGCTCTGCTGGCTCGAGCTTGCTGTAGTCAATCCTGCTGCTGCATCTTCGCCCGTCGCAGCGGCGGCAGCGGCGGCAGCAGCAGCTTCGTCCTCTTTGGCTTTCTCTTTGGTCTTGCAGTGGACACCCAGACCTACCTCCTTCTGCTCTTCCCACGTCGGCAGAGAAGCTTGATACTTGGGCCCGAGTCGAGTGGTGGCGATGGGATAGACGGAATCATGCAGATCGAGCACGTCCATGGCATTCGTGTGCTGTCCAAAGTATCGATACGGCCAGCGATTGAAGCAGCGAGTGCCGCGAATGTCGTCGTTGGTCTTCTCTGGCGCCGGGCTACCATCGGGTGTGGCGCTCGCCGAAGCAATGTCGTCGGCTAGGCCTCCAGTGCCTCTTCTGGGAAGAGACTGTCGGCCTTTACCACGAGGCGCACCACGACCCCGGTTGGCGGCAACGGTGATTTGATGCCGAGGCTGGCTGTTCGATGCGCTGCCGTTGGCGCTGGTGGAGGCGGACATAAGCTGACCTCCAGTCTGCAAAGTGAGCTCGACGTCTTGCTCGTGTCTGCGTGAGCATGGTGCGCACGTCCAGCTGTATCCTTTTGCGGGCTTGGAGAGAAGTGGTGGGTTGAGGCACTTCATGTGGAAAAACTTTTTGCAGGTGTCGCAGCGGACCGATTCGGGACCCGAAGCCCATCGATGGCATACAGCACAGCCTCGAAGAGCGTCGGTGAGGTCGTTGATCATGCCAGCTTCGGCGACGACGAACGAGTATCGTGTTCGAAGCGTGGTGAGCACCTCTGGTGGCGCGTTCTGTACCTTTTCTGTAGGAATGACGTCGTAGAAGCGATGAATGTAGCGGTCGTAGAGCTGGTAGTAGTAGAAATGATCCTCCTTCTTCTTCCACTGAGAGACGTCCGGGGCTGTACCTGAGCCTATCAAGTCTCGATGGCGAACCTCGCAGATGCCGCGAACGTTTTCGAGGCTGAAGACGTCCGAGTGCATGGTTGCGACGAGCAGACGAGGGTCGTTGGTGCTGCGAAGGCTGATATCTCGCATTCGCAAGAAGACGTTGGCTCTGACCTGCAGAGTGCCGGAAGAGCTTGCAAGCGCTGCTGCACCGCTGCGAGATGATGCGGCGGTGACAAACTCCATGACCCTGGCGATCATGTATGGCTCGCCGGCGCCAGGTGCCCATGCAGGAGAGAGGTAGATGTGGTCGTTGATGCCGATCATCTTTCCGTCCCGGATAGCAACACGAGTGACGGGGGCTGCCGACTTGGCGGTGGAAATGGAGGGGGCGGAAGCATCGAGAAGGGCCTGCTGCTGCTGTTGCTGCTGGAGGCCGGACTTGGAGGCGGTCAAGCCAGTAGCAGCTAGGGATGAGGTGGCCATGATGATGCAGTGTTTTCCGAGGAGGAGCTGAGCACTGGGGCTGTTGACCTGAGATGCTCCTGAGGTGTTGCTGTCGCCACCACAAGAGCTTTTTCCCTTATGAGGAAGGTAGCCGCGTCGTTGGAAATAAGCTGTTGTGCTGAGTGGAATGGAGGAGGAGAGGGTAGAAGAGGAATGGGACAGGTGAGACAAGCTCTGGTCAAGGCCTGCCGTAGATGGAAAGGGAAAAGAGGAACAGGCTGGTGAGAGGCGGCAGAAAATATGCGCCAACCCGAGATGCCTTCAGACCTCCCCAGAGCTTGTGCCGAGCTGAGGCGACTGGTTGGTCCTAAGCAAGGCGCAAGAGGAGGAGGCAGCGACGTCCTGGACACGATGCTTTCAATGCTATGCAGGCGGACGAACCGGGCAGAGAAAAAAAGCAATTAGTGCGCAGCGCTGCACTGTGCCTGGAACAATCCGAATCACTGCTCGAAGATGGTGTAGAGAAAACCAGAGGAGATAGGTGAGGGAAGCATGTAGGGCAGAAGATGGTCGACGTGGACGAGGATGTCCGGTGACGACGAGCAAATAGGTGAGGGAGGTGAAGGAGGGGGGCGAAACAAAAGGGAAAAGATGGAGCCAGAGAAGCGGGAGAGCAACAAAAGGATGATGACGGGTTCGACGTGAGGCGCAGAGAGTGAGTGCAGTTTCCCAATCATGCACACATTAACGCAACAAGCACCAAGGTGGGAAAAGACGGAGAAGAAGAAAAAAAATAGAATAGCAACCACCACCGGCAAAGGGCAGAAGAGAGCATAGATCAAAGCAAATTCGTCAGCTTCCAATTTTGCTGAAGAAGAATCATGGGAGAGGGCGGTACTAGCCCATGAGAGAGCGATCACGGCGCGAAAAAGAGTCGTGAGAGTGAGGGAAGGGGACCAGAGGGATATGAATGCTAGGAAGGCGTGGCAGCGCAAGGCGAGCTCGTGGTAGTGAGCCCTGCACAAACAAGTTATGCTGGCTATGCAGAATGCAGGATGGGTGATGGCCAGTGAGGAGAGATGCTATGCTCTCAAGCATGTGCATGCGAAGATCCGCGCCGCTGTTCGATTGGGGAAGGCCATGGATCAAGAATCCGGAAGAGCAGATGCAAGGACATGGACAAAGAGTCGAGAGGGCTGAGGTAGAGCGGAGCTGTTGGATTGGGACTGGGATGTTGAACAGAACGTGCAGTGCTACTGAGCGCACGGCAGGGGCAGTGAAGCATATGGGGATGTCTGAAAGCCCATCATGGTGGCATGAGCGTGATGTGCAAGCAGCATCCGCGCTTCCAGCATCTGAACCGTGGTGGAGAGGGCGCTGCAAGATACGATCATCTAGAATCAGCTATGCGGCCAAGCGCAAACAGCCAAGTCGACGGGCGACGAGGCTCATGAGATCACTCCATGATGGGAAAAATGCGAGGGCACACGACACACTTGTACAGAGATAGAGAGCAGGGAGCGAGGCTGAGACGATGGAAGCCAACATCTGGACAGAGGCATCTCGAGCGCGGGAGGGCAAACGGGACAAACACGAAACCATCAAGGAGCAAGAACCAGGATGACCACTAAGAACGTACCTTGTGTGGGGAAAAAGTTTTGATTGTACCGAAAGGGCGTTTCAACGTAGAGAGAGACGAATGGTGAAGAGAGGGTAAAAGGAAGGAACAGCGCCTCTGCAGAACGTGTCAGTCGTTCGTGGTTGAGAAGGATGAGGGCGAGGTCGAGCTAGTCTGGCCACTTGAGAGCAAAGTCCAAGGTTGACTGCAAGCGTCTTTGGGAGAGAGACTGCACAAGACACACGACAGAGTGTGGGCAAGAGAGGGACTCGAGAAGAACAGAAAGCCACGACGCATTGTTTGTGGGCCCTCTCTCTCTCTCTCTCTCTCTCTCTCTCTCTCTCTCTCTCTCTCTCTCTCTCTCTCTCTCTCTCTCTCTCTCTCTCTCTCTCTCTCTCTGTTTCAACCAGCGACTGCGCCTGCCAGCCTTGTTTGCAAGAGACAGCCAAGTATTTCTGTGGATTGATTTTGACTTTGCACACAGCCAGACCGAGGAGACACGCACCAAGCAGCGGCAATCAAAATCATTTTTGACACGCTTCCAAAATTCGTACAGACAGCCCGGTCGAACAGGGGTGTGGATTGGTACAAACGAAACATACAGCTCAACAAAGGCTACTCATACGACAACCTGATTGCGATCAAAACGAGAGATGTTAATGCCTGACATTCTGTCGTCTGGGCTTGCTCGCAGTATGCATAGGGCCTTCTTTGACATGAGCGGCAGATGACACGAAAGAGGATGCTCGGTATCATATCGGAGATGACACCAGGTCATTCGCTGCATGTGCTGAGCTCTGTGTGACAGATTGCGAGCCAACTCATCCCGCAGGTATTCTCATTGGGCTCAGCTACTTCGGTCGACTATGAGAAAAGGACGATGCTCACTTTGAACGTCGATCGGGCAAGTGGGAGTTGTCCACCATTTGGCTTTGACATACGACATCTTGGAATTGCTATGTCTCTTCCTCTCGACCCGCTCTTGGATACTCAAAGCTTTCCACCGTACAACCGATTAGAGCGTCGACGACTGGGAAGACTTCCGACAAGCTACAGCTCCCAGCTCTTGTCAGCAAAAAAAAGAGGGAGGATGCTTCGCTAAGACTCGATTGGCAAGTTATTGTCGGTATTGAGCCCCAATGAGTTGATTTGCCATCCGACTGTGCATCGCTTTTGCGGTCTGACGCCATTTCAATACCTTAGTATCGACCAATTCCATCGCGGTAGCTGCGATGGATCATTGCGACGTAGCAGAAAGCCTCGCCGTGATCGAATGGACAAGCAAAGCTGAGCCATGAAATAAATCGGACCCCCTACGTTGTTCATTTTCTTCAATTTCCATACGCTCCCTTTCTTATCCCCGAATCTGTCGATGTGCAGAAGATCGTCTGCAGGACTGCATAGCCAAGGCTGGTGTCGATCTGCTTGATTTGCGACGACAGAGAGGTCGGCTATGAGGATGTTGCACTGCTCGAGATACAGAGCACAAAGGGATTGCAGTGACGAACTGTGG
Organism: Ustilago curta; assembly: GCA_928722295.1. NCBI lineage: Eukaryota > Fungi > Basidiomycota > Ustilaginomycetes > Ustilaginales > Ustilaginaceae > Ustilago > Ustilago curta. The sequence continues at coordinate 161,501 of CAKMXH010000019.1, read as the reverse complement.
GCTCCGCTCTCTCTCTGTGTGTGTCTCGGCAGTGCACAGGTTGGCGGTGGTGGACATTTTTTTTCTTCTCTTTTTGCTATCTCGGATGCGCGATCAGAGCCGACAAGTCCCAGCCAAAGTCCGCGCAGTTGTTCGAATTCTTTTTTTAAGAAAAAAAAAATAGAAAAAAATAAGACTTTCTTCCGACCAAAGGCGACCTTGTGGAAAGCCATCAGACACTGCTCAATGGCAGACAGAGCCGTCGAGTCGATGCCTTGAAAGGGTCGCAGCAGCACAGTGGCACGTCCAAGTCAATGCTTGTGAGAACAGAGATTGAGATCCAATCCCACTCAGAGTCGGCACAGTTTCAAGCTTGGTGGCCTCGTTGGGATGAGGTGGGAGCTTGAGTGGCGTGGTGAATTTTTTCATCATGTTAGACCACCCTTACAAACTCGTCTACAGTTGGGCGACAGCAGCGACCATACTCACACTGCCATCCAAGACTGTTTCTGCAACTGACAAGACTTGAACTTTTGCTGGGTCCTGGCCCCGCTATATCACCTGCTTCACTGTACTGTACCAGACCAAGTGGAGCTCTTTGAGAAAAAGAAAACAAGAACATGCTCTCTCTCACACTTGGTTACTTGTTGCCTCTTTTTACACTCGAAATCGTCGACCGACGGACGGTTAATTTCCATCAGTCAAGTTACAAAAATGTGGAGCAAGTGCCGCCGATGCTCTGCTCCAGTGCCGATGGGAAAGGGTCTTTTTTAGGGAGCGAGCCTGCAGGATGCATGCACCATGTTGGGCTCATAGGTGGGTGTGGTGCTTTGGCGCCTGCCTGCTCTTACTCGACGGAGGAATATCACGCTCCCTCACATCTTGACATTTGTCACATTTCATCACTGCCATCTCTGCCACATCACACCACTCTCGTTTCGGCTGCAATTCGACATTGCCACATGATCCATGGAGTCACACCACCTTGGCCTCTAAGTTCAGTCACACTCGGGGCAACCTGCTCCCCGTCTCCGTCTTCTACATCATGACTCTCGGAACAACCCACATCGACCCGATACCCGTCACCACCATACCCGCACGAGTCAACATCCACCATCTCCAACTTCGCGATCTGCTGCAACCCACCGGAATCAAGGACAAGCTTCTCTTTGTGAGCCGCCTCTCGATCGAACACGTTGACTTCGCCACGGCCAAATCGGCTTCGACGTACTGTACCTTGGACTTCCAGCCCAACTGTCTGACGACCGGCTGTGGACTCTTGGCTGCGGGAGGACAGCATGGCGAGTTGGCGTTGCGGCCGCTTCAGGTCGCATCGAGTGGTGCAGACCATGGTGACAGCACCGCAAGCGGCACTTCGGCTTTGTCAGCTCCCTGGCTGTTAAGAACGCCGACGGGCGGCAGTATCAACAATGCGATTAGCATCCAGTATGATCAGAATGCGGGTGCCAAAAGTGACGCAGAGCCTTCGTCCAAGGTGGTCAAGGCCGACGTCAGCGATGCAACACCAACATACACCTCGTGGTCGCGCGACCAACCTTCATCCTTGACCAACGTCGCCCGACCCGGCCTGCTCTTTGGCGATGCAGAGATGGAAGCCCAACTCTCCCAGAGCGTCTTTGACGAGCTTGCTGCCGCCTACGGCTTTGACCCTGCTACCGTCAATCGTTCCTCCCGTTGGCGTCGCTCGCCTTGCCAACACGCGCCTTGTCCGACCACCATCCTCCCGGAGGCAGCGATCAAAGTCATGGTCTCCAACAACGACCAGTCCATCAAGCTCTACAAGCTTCGACCGCCCAAGTCTCCGTCCTCGGCGCCACGCCTCGAATCTGCGCTGCCCGGTCTACCCGGGCTGTCGCGCAACACAACCCTGCACTTTACCACCGCGATCAACCACTCTTCGCTCTCGCCCGACCAGCGCACGCTGATTGCAGTCGGCGATACGCCCGAGGTATTCATCCATTCCGTCAGCAGGTCGGGCGAGCATACCAAGCTGGCGACGTATACCGCCTCGACCGATGCGTGTTTCAGTACCACCTGGTCGCCCGATGGGAGCAAGTTTGCAGTCGCGTCTCAGGACGGCATTGTTTCCGTTTGGGATGTACGCTCCAGTCGGCGCTTGGCGGCCGTGACTACGTCCCAGGCGAGTTCGGGCAGTGGCGCGGCGAGGGTGGCCAAGTTTTCGCCGTGCGGCAGGTTTTTGGCATTTACCGAACATCGCAACTTTTGGGGTTTAACGGATACCGTGACGTTTGCAGAGACGCAGAGTGTTGCTGCACCCACGCCTCCCGCCTGTAGTGAGGCACAAGACGGATGGATCGAAAGACGCCAAGTGGCAGCAGAGGAGAGGTTTCGACTCGTCACGGGCGGCCAAGAGGCAATTGCCCGAGATACCGAGCGAAGAAGTATGATCCATGCGACCTTTATGCGCGAGTGGAACCGGGCCATCAACCTCGTCGACCGAGATAGCAGTCGAAACTTTCCCGATTGGTTACAAAACCCAACCTCAACAACCTCGGTCCGCAGAGACGACTCGTCACCCGCCGCTCTGCGTCCCACATCAGTGACGAGTCACAGAGACTCGTCCTCCGTCAACATCAGCGGCCTGTGTTGGGACCCCGATGCAGAACACATCTACGTCTCGACCGAAAGGGCGATTGCTAAGTACAATGTGGTCGATACTAGGCTGGCCATCGCCGACGCTCGTCTCCTCTAGAACAGGCGCTCCTCCCAACACATCAACCACTTCGACCTACTCAATCACTCTTTCATACCCGCACACTTGACCGTCTCGCCGTCATGATCCCGTTCTTACTCGTCCAATTCTCACTCCTTCGTATCCAACACGCACAGTCACCCATGGCCAATTTTTGCGACAAGACGCGCAACAATGCTTGCGAGAAACCTACGATTGTGAGAAAAGATGCTTAAAAGTACATTGTGATGATTAATCGAGAGACCAAGATGAAAACTTTTTCTGCTGCTAAAAACTAATAACGGATGAACAAAGGGTCGACGTAGTGGGACTCTGCGTTGTTGAACGGAGCGTGAGGGGCGTGCACTGTAAAGCAGTGAGGTGGGACGCCCTGTTTGGTGGCCGGATATGCAGTTGGCTGGTGGTGGAAGGGCGAGAAGGCGTCGATGGGAGGAGTGGGGTATGGCGTGGTTGTAGACAAAGGCTTGCGGATGACCAAATTGTCCAAAGCTTCGTGTTCGCCGTGGACACCAGTGGCAGATGGCGGCTGCCAGTGGAAGTAGTCACTCTGAGATGCGATGGGTGCGCAAGGCATGTGGACGCCCAAGATGCCTCGATCGTAACCAGCAGCCAGTTGCCAGTAAGCGAGCGCGTGGTGTTTCGGCATGATGCCACCTGCAGCGCCGGCCTGTTGCTGTGCAACGGCATACGGAGCGAGCAGCGTGTTGGGCGTCGAGACGAGCGGCTCAAAGATACTTCGCGGGCAAGGCTGAGCAAACGGAGGGCTCAAGCCATAGTTGCGCGAACCCGAAGTGAAAGCCTGAAGCGCTCGGTCGTCGCCCACCTGGCGTCGCTTCACACTGCGACTGGGCGAGGGCGTGTCGCGGTATGCGTAGCTCTCGCTGGATGGACTCGTCTGATCGTGCTGGGCGTGGCTCCTCTTGTGGCCAGCAGAGCAAACGTCGGCCTGGGCTGCTGCCATGGCGGGGGCAATGGCGGGCAACCTCGAGTCGGCCGAAGAAGCAGCTGGGGTCGGGTAGCCGGCGTTGGTCATGATAGCCTGTACGCTGGCGGCGTCGAGGTCGAATCGGGGTACAACCGCAGCGGGAGCGGGAGCATAGACGTGGCTCAAGTGGCTGGTAGCTGACGAAGAGCGAGGACGAGATTCGATGGCAAGCTGGTGCTCTGGCGACCAGGATCGAGACTGGCTGACACGAGAGTTGTGGGCAATGCGGCGAGGAGCGTCGTAGATCGAGGCGAGACCGGGTGCTTGGAGAGGTGAAAGCAAAGCCTGCTGCTGCCTTGCAGAGGCGTGTTGCTGAGCAAAGCTCTGCTGCTGGAGAGCGGCTTGGCGCATCTTTTCGGCTTCGTGTGCGCTGAGAGCAAGCTGGCGACGTTCTGCGAGGACCTCGAGGGTGCCGATCCAGCTGCGGAAGTCGGCGTCGGAAGCGTGGATGTTGGAAGAGAGGCCGAGCCAGAATTCGATCTCCATTTTGGTGACATCCTTCAGCTTCAAGCCGGACAACTCTGACCAGGTCTTGTTGGTGTAAGTGTGATCGTCGAGGAACTTGTTCGCGAGCATGAGGGCGGTGACAAACAGACGAAACTCGCTACCATCCTGACCACGGAGCCCGGGGTTCTTGGACTTGAGTCTGTGGATGTAGAGGAGGGCGAGAATGATGACCGACTTGGAGACTTGGGTTGTTGTGAGCATGTTGCGAACAAAGTCGATGAATCGTCGTCGAGGGAACAGGCGGAGGAGACGAGGGTCGTTGGAGCGTTCGGAAGCCGTGGGTCGGGAGCGAGTGGACTCGACAGCGGAGCGGGCATGAGCCTCGACGGCGTTGTGGAGGTCGCGAACGGAGAAGGAGACGGCTTCAGAGAGACTGCCAAGGCTGAGCTTCTTGGAGTGCCGCCTGGGTGCGGAAGGGGAGGATGCAATGGGCGAGCTGGTGACAGAGAGGCGACTGGGTTGAGAGGCGGGGCTCGTGGAAGAGGAGAGCGGGAAGATGGTGGAATCGTGGGAATCAATGCCGCTAAACCAAATATAGCAGACCATCTGGGCACACCAATCGCTGACCGAGGTGGACGACTTGAGGTCAGCATCGTCGGTTGCTGACGTTGCGGCGGGAGCGGTAGCAGCCTCGACCTCGGTATCTGAATCTGTTGTTGTTGGGAAGGGCACAGCGGCGACCGGAGCGGCGCTCTCGGCTTGCTTGAGGGATGGCGCCATATTGCTGGCTTGCTTTTGAGGACGTGGCCAGTTCTCCTTGCCTAGGTAGCCGTGGGCGTCGCAGGAGAGGTCCTTGCGGAAGCCTTGGGAGAGAGGCAGAGCCGAAGTTGGTTGAGCGATGTAGACCATGGTGAGAAAGGGATAGGGTGTCGACGGGATGGCGCTGCCAGAGCTGGTCCAGAGTGTAGCCTCAGAGGAGGTACTAGAGGGCAGCCGAGTAAAGAGAATGCCTGATTCAGGTTGAGAGTGAGAGTGAGAATGCCAGCATGGAGGCGTGTTGATCGATGAAAGCCGCCTCGAGGGTGGTTGTTGGATAGAGCAGCTAGGAAGATGGCGTAAGATGGTAAGTAGTTGTCAAGGACACGAGCTGGTCGTGTATGTGAAGCAAGCTGGTGGCCTAGACGGGAAGGCAAGGTCGATGCTGAGTGAACAAGGTGTTTGATTGTCGTAAGTCTCGATGCGGACGGTCGAGAAGCGGGAAGCCAGACTACAAGGAGAGAGGTTTGAATGCCTTGTTATCTTCGAGAGGGGGTAGAGGGGGTAGTAGGCCCAGGAAAGAGAGAATGCTGTTCTGGCTAGGAAGTACGGTGGAAGGAGGAATGCAAGAGAGAAGCTGGAGGCTTGACCGTCAAGGCGCCCTTGGGTGGTAGCGTGTATGTGTAAGTGTGCGTGTGCGTGTGCGTGAGTGAGTAAGAGAGGGTAAAGGAAAGAGAAGTACGTAGGGTGAAGTAGCGAAGTAGAAGAAGGTAAGGTGATGGAAGAGAATGCTTGGATGTGACGATGGATTGGCGAGCCTCTGAAAGGATGAGAAGCAAGGAGAAGAAGCGAAGTTGAAGCGTCAAAAGGACGAACGAGGCCAGCCCGCAGGAAGGGAGTGTTGAGGGCGTGCGTGTGCGTGTGTGCGTGTGTGTCTGACCGTCTATGCGGGTTGGAAGTAGGAGCAAGCAAACAAGCAAGCAAGCAAACAAGCAAGCAAGCAAGCAATGGAATGGGAAGCGGAAGCGGAACACCATCAGCGTTCATAGCGGAAAGAGAGAGGCAGAGAAAGAGAGAGATGAACAATCTGCTGCACCGACCGACAGGCACAGCCCAGAAAACGTCACACGTAACAGCACTGTACAGTACACTCACACGCAGCAGTCACATCACACAGATAGAGTGATACTGGACTCGACTGTCTGTAACGGCGGTAAGTCAGACCAAGCACACCCAGCTCTGCCCTCCGCTCCGCTCATTGTGATTTTTTTGCGACACAGAGGTGGAGGAGGGCCAACAGCCAAAGCGGGCGAAAAGCACAAAGGGGCCACAATGGCGGGCAGAAGAGCAGTCATTGCAACGCAACGCAACGCAACGCATTCAGGGCGGAGCGGGCGTGCCGAGATGCGCTCCAATGGATTGTCTCAAAGCCAAGCCAAAATTATCGTCGAAAACACACACCCGGGTGTGCGGCTTGCAGAAACATGATCAGCTTTTGGCGGGCCGCCAGTTGCCTCGCCGTCGTCGTCGTCGTCAGACGCCGACCCAGGACAAAACTAGTGTGGCCTCCCTTTTTCCACATTTTCCGCGTGGAGATTTCAGGCGATTTCGAGCCGAACTGACCAACAAAATAATCACACACACACACTCTCTCTCTCGCATACGCACACGCTCACGCTCTCACACACGCATGATGCACAGCAATGAAGATGGTGGGATTTGGAACAGCCTTGCAGTTTCAATTACAGTACGGACAGCGGAACCACCGCGGCGCATGTTGTTGCTGCTACAGCTGCACAGCCAACAGCGCCTCACTCTCTCGCCCTCCCACATACCTCTGATTGTGCTGAACAAGCCCCTTGCTCCCATCCTGCCCGAGGTTTTTGAATCAATCTTTTGCCCGAAGTGGAAATGCTTCGGTTGTTACAATCTTGCGCTCACCGTCAAGTGCGCTTCGTTAGCTCGTCCAAGGAGCGAACTCGAGTCTCGCTGAGAGAGCCACACAGCAAGGCACGATGATGGCCTGCATCCAGCGTTCTGTTTAGGAAGCGGCGGGACACCAAGGCCGAGTTTAAAATGCCTCGTGTGCAGCGACAGGAGGCAGGAGAAGGTGCTTGAATCGGCAAAGCGAAAAATAAACAAAAAAAAACGCAGCTCGGACACTGCGGGCGGTGCCGTGCATCGATTTGCATCCATTCGCCCCCTTTGGCACAGCAGCAGCACGCGCTTTTCCAGGCATGAAAAAAGGCCAGGCCAGCCGTCCAAAGGCAAGGAGGCCCGAGGCTGCCAGCCAGAGCGGAGCGGAGTGGGATAGAGATTTCGCCGCTACGGAGCTGCTAAAAATCCAAATTCCCTCGAGTGGCTCTCACTCATTCTCAATCATTGTTGGCAGCCAAGCGAGGAGCGGGTTCGCTTGGCCTCTCATATTCACAGCTCAAAAGAAAGAACCCAATGAATCAGCCACGGTGACCGCCGTTTCAACCACACACCACACACAGCACCACCACCAGACGAGGTTCGAACTACTCTTATCCAAAAAAATTAAAAAAAAAAAAAAAAAATCAATAAACGGACCCTTCGAGACTTTTGTTCGAATCGAGCTTCATCTGGCTGACACCTTGTTCCACATTGTCACCTGCATAGACTGACTGTACAGTAGGTCGCACTCGCGCACTAGCATCCATCGCCTTTGCATCTACAGTAGCTTTCTTTTTTAGCTTTTCTCAATTAGCCTTTCCAGAGCGCAGTGGAATGAATCGTTTCTGGTTCGACCATCGCTCCACCATTGCTCAACAACGAGCTCCGATGCGGTCAAAAACAACCAGCGCAGCGCATTTTACAGGAACTCTGAGCATAAAAAAGGGAAGGCAAAGCGACGTTATTAGAAGAAAAAAATATCTTAGATTGGGAGCGAGATGCCGAGTGCGAGCTTGCAACCGCCTCGCCCACGACGGACTCTTTGTGCTACAGACGGAGAGAGAGACCCTCGCTGTGCTTACCGAAGTCTGACGTGTCAGGGACTCGTCTCGTTGGAACGCCGGTGAGCAAACCGAGTGAACGTCTCGTCTGGCTGGCCTTTTGCTCTTTCCATCGGTTTGGCCGGTCCTCGTCCCCTTTGTAAGAGGTTCATTCAGGCACGCATGGCAACGGCCGCCAGCGTCCTCCTCAGTCAAAGGGGCCACAAGGTCAAGGTGGTTCTCACACGCGGTTCTCGCACGCTCTCGCTTGCCGTAGTCACAACGACATGCGAGGCCCATCGTCGTCACAACACATTGGGCGGCGGGTGGGTGACGCCAACCTGCTGTACGTGGCACTCATTTACCTGAAAATTAGCAAAACGTGAGAATGGTGTCTGACACAAGTGGTCGTTGCTCTCCGCCGTTGTTGTCTCTCGAACGAGAAGAGTGCCCACGATGCTCAGAGACTATTTTGACCGCACGATCGAATGGGTGTGGTAGAGTTGTTGCTGAAACCCCCCTATCTCTCATGCTTCATTCAGCACAAAAACAAGGCATTGCTAGTCAATGATGCATGCAAGCGGGACACACACGCTGGATCCAAAACAGGAGGAAGAGAAAGGACAGCTAGCTCAGTTGCGCCCTCTTTCGCTCTCTCTTCCTCCCCCGTGGGTAGCTGTGGGTGTTTCGATTGTTGGAAAGGGCCCATACTGCTCGTTCCATCTGCCTGATCCAAGCTCAGCTCGATGTATTGCCTTTGCTCTGCTTTTTTCATGCGGAGTCAGACTGCAGCACTGTAGCTGCTTCCGACGGTGGGCTTGCCAGAACAATTAAACGTGTAGACCGCTCTTTCCACCACCTAGCCGAGCTGTGGTGCCGACACCCTTTGATTTGGCCTGTCTTTCATGCTTGCCACCGCACCAGCCTCTTTGTGTCACTCTCTCGGCGTGAAATTTGCCAAGGGAACACAGAGAGGGAAACGAGAGAGAGAAGCCGCTTCAACGGCAGCAACATCGGCAAGGGCGACGTGGCAAGAAACGATTGTGCAGTGCAATGCAAGCGAAGGCATCTTTTCAAGCCCAGCCAGACAGCAAAGAAAGACAAGAGGCAAGCCAACGGAACGGCCGCGGCGTTGTTTTTTTTGTTCTTGTCTTTCTTTCGTATCCTCACAGTTCGAAGAGAAGCCCACGGCAGCAAACCGGGTTAGCCGCAGCATGCGTGTACAGTATAGAGATTTGCAGATTTGCGCCTGCAGCTGCGCAGTGCATCCCTAAATTCAGGTTCCAAGCATTCCCGTCCTGGCTAAGCGAGGAACCATGCTCGTTGGTTGTGAAACGCTGTGGCGCATGCCATGCTCTGACCCACCTGACTGCGGATAGAGGAGTACAATAGCAGTCTTCGGCTCACATCGGCTCATGTCGATTTTTCTTCTTTGCCGACCCATCTTATCGTCGATTGTAAATGTATGGCTTTGACCCCTTGTTGGAAACAAGCTCTGCATGCAATCAAGATGTCTACTTTGGATCCAAAAGAAGAAGAAAAAAATGACTATACTCTGTCGGCGTTGGTGACGAACATGCTACTTCGGTGAACAGAAGAGACTTGAGCCTACCTCCTGGTACGGGGAAAAAAAGGAAAATCGAGTGCTCGGCTTCGCCTAAAATTAGCATGGCTGCCCACCACAACAACCTAAATTTTCTCTCGCTTTTCTGTTGGTCTTTAACCTCCAGGCAAAGGGGGCGCCGCAGGGCAGATTGCAGAGAAGGTTTCACGGAAAATTTAAAACAAAAAACCCCCCAATCAAAATCAAAATTTGCGAGCCATCCTTGGACTTAAGAGATTGTAGAATTTTGGCTCAACACCAGTCCCCACCAACAACGGCGCTTCCGCGGGATCCAGCAATGCCCTTTTCCGCGCACACTTTCCCCTGCACGTCTGTGATACACTTCTGCTGCAGAGTATCGAAAAGAGTGTCTTACGAATGTTGGCAAGGTAACTTTCTTCGTGCAGCTTGAAAGCAACCATGGAAAGGGGAGCTCCTCAGTGTACGGCAGAAATTACGCTCAGGCGAGCAAAGCCCGAAAGCTACATATGCAGAAATACGGATCGTCCGAGCAAATTGAGTGGACTGCAAGAGGCTGCCAAAGTCGCTGCCAAGCTGCTTGGCCAGTCCCACGCTGTTGTAACCCTGTTTCCTCGGTGCAGTGCAGAGCGATTCGCGGTCAAATCTGGGAAATGATTGTGCCTCTGTGATTCTGTACTGTACTGTACATCCAGCTAGGCTGAGTGCCTAAGCCCGAAAACAAAAAATTAAAAAAAAAAAGAAAAATAAAAAAGGTGTCGATGCACGCAGCATTGCTCACCTTTTTTCATGGTGAGACTTTCGCTCTTCTGAAAAAATCGGTAAGGCTGCCTCATAGCTTTCAGCGACTTTAGAGCGGCCAAGCTGGTGTCGGCTGTCACTGTCCATTGAAAAATTGGGACCTGGATGCTCTGAACAAAGTATGGCTCCTGAGTCCGACTGCAGCTTGCAGCTACACAGGAGGTCAAGAGTCGATCCGCTCGCCTACATGACACGGGAAGGGCAAGCCCCAATTCGGATCAGCCGAGGATCGGTCGGGAACTGAAGCTACAGCCACTACTCGTTTTTTTGCACCAAAGAAAAGAGCGGGAACTCGTGCAATGGAGTGCAGTAACCCCGACGATGATGAACAGAGTCTCTTGCAACTCGGCTTCTGCTTCAGCAACAACAGCCTCTGGACTCTAGATCGAAACTCGGATGAATTTGACAACCACAGCTCGCTTTCGTCGAACAACCGTCAAGACAGCAAAAAGGCGGAGTTTGATACCTTGTACAGTAACGCAGCGAAAGCTAAACCGCTGCTGTGAGTGTTGCGTTTAGCAAGCAATATGGTAGCTAGCGGACCTTGGGGTTCGACATTCTTTTTTTTTTTTTTGGCTTTCGCTGACAGCAATAGCCGAGCATCGGGTCGCCGCACGAGGGGCTGGGTCTCTTAGGTCCCAATGTGGTTTAACGGGGGATCGAATTTTGAGCCCCGACCAAGCCAAGGGGTAAAGCCTGCTCAAGGCCTCGCGAGAAACACGACCGCGATGCAGACCGCCAAACAAATGCTTACTGTAACACTGCTCCCCCTAAGTTGGTGCTGGTGCCTTTTTCTGCCCATATTGGCTCTCCGCCGCTCGCATCTCGACGCCAGAGGTTTAGGTCCCTTGCCTCGTCTCGTCTCGTCTCGCCTGGGCTGTTGTCAGAGGCACTGTTGCATTTCTCTTCTCTCTTACCCTCTGAACACCCAAGCTGGGCTTCCGTTGTCTAGCAAGCCGCCTCAATCAACCCTTGGCTTCCGCGTGTGCCTCTACAAATGAATTGTTGCTACATTACCCTCACTTGACACTCCGAGTCCGAAACTTGGCCACCTTTCAGTTTTTTTTTCCCGACTTTGCTAGCCGCGATCCACCAAACCAACGATGGATCTGGATCCAACGCCCGGTGATGCCTTTTCCACCGCCGACGCTTCCCGCCAATCCTCTCTGCCTTGCAAATCGCCCGTTTGCTGCCCGAAGTAGCCTTGCCAGACCTTGCAGCGCTAGTCTTTTGAGCAGAGACTTTGGCTCCAATGCGTTCGAGCCGAGAATTCCTCGCTCCCATCATTTCCGCACTCCCGCTTTCAATGGCCCAACTGATCCCCGTTGACCAGCTCTCCGAGATTTGACTTGCTTGGTCCTCTTTCCAGACCTGAAACTAACTATAGAGTGTAGCGCTAAAACTGCTCTCTATGACGCCTAGGATCGATTACTGCTGACTGCAGCTAGTGCGCTCCGGGACCAAGAGAATTCCGCTGACTGACTCGGCTCGCAACTCCGCCCCGCTTTTTTTTTCTTGATCAAGCCATCGGTCACCTTACTTTTTTTTTCGTTGGATCGTGTATTTGCCGGATGACAGCAAAACGAGACCTCGGCTGCTTTTGGCGGTCCAACGTTGACTTGTTGTTGGTCAAACGACTGCAGCAATCCAACTGACGGCGATCGTGAGTTTCAAGGGCTCCTCGCGTCATGACAAAACTCCGCTGTTCGTCTTCTATTCGGTTGCGGCCATGTCCTGGTCCCCTTTCGCTTGGCTTGCATTGTTGTCGACTAGCACCGGCCGCGAGATGTCGCCTTCGACGTCGTCGTCGGACAGCCAGCTGCTAGTTTGGTCAGTATGCGTCTTCGCCTTTGCATGGCGACACATTGGCAGCCTCGGCGACGAGTCTCAGAAAATCGCATACTGCATTCTTTCGTACTGCGCTTCGTTCGACAGCCGCAAAGTTTGCATCGGCCGCTTTACTTGGCCCTTTCACTGGACGGAGACGGGAAAGAACATCCGTGATGATTTGCCGCGTGGAGATCTTTCCACAGGGTCGCCCAAGCTGTCCTTGCAGCCAAGAGTGGGTCCCGCAGCAAAGGTGTCATTGCGGGCAACAAGGCTTCCCCATCTCTCGACGACAAACTTTCAGCCATGGGCTTTCTCGCCTTGGGTGACGTGGCTGCTGAGATTGCGTATGGCTGGAGAGACAACCCAGATGTCTGCGGCATGCCCTCCCCCGAGACTTGGTTAGGCACAGCCTTGTTTTTTCTTGCTATGGCGCCGTTCATCAAGCACGGCAAGTGCAGCCGCTTCTGCACGATCAACCATCGACGACTGCAACTTCGGCCGGCGACTTGGGGGGGCTACAAGCCGAGCTTGGACTTTCGTGCCAATACGACCTCGAGGTCTTCTTTTTCTCGCATAGCTGTGCAGTACGGCATGCGGGTATTTCGTCTTCTTTCTAGCTCATCGAGACGGTTTTGCGAGGTAGACGAGAAGCATCTCCAAGGGAGATAGGCCAGCTGCCGAACTTATTTGAGCTGCCCAAAAAAAAAAAAAAATCGGCTGCACAGCCGAGATTGGTTGGGAAGAAGTTGCCAACTGCGGTGTTTAATTTTGGGCTTTTCTACTGTTCATTTGGCATCAGGTGTGGAGCTGCCATAGTCAGCGTCGATGATCCAGCTCCAGAGCTAGAGTACGTCGGAGCGCCACTCTAGGCGACTTGATGACTAGGCCATGTTGGCGAGACATGGGATAGCAAAAGCGCAAACCGGTGCCTGTTTCCCAAAAGGCTCGCATCGCGAAAGAAGAACGCTGAAAGGGCTCGAGACGTATGACATGGTGGGCACCAGTTTAGCGCAAACCAGAACGACCTGTCCGGCCCGAGGGAGGGGAGGCAAGTATGACGCAGAGCGAGCACATGGTGCATCGGGAAGCATAGATCTCGATACAGACTTTTGTTTACACTGAGATGTAGACGAAGGAAGAAGTAACATTCATTTTGGTCTCGGCCACGTGACGCGGTCTCGCGAGCTGTGTTGGTTTCCGCACAGAGTCGAGCGGAAAAAAGTGTTGGTGTCGAAGAGCGCGTTTCAAGGTTCTTCGAGGATTGTCAATTGCTGTCTCTAGACTCATCACCACTTCCACACGCAAGCGGGCCATCTCCCTTCCGACCAAGGAGCCCGAAAGCTAGGGACACACGAAGCATCAAGCGAACGGAAGAGCTGGCAGGCAGGCAGGCAGATACAATGGCGACCGAATCCAAAGTTCTCGCCTCGTCGTCGTCGACGAACGGGACACATCGAACAGGCAGCATAGCCGTCCATGTCGAAGTCCGCCTTCGCCCCAGCTCCACCGCCAGCGATGACCAAGTACGTTCCGAGGTCCTTGCCTTCCTCACCTCCAACTTTGTCACTTTACAAGGCGAGACAGAACTCACCAACTGGACCGCCTCGCCTTTCCTTCACGCCAACGTCGACCGCATACGAATCGCCGAAATCGCCTCCGCCTCGTCCTCTTCCACCGCAGCCTCGGTTCCCATGACCAACGCTTCCCTCCAGATCCACGTCTATCAACCCTCCTCAACCGACATCATCGACGAATTCTCCGCAGCCGATCCCACCTCGGACGACGCGGACGAAACGACGGCTGCCTCGGTCTCCGAACTCCCCAACCGCTCTCTCGACGGCGTATGGGACAGTCTCGTCTACGAAGACTCGATCAAACCCAAATTGCTCAACTACATCTACACCACGCTCCTCTTCTCCGACGCCAACGTCAACTTCAACCTGGTCTCATGGAACCGAGTTGTCCTTCTCCACGGTCCGCCCGGCACAGGCAAAACCAGCCTCTGCAAGGCTCTAGCGCAAAAGCTCTCGATTCGACTCTCGTCCCGCTACACCCACGGAAAACTCGTCGAAATCAACAGCCACTCGCTCTTCTCCAAATGGTTCTCTGAATCGGGCAAGCTCGTCCAACGGCTGTTTACCATGATCACCGAAATGGTCGAGGACGAAGATGCGTTTGTGGTGGTGCTGATCGACGAAGTGGAGAGCTTGACGGCGGATCGGAGCGCTGCGAATGGAAGCGAGCCGACGGACAGCATCAGAGTGGTGAATGCGTTACTGACGCAATTGGACCGGCTGAAGCATAGACGCAATGTGTTGATCATGACAACGTCGAATATCACCAGTTCGATCGATACGGCGTTTATGGACAGAGCTGATATCAGACAGTATGTGGGATTGCCGCCAGCCAAAGCAATCTATTGGATTCTCAAGAGCTGTTTGGAGGAATTGATGCGGGTGGGGTTGGTTGAAGAGGTCGAATTGCCAGCGTATGATGGCAAGACGGAGAAACGAGAAACGACGGGGATCAAGCTGGCCGAGCTGGCCGAGAGCTGTCAAGGATTGTCGGGAAGATCGTTGCGCAGGCTACCTGTCCTAGCACATGCACATTACATTGCAAGTGGACAGGCCAAGGTGAGCTGCGGGGTTTGGTTGGAGGCTATGAAGATGGCCTTGGCCGATATTCGCAAGGAGGCGTAAAGGCAAGGTCGCAAGGGCTGGCCTGGCCATCACATCATTGTACTTGTACGCAAATGCTGTTGTCACTCAACGTCTTATACGGCGCATCTACAACGTCTGCTAGATCGTATGCCTGGATAGCTACGGACCACTAAAGGAGGAGTGCCTATCGATGTGTCGACAGCGAGCTGCCCAAATCTGAGAAGAAAGATTGAGAGAAAAGGAAAGAAATGCAAGCAAGAAAAGGACACAAAAATGTGGGCCCTGAAATTTGGTAGAAATCCTCAGCCACGGCCCGGCGTGTAGGCAGTACGAGCTTGGCACAGGTGCAAGGGTGGAGCTACAAAGATTTTGGTTGCAGCGCGTGAAAAGTTGGCCGCCTGTATGTGCCTGTGTGGAGTTCTACACGCAAACAGACGCATATAGACATGCAAAGCCTCATTCCAAGCGGTGGTGACCTCGCTCGAAACTCTTTCTTCATCACTATCAACCATCAATCCTCCCCGCTTTCTCTCTTTTCGCCCCCCATCTCGTTCTCTCACTCTGGATTCGCAGTCTACCGGAAAGATCTTCCCCCCACTTCAGCTGTCTTAGAAACGTCCCTTGACCTCTAACCCCCGCATACATCCCCTCTTTCGAAACCAACCTTCTCTAGAACCTTTCTGTTACCATGGCAACAGAAGCACTCCTCCCCATCGGCGCAGCCTACACCGGCGCCACACAATCCGCCATCGACTCGGCAAAAGCTGCCGCTGGCGCCGACTACTTCCCCACCGTCTTTGACCCTTCGACGGTGCACCGCAAGGGTCACGCCGTCGTCGGCGTCGGTCGCGCTGGTCTCGGCAAATCGCTCGACGGTTTCAAACTGTACTACGAGGTGCACGGCTCCGGTCCGATCAAGGTCGCCTTTGTGATGGGTCTCAACAATACCTGCTTCGGATGGCTGCCTCAGGTGGAACACTTGGCCAAGGATGCTCGGTACTCGTGTCTGGTATTTGACAACCGGGGCGTTGGCAATACGGAGACGCCGGCGGGGTGGTACACGACGTCCGGAATGGCCGAGGATACATTTGAGCTGTTGGAGTATCTCGATTGGATCCCGGCCGGTGGAGCTGACCAGTCACGCACCGTCCACGTTGCCGGTGTTTCGATGGGCGGCATGATCGCTCTCGAGATGGCGCGGCAGCGACCGGCAGTGTTGAAATCGTTGACGCTCATCTCTACGACTCCGGGACGTCGGTTCAGAACGCCGACGTACGGCGTCACCTCGTTGGTCCGCGTCCTAGGCGGCAGAGTCTTTGGCTTTGACAGCGAACAGTATCGCCTCAACCGGCTCATCACTACGCTGTTTCCGCAATCCTGGCTCTCCCAACCCTCCCGTCAAGATCCTCAACGTACCAACCAACAGGTGCTCTACGACATGTTCAAATGGCGCTTCCACTTTACCACCCGTCAGAGTCTGCATGGAGCAGTGAGCCAGATGAAGGCTGCCCTCACGCATCACATTCCCGACGCGGCGCTGGCGCAGATCGACGCGAGCGTGCCCAAGATTGCGATCCTCACAGGCGATGAGGATTACCTGGTCGATCCAAGGAATTCCGAGTATCTGAGTAGCAGGTTGGCGACAGCGCAGCTGGTCAAGTTTGACAAGGCGGGGCATGCGTTGGGCAACCAATTGGCGGGAGAGGTGAATCGGGTGCTGGAGGAGGTGATTAGGGAGGGAGAGGAGAGGAGTCAGGGTGGAGCCTAGTCGTAGAGATGGATGGTATTGGCGTAGCAGCATACACGGGAATCGCATAGAGGAATAGCAAGTTTCTGGTCTCCTTAACCGCCTTTGCGTTCTATTCGACTGTGGTCGTCTTGTTTCTCTCCCTTGAGCAAGAGTCATCGTTGCAGCGCGAGATCCTCTCCTTTGCCAACTGCTCGGATCCTAGGCCTTCTTAGCAGCCACAGCGCGTACCGCCCTATTGCCCGCAATCGGTCTGGATCCCGCCCTTCCGGGCAACACCACATGCAACCAAACCGCACGCACAAAGAAACACACGCCAATCACCAACGAGATGACCGCTTTGCCACCCTCCTGACTCAGCACGGCTTTGTCGCCATGCACGACACTCAGCACTCCACCGTAGCCCGGATGGCTCAATGTGAGCACGCCAAACACTGCACTTGCCATAGCCGGTGCGATGATGTCTGTAAACTCGACCAGGCTTTTGGCCTTCAAGAACGGCGGCGTTGTGAAACTCCATCCAAGCGGATCAAAGACGTTCAACGTGAAGGCACTGATGCCGCCGCCACAGGCCGAGATGGTTCCGATGATGATCTGCAGCAGCAAGCTCGACCTGGCTGCCGGGTTGGCGTGGTTGAGCACCATATTGATCCCGCCGTACGTCGCTGCGGTTCTCGTGGCTCCGTCCAACACTGGCAGCGTCAGATCCAACAACTTGGCCGACGGCGAACCGGCTACTGTCACCACCCAACTCGTGATAAAGTACACCGAGAGGTAATTGATCCAAGGCCAAATCGTCAGCAACTGACCCGGAATCTGACACAACAAGTAGTTGGCGATGAATCCGCCGCCCCACGCCATGACCAGGAATCCAGCCGCATCGTGCAAGGGCGAGATGCGAAGGTCGGCGGCGGAATGCTTTTCGGCACGACGACGCGAGCCGAAGGCGGTGCAGATGGAGCGGTAGGCGATGGCGACACGAAGAGCGTGCAGGGTGGTGGCGAGGGGGAAAGGGTAGAGTGTGGGGTGAACGGGGAGGGCGAGGCGCGCATTGACGCTCGCGAGGGGCGCGAGGGCTGTTGCTAGCATGATGACGGGGGGAGGAAAATGGTGGTGAGGGTTGAGAGGGAAGCCATGAGGAGTGCGGAGGGCAAAGAATGGAGAAAGCGACAAAGGTTAGAAACCGAGGCTTCGCGCCGGATATCAAGGAGGAAAGCGCCGTCCAAGCGCGCATTTTGACGTGTGGGCCGTCTGACCACAGAGAGTGTGCGGATCAAACTTTAATCCTCGTTCTACTGTACTTCCATCATCGCAAACGTTTCCTCGTACGCCCTCTTTTCCTTTCGCCAAAGAGGCGGGCGCACCAGCGATGCCCCAAGTCAACCCCGAGATCTTTCACGGTAAGTCTTTCTTCCATCCCCTCTCCCATACTTACACCTTTACCGTGATCACCTCCTCAGCTCCCGTCTCCCTGCTTGTCACCAGCCAAGGTCTACGACATCACCCGTCAAATTCCCCCCGGCCGCGTCACATCCTACGGCCACATTGCCCGCCTCACCGGCCACCCTTCCCACTCCCGTCTCGTCGGTTCGGCACTCAAATTCCTCCAAGACCCCACCGTACCCTGGCACCGTGTCATCTCCGCCTCTGGAGCCATCGCGGATCGAGGCGACGGAGGCAGCGCTGCAGCACGACAGGCGCAACTCTTGCAGCTCGAAGGCGTCACGATCAGTCAGGGCAGAGGTGAAGGCGTCACGGTCGATTTCGGCCATGCGAATCCGAATGCCAGGTGGAAGGTCAACATGGCTCTGTTTGGCTGGTTCCCGGATAGCGTGGTGTTGGAAGGTTACGATGATGAGCTGGATCGTCGAGGGCTGCCGAGGCAAGATGGTGACGAGGAACACGGCGCCGACGAGTCGGATTTGAGCGAGCTTACTGAGGAAGAGTAGCTCAGCCTTAGCATCTCAATATACCCCAGATCCGCAATGCAAGCATCCATCATGCAATCACAATCATACCCCACGGCTCTTGAAACGGGTTAGACAAACACGCACACACACTCTGAAACTCATATCCTCGACATAAGCTGCCCAATGCATTCGAAGAAAAAGGCATTTTTCAAATTTCATGGCCTACACCATCAACGACGCTTGCCCTTCTTGCCCGAATCCTCATCATCCGATCCACCCTGCTGTCTGCGCTTCTTCTCATCTGCACGAGCCGCCTTCCTCTCGAGTTCATCCCAATCCTCGCCCTCGTCACTCTCATCTTCAAATCCT
Source organism: Ustilago curta (assembly GCA_928722295.1). Taxonomy (NCBI): domain Eukaryota; kingdom Fungi; phylum Basidiomycota; class Ustilaginomycetes; order Ustilaginales; family Ustilaginaceae; genus Ustilago; species Ustilago curta. Next base: position 142,744 of record CAKMXH010000019.1, on the reverse strand, counting down.
TCCGACCCACTTTCGTCCTCAGCCGAATCGCCAAAGTCACTTCCCGAGTCCGAGTCTTCGTCCGTCTCCTCCTGCCCATCGTCCATGTCGCTACCAAATTCAGACCCAGACTCGCTCTCCGATGAGCCCTCATCATCCGATCCAGACTGCAGGAATCCCCATCCACCTTCGACGAAAAAGTCGTACGGATCCTCGTTGACCGTCTTCATGATGGCTCCCCAATTCAGGTTGACGGCGCCCTCAGTCACGCAGATATCCACCGAGTCGAGCCACTGCTTGACATCGTCGAGCGAGGTCGTTGGAATCGAAGTGATGTGCATGGGTGCGCGCGAGAAATCCGAAAACACAAACACCATGTCGAACGACTGCAGCCCAAATTGCACACGTTCCAGGTGGACGATCTCGACATCCGTCAAGGTGATCACGAGGAAAGGTGGGTCGGTGAGATGCACAAGGCAGTCGGTGGTGGGTTGCAGCAGAACATTGGTTCGGAAGGGCACACCGTTGAAACCAAGCTCGCGATACGGCACGTCGACGCTGACACGGCCCTCGGACGCCTCGGCGATTCGCTCGGCAAACACTTTGAACTCCTTGTTGAGCTGCGACCTGCGACGTCGCTCCTCCTGCTCGAGCTCGATTTCGTCTTCGTCACCCGATCGATACTTGCGCTTGCGGTTGCCCGTCTCGTCAAACTGCACGTCCGAAGCCTCGCGGTAGAATTGCACATCCTTGGCCTTTCGTTTGCCGATCATGATGGGCGACTTGAGGTGCACGTGTACAATCACGATGAGCTCCTTGTCACACGGCTGGAAGAACAAGTGCTTCATGTTGGAAAAAAGCAGGTCGATCTTTTGTTCCGGTCGCAACGGCGACGAGAATCGCAAACCGTTTTGATGGATCGTAAGATCGCCAGGAACTCGTTTGCCCTCCATGGCAGGTCGTGGGAACACTTCGGGAAGCGTGTACGTTCTCGACTTGTTCAGGATCAGCTTGTCCTGCTCGACCACATCGGCGAGTTCCTTTTCTTCGGCCTCGCGCTTGGTCGCCGACTTTCGCAGCTCGGTGATTTCGCGGAAAAGCTCGGTGAAGCGCTGCGAGTCGGTGGAGCGGTAGCTCATGCTGCGCACAAAGGTTGCATCGGGGTCGTCGAAAGGCACGTCCTCCTTCTTGCCGGCAATCTGACCGGGCGTGACAAAGTTGAGACGCAGGTACGTGTACTCGCCCTCGTCGCTCTTGCTCACATTCTTGAGCGTGTTGATGTGGAACGGCACTGCGTAGCCGTAGATGGGGAGGATGATCGACTGTGCTCGATGATCGACCAGGATCTTGAGATCAGCCACCTTGGACGGTAACAGGTTCTCGCGCTTGTAACTCTCGAACTTTTTAAACACCTTTTCGTTGGAAGCGTTGCCTTCGCCGTCTTCGCCAGCAAAGCGGGCCAGACCGTCTTCCTGCTTCTGCTTGGCCAGCTCCTTCTGATGTATCTTCATCTTTTCAGCCGCCGTGTCGTCGAGCGCTGCACCTCGGTTCTTGTTACGGAGCACCTTGCCCCCGGGCGTCACTTTGCCGTCAGGTTTGACGGGGCTTCTGCGGTCCTCAACTTCCTCCTCGTCTTCGTCGTCCTTGAAGAAGAATGCCATGTCGTTGGTGCCTCGCACACGGTCGGTGAGGAATGTGGCAGCACCGTCTTGGTTGACACGAAGCGTGTCGATGAGAAGGAGCGAGTAGACGCCATTCTTGTGGTTGGGATCGTCCAGGTCCTGGAAGCCTACGGACAGATTGACCACCATATCGCGCTGCAGGGCACGGTTGTTCTTGCCAGAAAGCACGTATGCGCTGTCACGAAACTCGAGACCGATACCGAAACCAATGTTCTTGACAAAAGACTGTACAAGCTTGTCGTCCTTGGCACGGACGATCTCGACGGCTTTGGCATAGATGTCCTTGCATGTGGCGCCGGCACGAAGATGCTTGTCGGCAAGCTCGGTTTGGAGCTCGTGCAGCAAGGCGTACATCTTTTGCTGGCTGCTGTGAGGGTCGATGAGGTAGGTTCTTGCAATATTGGAGCAGTAGTTGCGGTATTTGATGCCCATGCTGGCGATCACGACACCGCCATTGCCGTCTGCGCCCTGGAGACGCTTTGTGGTGGAGACGGCCGAAGTCTTGAGGTCGTATTCGCCTCCCGACTGGACGATAGGAGTGTAGCACCAGTCGGCGAGCGAAAGATCGGCGCCTTCGAGACCTTTGACCTTTTTCCACATCTTCGAGTCGTCGAGCTTGCCCTCGATGCGCTCGGAAAGCTGCTCATGTGTGACTTTTTTGCCTTCGTCGAGGATGGTGGACATTTCGTTTTCAAAGTAGCCCGACATGACGGCCGAGCTCATTCTGGAGGCGTACTTGATGGCTTTGATCTCGTCTTCGTCCTTGGAAGCCCAAACGGCGCTGAGAGAGGCACTGACGTCGATCATCTTGAAGTCTTTGCTGCTCTGAGCCTTTTCAAAGACCGACTGCCACTCGTCGGCAAACTTGCCGACGGGCTTGTCCTTGGGCAAGTAGCCGACCTTGGTACCTGCTGCTTCGATACGGGAGATGAGGTCATGCCAGATTGCGCGGTTGGCTGCCTCGTCCTTGGAACGTTTCAAGATGGCGAGCTCGAAACCGGCGCTGCGCTGCTTGAGCGTCTCGAGGTGAACGGCTTTAGATGCGCTGGTGACAAAGGTTGCCGAATTTTTGGTGAAGAGGATGACTGTGGACGGAAACTCGTAGCCAAGAAGCCATGAGTGGATGGCAGTGGTTTTGGAATAGATGAGGTCGTCGTTCTGACCGCCCATGACTACGAGGAGGGAATTGACCTCTCCGAGCTGCTCAAAGTCTGGGCTGCCATCGTTCCAGCAGGAGAAGAGCTTGGTGGCTCTGCGCTTGAAGGCGGCGGAATCGATCTGAATCTGATCCGACATGGTCCAAAGGGGCGAGTGTGATGTTGGGGAAGCGATCCGCCTCGAAGCGTTGCTGTGATGCGGCAAATGAACCCCGCTTTGCTATTCGTATGCACTATGCTGTACTGCAGAGTCGGCGACGCTGATGGTGCGGTGAGGTGGCCAAGAGCCCTTTATTCCTGCTTCGATCGAGTCCTGTTTTGGGAAGAACAGCGAAACGTATGTTGCTGTGGCGAGCAAGATGATGGCAGAGAAGAAGCAAGGAAGCGCAAAGGCAAAGAGCTGAGTCGACAGAGGCTTGTGCGGAAGCGATCCCTTTTTCCCCCCGAGCTGGCTGCTGCTACGCAACGACGAGTACTGTACAGTTCAGAACTGTACTGTACAATAGCTGAGTCAAAGTGCACGATTTGCAAGTCGTGTCGCATTTTCTTCTGAGGCGCGTCTGGCTTCCATCAACGCAGTCGATCAGCCCGATTTTACCACTCACACCCCAGGCACATCGGGCCGTGTCGATGAGAGACTTTGCCTTGAAAATTGCGCATTTATCAACGGCAACCGGCTGAGTCGGCCAGGCTCGACCAACACAAACACACACGCACAAGCACACAGGGTTCGTGCTTCAAAAAAAGAAAATTATTTCCAAACAGGGTCCTTTTCTCGATGGTCCGTGAATGGGCATCCGCACACACACAGCGAGGAGAGAGAGATGGCCAAGTCCAAAATATTTCGGCGCAGCAACCAGCGCTTACGATTTGCGGGTCGAGCGGAGTCAGAGCGAGAGAGCGAGAGCGCGCGCATGTGTGAGGGTGTGTGTCTCTCTATCAAAAAAAAAAGAGAAAGGGCAGGCAGATGGCCACTGTCTGGATCTGAGTCTGAGCTGGCCGCTGTGGCCGTTGCTCCTCCACAAGCGATAGGGACACACACACACAAGGGTCTGGCTGCGTTGCGCAGCGTTTTTGACAGCTGCTATCGTCATCTTCACCACCACCACCACCATCACCGCCATCATCATCATCTTCATCATTCTTATCGTCCTACTTGCGAACTCGAGATCATTTCTACCTTGACAGCGATCGCTTTCATTGCAACGAACAGCAACCCTAAGCTTCTGGCACCCATCCTTTACAGCTCGGCTGCCCGATTAGCTCGCATCACCGAACCCATCCACGAATACATTTGCGATACACACGCAGCGAGGGTGCAACACACGCGCCCTGTTTGCATCCACAGCTCGGTCAAGCACCTGTAGCGCCGCTCGGCTCCACATATCAAGCTCGTCAGCCTCAAGGGTCCACAAAACCCGGGATCGTTTCGAGGTAGCCTCGTCGCACCTAGGGACCCAGCATCAAGATGCGCTCCGCATTCAAGAACGAACACTCGTTTGAGAAGCGCAAGGCCGAGGCCGAGAGGATCCGCCAAAAGTATCCCGATCGTATTCCTGTCATCTGCGAAAAGGCCGACCGCACCGATATCCCAACCATTGACAAGAAAAAGTATCTGGTGCCCTCAGATCTCACCGTAGGACAGTTTGTCTACGTCATCCGCAAGCGTATCAAGCTTGCACCCGAAAAGGCCATCTTCATCTTTGTCGACGAGGTGCTTCCAGCTACAGCAGCGCTGATGAGCGCCATCTACGAAGAGCACAAGGATGAGGACGGCTTCCTTTATGTCTCGTACTCGGGCGAGAACACCTTCGGCGGCCTCGCTTGAATGCGCATCATCCAGGTAGCACCCCAACTCAAGACGGACATTGAAGCCATCAATGGCTGACGCATCGCCTGCGTCAAGCATTCGTCAGCCTCACGCAGCCCACGCCTTGGTCAAGATGCAATGCGGCTCCACCAGCCTTGTCAAGAACCCCTCGTACCCAACCAACTCGAATTAGCTCCTCTTTTACCAGATCTCGTTGACCTTTCTCGCTTTTCAATCTGATCTCGCTTTTTCCGCCCTTCCCAAGTCTCTCCCTCCTCCGCTTCTACGTTTGTACTCTTACATCTTCTGCGCCCTCCTTCCCGTCTTGCTATCGAAACGCTTCAAACTAGGTTTGCATCCATGCTTATCGGTGCGATGGCTCACCGACCGAGCACTCACTTCAGTGCAAGCGGACTGGTATCTGTCTTGGTATCAAAGAGCCGCAGTGTCGTCGAGACCTCAACCGCCTCGAAATACTCGCGCAAAAGCTGAAACGACCTAACGCGGCTATTGCTCCAACCGACCGACGGCCGTGCAGATCGTGCGCCCACACACTGCTACAGCGCTCAGCCAGTCGTTGCTTCATTTTTCAAATGAAAATGAGATGGTCAAAGCTGCATTGCGCTCTCAACAACTTCGTCGATGGGGGTGCTCAGCAGAAGCGGAGAGAGAGAGAGAGAGAGAGAGAGAGAGAGAGAGAGAGAGAGAGAGAGACAAGTCAGGCTGCTGCGCTGAGTTGAGAGGATTTATCGTTGGTTGTGAGATCCAGTTTCGTATTCATTTTTCCATATTTTTTGTGTGTGTGTTTTTTTTTCAGTCTGTGAGTGTTTTTGTCGGGTGAGCATGGCGCGATTGGCCGACAAAAAGAGCGAAAAGAAAGAGAGGCAAAGGAAAAAGGAAAAGGACGAAGGAAAAAAAAAAAGAAAAGAAAAGGATCGCCTTTGCTGTTTTGACGGCTTTTCGCTGCTTCTTTCTACTCTGCTCGTCGTCAACATCCCTCGTCAATCAGTCAAGCAGGGCCTCTTTGCTGCCCACGTTTCGGGCTGTCTCGGTCGCTGTTCAAGAGGGCCATCGCCATCATCTCCCCACCCGCCACCATCAATACCGCCTTCCAAAATCTCCCAAGGTCGAGCTCAGTGCACCAACATCATTTCGGCATCGCCTTTGCGTTTCCTTTGCCTCTGATCCGGTCTTGCTTGATTGGCTGAATCATCGCCGACAAATCCTTACGGTGACAGTGTAACTGTGATCCTCACGCCTCTTCGACAAGTTCCATCATGTGTCGGTCGTAGTTGCTCATCCCGGTCACCTCCACCGTCCCAAACCAGACAAGCAGCTCTCCATCTTGTGGGTACGCTTCTGCCAAGCCACCAACTTCGTCTAGGGTCGATAGTTTTTGTTTTTTTTTCGGCAGCACACCTTCAGGACATCGCAGTCAAGCATCATCTCCTTCCAGCACTCGACCGCGGCTATCTCACTCGACCCCGTTCGAGTTGATCGTCCCCTGAAACACACCTCCGTCATGGCTGCAGATCGTCCCAAGGAATCCGAGCTCAAGGTCTCTGAGGATGGCTTCAATGCCAACTTCAGTCTGTCACCCAGGCTCGATCAGCCTCCATCACGTCCAACGGGCTCAACCGTACGAGGCAGACATCATCACCACAACCGCAATCATTCCATCGACACAAAAGACCGCACCAGCCCTACTCTCGGTTTTGGCCCCATGCAATCCTCCCTCGATCGTTCCTGGGCCATGGCTGATCCTGCAGCCGGAGAAAGAGGCGCAGAATCGCAGATCAACGCATCCGATCCGAGTCATGCTTCCGCCTCCAACTCGTCGGACCCATCTCGTCTTGCTAACGGCACACACGACCATTCCTCGGGTCTGTCGGCGCCCCGCTCCAAACCAACCGCCATTGGCCACCTTGCCGCTTCCAGTTCTCCTACGCTACATTCATCTACGCGCAAGGTCAGCTCCGGCTCCAATTCCAGCACTGGCAGCGCTTCACCTGACGCCACTGTCACGCTAGAATCGCGCCGATTCAATGCCCGCAGCGCAGATCGACAACAACCCAATGGCTCCTCGCACCACTTGTCCGACGGCAGCAGCAGGCGCACCTCGTCTCCAGCCCGCACTTTTACCGGTGCGTCCATCTCGCCGCGCCTTCAAGCCTCCATGTCGGCGCACACCGGGCTCGCTCATGCTCGTCGAGCCAGTGCAGATCTCGCCACGGCTCCCTTCCGCGCGCCTTCACCCATCTTCTTGCCATCAGCTTCACCACCCACCGGGCCCGTCAACCCGGATGCGCAGCACAGCTGGGATTCCGTCTGGCCTAGATCATCGACTCCAGACCGCGCGGATCAGTTGCGCCGAATGGGCTCCATCTCGCCCGTCGCAGGTTCGTCGCCCTCTGCACTGTCCGACTCGATCAACCTCTCGCGCTCCCCTTCCACCTCCTTCGACTCGGGCTCTCCTGCAGGCTCGACGACGGTGCTCGGCAGGCCGAAAGCTCGCCGCCCCCACGAGTTGCGTGGCTCTTCCTCGTCACCCATCTTGCGCATGAGCCCAAGCTTGCGTGATAGCCATGACCTGTCCAAGAGCCCACGCAGAGGCATCGAGACCGCCAGAACAGAGCCCGTCATCAAGATCGGCTTTACTCCACCGTCAGCCTCAGCTCCAGACTCGTCCAAGCCGCACAGCACTACTTCTGCGCTCGTCACTCCGGCGAGCAAAATGCTCTCGCCAGCCGCAGAAGCATTGCCGCATGTCGATGCTGCCACTGCGCTCGTCTCGCACCGTACAAGTAGCACCGGCTCCTCATGGCTGCCCGAACGAGCCGAGTCGCCCTCGGCCACATTCATCGCTGATCCGAGGAAGCGACGCGGATCCGTTCCGATCCCACAAGCGCTGCCGCTTCCAGCACGAACACCCTCGCCCAAAATGTCGCCCACATCGCCGCGCTCGCCCTTCCTCGAGCTTTCCAACCCCGTTGCATCGGCGCCCAACGGTGCCAACATGGGTCTCAGCGAGAGTCCGCCAAAGACTCGCAGCTTCATCGCCATGCCACCCCGTTCAGGCTACGACCTGAGCGACGATCCAGATGACGTCGGATCCGAAGAGGACGGCTCCAATTCCGAGAGGGAGAGTGTAGGCACCAACGACGAAGAGCACGACGATTCAGAAGATGGCGACGCAGACAGTATCGATGCGGCTGAGGATATCGAAGAGGAACAAGAGCAGCACGGCTCTGTACACGGCTCGAGGCACGGGTTCAGCGGCGATCGAGACTCGAACGATCCTTCGGCATCAAGTGACGCTTCAACGTTGCCAGGCAACAATCACAACAATGTCTCGGCTGCAGCCCCCGAGCGCCCCTCGCTGCCAAAACGGCCCAGTCTCACCAGATCTGGTGTGGTCCCACCGCCCATCACCATCGTGGATACCGTGCGCAGTCCACTCGATCCACTTGTTCAAGCTGAAAACTCGGCCCGCGCTCTCGCTGCGCAGAAGGGCTCGACGGGCAGCGCCATGCTCAACTTTTTCCGAGACGAGGGCAACCAGCAAGACATGCAGCAGCCCCAGCTTGGTATCACCGGCGATGCACAGATCTCGGACGCGGTCATGCCATCCGCGCTCGGTCTCGATGCCGGTGAGGCGCAGCCCATGGACGCCATGATGGAGGGAGGCGGTGATGGCGTTGGACGAGATCAAGATGACGACAGCGATGAGGATGAAGATGGCCAAGGCTATGGCGCTTCGGTCGAGAATGCCGACGAAGGGCTCAACACACTCGAGCGCATTTTTTTGTTCGCCAAGAGTGACATGGCTTTCCACAGAGTCCTCGTGTCGCAATCGTTGCCGGACTGGATCCGCGAGGTGGAACTCAACGATGCGGTCGAATACATCATCCCTCTGCTCAACGGTCTCGCCACCGACGAGCCGGACGTCTGCGCTGCCTTTGCACCAGAGGTCGGCCGGGTCATGTGGCACTTTTTCCGAAACTGTCCCGTCGCCGAGCTGGCCGACGAGTCCAACGATATGAAGAATACCGATGATGATCAACAACAACATCGAGAACAACAACTGCTGGAAATGGCCTCGCGCCCAAAGATCAGCCTCACTGCCTTCACCACGCTGCTGTGCGCACTGCTGCTCAATCAGAATACTGCCATCGCCGGAGCCACCCAACAGTCGCTCGTTCAGCTCTTCTATCGCCTTGACCGTCGCGACCTCGAGTTCACCAAGGAGGAACTCGCCGATAGGGACCAGGAAGAGGTGCAGGCGAGGCAGCAGGAGCAAGACCTCGAGAGCTACATCACCCATGCCTCCGGTCGAGATGGACAGCCGGTGCCGCATGAAGAGTATCGCTTTGACGATCACGTCAGAAACGCTGTCAAAAACGAGCTGCTCGTCAATGTAGCACTTGCACTTGCGCAGATCAACCAGCAAGGTCAGGGCCGCAACGACGAAGAGCAAGATGAGCAGGCCCGGGAGCAGCAAGGAGCTTCGACCGACCCGATGAACACAGAGACCGAGCCTGAAAAGAACGCCGACACAGACGAGGCCATGGAAGAGGACTACGCAGACACGCCTTCGGACAATGACCAGGTCGCGAAGACTGAACCTGGCGCTGCGTCCGAAGCCGAGTCCCGCCCCAATGATGCCATGGATGAAGAGCAAGAAGCGACACAAGTCAGTCCATGGGGACAGGATGACCATAACATGTTCGGTCAGCAGAGTGACGGCTCAGCAAGCGACGTGCAGATTGACGAAGACGAGGAATCGGCCGTCGGTCGTATGGCTTCTGTCAGCTTGCTCGCAGCCCTGGCAGCTGACGAGCTCATTCCTCGAGACGCGCTGCACACCAAGTATGCCCCCGAGGTGCTCAAGCTCATCGATGACGGCGCTTTCTATGTCCGCAAGGAGGTGGCCAGCTCGCTTGGACCTTTAGCGCGCAACATGACGGCCGAGGCAATCGAGCAAACGGTGCTTCCGGCACTGAACAAGGCTATTCATGATCGCAATTGGCATGTACGTCAAGCCGCCTGCTTTTCCATCCCTGCCACGCTCGGAAAGCTCGAGGAGAAGCTGCGGCGCGAGCAGACGCTTGTGGCGATGCGGGCCCTCGTCAACGATGTTTCCCGCCAACTGCGCATGGCAGCGCTCGAGATCATCGGTGAAACGATCTACATGTTTCACGAGACGGAAGCTGGCGTGCCCGAGGAGCTGGTGCGCTTCTTCCTCGGTGAGCCGTTTGACGGTCCACCGCAACAGGGCGACGCCTCTCTCACGTTTGACAGGACGAGCGATCCGGAAGGAACGGAAGCGTTGTTCGAAGAAGAAACGGCCATGATGATGGATGGAAGCTCAGACGTGCCCACTTCGCTTCGTGACGATCAGGACGCGCTGCTGGCCAGCTTCGGCTACGGCGGAGGCAGCAACGAGAGCTCGATGATGGATGCGGCTCCTTGGGACACCAACTTCCGTGGCAACACGTTCGAACCGGAGCGTCCGTTGGTCGTTGCGTACAACTTGCCGGCTGTCGTACTGACGCTCGGCTCGGGTCAGTGGAGCCGGCTGAAGCAGGCGCACGCCGAGCTGACGAGAAGCGACAAGCCCAAGGTGCGCAAGAGCTTGGCGGCTTCGCTGCACGAGGTGGCCAAGATCGTTGGGCAAGAAGCTACGCGCGACGATCTGCTGCCGGCTGCGACGCGGTTCCTGACGGACGACGACTTTGAAGTGCGCACGGCCATCTTTGAGAACATGGACGTTTTCTTGTCGTGCCTGCCGCAGATGGAAGCGGAGCGAATGCTGTCGCAGCTGCTGTCGCTGTGGTCATCTGGCGGCTTACGTGATTGGCGTCTGCGGGAACAGCTGGCACTGCACATTCCCAGCATGGCCAAGCAATTTTTGCTCGAGGACGAGGATGGCAACCTGGTGTCGTTGATGCAACTGGCGCTGGCGGATCCGATCAGCGCGGTGCGAGATGCGGGTATCAGGTGCGTTCCGAACCTGTACAAGGCGTTTGCCGAGCACGACCAAGTCATCGCGGACGGCTTCCTGGGCATGGTGAGCGACTTGGGCGACAGCAAGGGCTACCGGTTGCGAGTGTCTTGTCTGTTGTGCATCGGTGCGCTGGTCGAGTCTGGGATTCAACGATCGTCGTGCGAGCTGCTGTTGCTTGGCCGGCTGAGCCAGATGGGCGACGACAGTGTTGTCGACGTTCGCATTGCGCTGTCACGAACGCTGGGGCAGATGTGCCGCAAGGACGAGCTGTATGCTTTGGCGCAGTCGAGATCGGAGGAGCTGAACAAGCTGATCGCCAAGCTTGTGCACGATGACTCGGATGAAGTGCGTCAACCGCTTTCGGGGATTCTGTCGGAGTCGGAGCTGAACCAGTATGCTGCGCTCCCGCGCGAGGAGGTGGCGGTGCCTCGCAAGTTGATCCTTGGACCTGCGGAGGGTGGGCCCCATCGAGCGGAAGACGAAGGCGAAATTGCAAGCCAATTTGTAGATGCGGAAGGGGATGAGGGGGACGGCGATGTTTTCCAGATGGATGACGAGGGCCAGGAGCATGACCAAGATGAGTCGAGTCAAGCAGAGTCGGGTTCAAGCGAGTCCAAGGAGGCAGGCGAGCCAATGAGCCAGGCGCAGTGGGCTCAGCATCTAGAAATGTCGCGGGCAAGCATCTTTGGGGGCGGCAAGCGACAGACGGATCTGGATTTCGGGTCGGACTGGATCAACGCCAACGGACCGGCGTTCTTTGATTACGGCGACAATGACGACGAGGACGACGAGATCCAAGACGATGAAGGGCTGAGAGAAGAGCCTCACCACTTGCTCAATGTGGATCGCGATTCGAGCGGGTCTGGAGAGTTGATCGAGCATGAAACGGATGATGGGACTGGCGAGGAGCAAAGCGTAGCTGCATTGCAAGCACAGGGGGAAATGTCGGACTCGCAGTCGGCAGACGACAGCATGGAAGAGGTTTGCTCTGAACCAGGGATCACGCTCTCATCGCCGCAGCGTGGGCTTGAAGCGGGGCCGGCGGGAGGAGATGCTGCCGAAGATCAGGCTGACAGTCCAAGTCGACCCGGAGGATGCGCAGCAAGCAGCGGCGGTCAGAGCAAAGCGTCGGACCCGTTCCTGGCGTTTGTAGCGGGAAGACGATCTCAGGATCTGTCCAAGATGCAGTTCGGAGCCGCAAGCAAGCGGTCGAGACTCTCTAACGGTACCGCATTGACTCATCACGAAAGCGAGCAGGAGGAGGCGTCAGCGGCGGTGGCGGCGGAGAAGGAGGGGGAGGACGAGCTGATGAACACGCGATATCTATCCAAGAATTCGGGCGATTGGTCTAAGCTCGCCGATGGTGAGACTGAGGGAGAAGGCGAGGATGGGTTTGTTCAGGTATGAGTGGGATCTGTATACGTCTGTCTAATCCTGTGACTATAGTGTATGACAGTTGTTCGACATGTGTGGGTGTGTGACCGATCGGCTAAGCGTTGAAGGAGAGAGGCAGATGCAGGATCGAACGAGATCCAACAAGGGTCCTTTTTTTCTAAATCAAAATCGATGTAGCGCAAGGGGCATGTGCGCCATTTTCACTCAAAAACCGCAGTGAGATGGACAAGGCGGGCGAGCAAGAGGTTTGCAATTGCAGCTGCAGCCCCGGGTTGATTTTGTGTGCTGCAAGGAGGTGGGTGGTCTTTTAAGAGGGCTCCTTACTGCGTTTTTTTTTTTTTTTTTTTTTTCCCTTCTTTTTTTTACCGCGCCTTTGTTCCTCGAAAAGCTCGCGTACACAACCCTTTCAACGTACACTAGCGTGGGTTGTGCCTCAATCAATCGTAAACCCATAAAGGTCGGCTAAGGCTTTTTTTTTTTGGCCCGCCCTTGAATTGGATGGAGTACAAGTGCGCTTCAAGTTTCCCTGTTTGCTAGCCGAGAAAGATTACATTTTTTCTTTTCTTCCTCTTCTTTGCAATGCTGCTGCGTTTCAACTGTGTTTGTGCGCACTTGTCCAAGTGACACACCGCACGCGCCGTTCTTTTTTTTGCCGCACGTTGCTTTTTTGGCTCTGGTGTACCGCCCGGGAGGTGGCCCGAATCCGAGTTGGATTGCGACTTGACTTAGGTACGAACAAGTCGAGGAACGAGGCGCATACAGGTGCAGAGCACAGAGGTGTGGGAAAACAGACACACATCCATCAAGAAAATTTGGTTTGACATCCCAAGGCAAGCGTGCGTCCAATCTGTAGAAGCGTAAAGGATACTCTTACACTCTCGTTCGTTCAAACCATCACCATCCCTCTCTTCTTCTTTCTTTGCTTGGCTTGGATTTTGCGTCTCTCTTCGTGCCCCCTCTCCATCCTTGTTCTATATATTCAGGTCCACGCTCTCGGGTTTTCCAACTTCCTCTCGAGTCGTTTGGCAGCGTCGTTTCCGGTTTCGACTTTACTCTCTCTGGGTGGCGGACGACGCATACGAGCAAGGTCCTTCACCCCGCTCTCCTGGACTTGACTATTGCCAACACGGCGTCTCATCGCACCTCTTCTGCGCATCTAGCGTCTCGATTCTTGTACGACTCACCGACGTCGCTTTCTTCAAATCCATTAGAGCCCCACTTTGCACACTTGGCCCTCTCGGCTCCCTTTTCTTGCCCCGCCTTCTAGAATCATCATCGCCCCCACCTGATTTTTCACCCGGTTCCTTTTCTTCCTCCTCAACCTTGTCAGCCCAACTTGCTGCTTTGCAATCTTTCCTCCCGCCAGCGCTTCGCTGAGCTCCTCGCGTCTCTCGCACAATGAACTCGACCGGCAGACCCACCACGGGTCGTCCTACCACCGGCCGTCCCACCACCGGTCGGCCCACCACGGGCCGTCCCACTACCCGTGGCGGCACCAACATGGTCAACGCAAGGCCTCCTACCCAGGGACAGTACATTCAAGAATCATGGGACGAAGACGACGACGAGTACGAGAGCGAAGACGACGGCGATGTGTTTGCCTTTGTTCCTCCGGATCTGGGTCCCGCGCCCCAGTTGGAGGCCAATCCGGTCGATCCTTCGATCGACAATCAGAACCGCTTGCAGCACGATCAGCAGCACGGACAGCAAGCTGCTGCACACCAAGACGTCGAGGCTCGACATGTCGCCGCCGAGCAAGAGACGTACTACTTTGACGAGGCCACCGGCGCCGTGTACGATTCTCACGGTCGACTCGTGGATGTTTCCGCACAAAGTCTCATGGCCGCATCCCACGAGGCCGAGCCACCGCAACATGCACAGCTTCGAGATGTGCAGCAGCGCGATGCCGACATTTCCGCCTCTCCCACTTCCGAACTGACGCTCGACAACGGCCTTGTCGCTTCGTCCTCCAAGCCGCGAGTTTCCACCGACAACCGGTCGTACGACTCGGCTAGCACCTTTACCCGCGACACGTCTGGCCAGCCTCTCAACCACGCGCGCTCCTATGCGGCGTTCCCGTCGATGGAGGCGTTGCCCGAGGTCGACTCCCAACCCGCCAGTCGCAGTGGCAATTCCGAGATGCGCACCACGTTGCCGCACGGCGCCCGCGATATCGGCACCACGGCGAGTGGCGCCATTTCGATCGACCGTGCGATTCCGGCGCAGGGCAAGAGGCAGAGTGCGCAGATCGACGCGCTTCCGTCGTCGCCGATGCCCGAGCTGAGGAGGAGCCGCGAGAGCGACGACGATGTCAAGTATCCCTTGGAAGGCGACTATGCGTACGACGAGGCGTACAAGGACGATTTCCACATGGTCAACTTTAACGACTTGGGCCAAGGGCACGGCCTGGTTCATCCGGCGCTCGAGAGTGCCGAGGTGGGAGCGAGGGGCGTGCGCATGGTCGAGTTGGAGATGGAGATGGAGGAGGATTCGCCCTACCCGGAAGTGCGTGCGTCGGTGTCCAACATTGACGATACCGAGATGCCGGTCAATACGCTGCGTATGTGGTTCATTTCGTTTTTCCTCACGATCCTCGCCACGGGCGCCAACATGTTTTTCTCGCTTCGATATCCGGCGCCGACGTTTTCGAGCACCATCGTGCTGCTGGTGGCGTATCCGATCGGCAAGCTTTTGGCTGCCATCATGCCGATTCGCGTGTGGACGTTGCCGAGGTGGTTGGGCGGGGCCGAGTTTTCGCTCAACCCGGGCATCTACAATATCAAGGAGCACGCGCTCACGGCCATCATGGCGAGCATCTCGATCATCACGGCGTACGGCATCAACGTGGTGATTGTGCAGGATTCCGAGCGCTACTATGGCGAGCCGCGGACGATTGGGTTTGCGATTCTGTTTGTGCTCAGTTCGCAGATCATCGGCGTCGGCTTGGCGGGTCTGTGTCGCAGGTTTTTGGTATGGCCGGCGAGCATGATTTGGCCGCAGAACCTGGTCAGTGCGACGATCCTCAATACGTTGCATGCCGAAGAGGATGGCGCGGATGGCACCATGACGAGGTTCAGGTTCTTCATGGTGTTTGGTGCCGGGGCGTTTTTCGTCTACTGGCTGCCCGGATACCTGTTTACCGCGCTGTCGTCGTTCAACTGGGTCTGTTGGATCTGGCCGACCAACGTGCCGGTCAACATTGTGTTTGGCAGCGTCTTTGGCCTGGGCCTGTCGACGGTGACGTTTGACTGGACGCAGATCGGCTACATTGGATCGCCGTTGGTGACGCCGTGGTGGGCCGAGTGCAACATTTTTTTCGGCTTTGTCATGTTTATCTGGATCGCGGCGCCGATCATGTGGTTCAAGAACGCCTGGTACCAGTCGTATCTGCCGTTCAACAGCAGTGCGAGTTGGGACCGGTTTGGTCAGCCGTACGACATTAGCCGGGTGATTACCAACGGCTACGATCTGGATCAGGCGGCGTACGAGAGCTATTCGCCCTTGTACCTGTCGACGACGCTGTCGTTGGTGTATACGACTGGGTTTGCCATGCTGACCTCGGTGTTGACGCATACGGTGCTGTACCACGGCAAGGCGCTCAAGAAGGGGTTTATGCGGATCCGGACCGAGGAGGACGATGTGCATGCCAAGTTTATGCGTCACTATCCGGAGACGCCCGACTGGTGGTATGCCTGCGTGTTTCTGGTGGCGCTCGTGTTTGGCGTCATTATGGTCGAGGTGTACGATACCGGTTTGCCGATCTGGGCGTTGTTGGTGTCGATCCTGATTCCTACGATATACATTTTGCCGGCCGGGTTTGTCTATGCCATGACGGGACAGGCGATTGGGACGAATCTGATCGGCGAGCTGTTGGTGGGTTACATGCTGCCCGGTAAGCCGTTGCCCAACATGATCTTCAAGGCGTTTGCGCTGCAGGGGTTGTTTGGCGGATTGCAGTTTGTCCAGGACCTCAAGTTGGGACACTACATGAAGATTCCACCTCGGCTGACGTTTTTGGCGCAGTTGTCGGGCGTGGTGGTGGCATGTTTTGTTCAGTTGGGTGTCAAGACGTGGATGTTTGGCAACATTGAAGGGTTGTGTAGTCCCGATCAGCCCAACAGTTTTACCTGTCCTCACATTCGCGTGTTTTACACGGCCAGTTTGATCTGGGGGGCTATTGGGCCTGCACGAATGTTTGGAAGGGACAGCATGTATCGGTCCATGTACTGGGCGATGCTGTTTGGCGCCCTGATTCCGGTTCCCTTTTGGCTGTTGGCTCGACGCTACCCGCGGAGTTGGATTCGTTACGTCAGTTGGCCTGTCATTTTTGCCGGTGTATCGTTTATTCCTCCTGCTTCCGGGATCAATTACTCGTCGTGGTTTGCGGTGGGTTTCGTCTTTCAGTACTTGGTGCGCAAGTATAACTTTCGCTGGTGGAGCAAGTACAACTTTGTCCTTGCTGCAGCACTCGATAGTGGTACCATTATCAGCACCATTGTTATCTTTTTTGCCCTCACTTTGCCTAGGAACGGTACCTTGCAGTTGAACTGGTGGGGAAATACCGTAGCGTACAACACGTACGATGCCGCAAATTATGCCTTGATGCAGGCTCCGCATGAAGGGTTTGTTGGATTAGCCACTTGACAAAGCCACCTTGGCCTTGTTTTTCAATTCTTTCCTCCTCTCTTCCTACCTCTGTGTGTCTCCTCTGTGCCTGTACACCATAACTCCCCCCCCAACAACCCAGCAAACCTCCACTCTTGCCTCCGAGCCTCTTTAGTAACGATATGAGGACACGGTGCACAAACGCCCTCAGCCGTGCATCATCTCCAACAACAACCCTGTCGCACCCATCCCACCACACCATCACCCCCACCACCTCAGCTCAGCTTGCACCCCATCACCCCTCGGCCCATCCTTCACCACGACATCCCCTCCAGCGCAGTACTTGTCACTCGCAACCTCAGTAGCAACATCCACAAAGCTTGTACATCCACGTTACAACATCACCTAAGAAATACAAAAGTGCACTCCCTCAACATTCGATCCGCATCCCCTTCTCGGCCATGACAAAGCGGACGCCCAACATGGCCGCCTTTTCCTCCTGGTTGAGTTCATCCAGAATCTTTTGCGGAGCCGTGCGATGGTCCAACCTGGGCTCGGGCGCAACGGTCGGGGTCATCTCGGTCTCGGTCTCGGTCTCCACCTCGTCTCCATGCGCCGCCGCGGCCAACGACGAACTGCCCGAAGCCGTCGACATGGTCGGTGACGAAGGCGAAGACGCTTCGTCCTGCACAAATGTCGGGAACAAGGCCGGCTTGACGTGGATCACAATCACACCTAAACCCTGCAGTTGTCCCCTCAATTCCGAATCGCCATCGTAAACGCTACTTCCGGCATTCGACGCTTGCTGCTGCTCTGCGTCCGAATCGCCGCCCTGCGTCGACACTGCAGCCGTACCCAACGGAGATGGCGCCAAATGCGGATGCGTACATCTTGCATCGCCGTTCGTCTTGGTTGCCGAACTGGCACCACTTGCGCCAGCCGCAGTGGATCCATGATGCCCCGCACTCCGACTGCTGGCATTCGACGGTCGACGCATCTTTTCGCGATACCGCTTGACCATCTGCGCCAATACTCGCAGTTCGTCAAACAGATGCTCGACCGACAAGTGACCGTAGAGAAACTCGGTTGGGTGGTTCCTCGGGAAACTGCATTCCAAAAATATGGCGTTGAGTCTGCCTTCTGCAAATCGCTCGGCGGCGTGACTCCAGACCTGTCGATTGCGAGGCGCCTTCGAGACACAGTCGGGCTCGACATCGCCAAAGAAGAGCACGTCCCTGTCGTGGCCCTTGTGGGTGATGAAGAAGGCGGTGGAATCCAGAGCAGGAGGCGTGCGGTCAATCGAAACGCGACGAGGAGGTTGTCTTGTCGAACAAGAGGGCGCAGGAGCACCGGCTCCACTGGCGGCAGACATGGCAGGAGGATTCCATGCCGAGGGAGGCGAAGGTCGTCGTTCGGAACCTTGAGCTGTTCGAGGCCTGCGGTTCTTGATTGGTCTTTCGGGAGGCGTTGCCCGGTTCAACAAAGGCTGATGCTGTGGCTGCAGAGTCGAACTGCCAGGTGCGGCGCTTGCGGTTGGTAGCATGGCGACCGACGACAAGGATCCAGAGGAGGAAGAAGCCGAAGTGATTGCAGCTGGAGCAGCGGGAGAGGCTCGAGGAGATACAGGCTCACCCGCCCTTGCTGCAGAAGCAGGATTCGTAGGAGCGAGCGACGCGTTGGATGGTCTGCTGCTACTGTTGGTCGCAACGAACGGACTGCTGTTGAACGAAGGCCGACGGAAAGCCGCAACATCAGACTCGCTGCCTTGCGAGATGCTTTCGAGCGTACGCATGCGATCGTCGACACCTCTGGAAAGCTGGAACGAGGCCATCTGAGTGCTGATGGGCAGCGACATGCGCTTGCTAAAGTAAGAGGAATTGAGTTGTGCCGGTGTGTAGGTTGGCGTGGGGGGTGCAGGTGGCTCAGACGGATTGAGGCCGTGCGAGAGAGCAAAGGGCAAAACACTGAGCGTGTCGCTGACCGAAAACGGACGCTGGTTGTCGAGGCTGCGCATGTGGTACATTGTGTGTGGTTCGTCCTCCTTCCACGAAGCGAGTTTGGGCCAGATCTTGCCGTTGAACATGTCGAGTATATTTTCGAGGGTGGGTTTGAGACCAAACACGGTCCGCTTTCCCGGAAGAGAGGCTGAGCCGAGGACGAGACCCAAAATATGATCGAGGTGGGCGTGTGATATCAAGAAGGCACGCGAGAAGGAAGCCATGAGACCGGCTCGCAAATAGGCTGAAGGGGTGGTGGAGGGAAAGTCAAAGTCGTAAAAGGCCGAGTCGGGGCCTTGCTGCTCGAGGACGTCGGTGAGTGCGCCGAGCCAAGACCCGCCCTCGACGACGATGGAACCATCCTGCCAATGTTGATCGGCGGGTTTGAGCAAGTAGCAGGAGCAGTCGCCTTCGAGGGGCCCGCCTCCTGTGCCGAGACAGACGAAACTGAAAGAAGCGGGCTGAGACTCTGGATGAAGTGTGACCCGGGGTTGCTTGCGTCTGCGATAGTCGTGGGCCGAGTAGAACGACTCTTCGGATTGCGTCGAGGTTCTTCGAATGGCGTTGCGACTGCTGATACCACTTTGGCTCGTACTTGTGGCGGCGGTGACAGCAGCAGAGTCGGAAGGATGTATTTGAGATGAAGACGAGGAGGAGGATGAAGGCATGGCGTGGTCCTGGGCTGCAGCCGAGAAGGATGAGGGCGAGGTGGCCATGGCTATCGACTGATATAGTGTATGGACTGAGCCGCTAGGATGGAAGAAGCGCGAAGAAAGGGACGAGAAGGTGACGCGTGCGCAGAATGCGAGCGGAAGTGGAAATTGGCACTGGCGCTTACGCTTTACGAGATGAAGTGAGGGATCGAAACCCGATTCGAAAGCAAGGAAGTGGCGCTTATTGCGCTCGGTGTTGATCTAGCAGTGGTAGCCGAGATGTGGATGCAAAGCGAAAGCTGATGGCTCGAACCGAGAGTCGCTTTGCCAAAAGACGCGTGGGCAGGACGGAAAGGTAACAGTTGGTGGTTCCAAGGACGGGCCGTGTACGCAAATGGCAGAGGTGTCGACAGGGTCAGCTAAGAGGGTGGTTGGGTGAGGCCGTTATGGAATGCGTTGGGATCAAGATTGTGAAGCTCGACACGAGATGAGCTGGAAGACGGAGAATAGGAGGCGGTAGGTGCGAGAGTGAGACGCCGTCTTTGCCGAAAAATGAAGTTGGACGGCGAAAGGGTGGAAAGGAGTGCTCTGCGAAAGCGTGGGCTTGTTGGTGAAAATTCTGATTCGTTTGCGCAGTGTTGCTGCCAAGGTGCTTGCTAAAAGAGGCGGAAGAAGGAGGTCAACACGATTTCATCTCGGTAGAACCAAAGATGAGGAAGAAGCAACGCGAATGATCCAATGTAGCAAGACCCAGAATGCAGGAACGGGTGGGGGAGGCCGAAGCAAAGGGGCGTTTGAACCAAAAGCTGTCAAGGAGACTAGAATAATGACCCGACGGTGACCCGTTGGTGGAGATGTGACAATTGTTACGGTGGGGATGAGGATGTGGCGATGGGGATCTGATGATGACGGAGCAGCAGACGTGGTATGCGTAAAAGGCAGAAGTTGCCAGTCAGCCGAGTAGGAGCGAGACGAAGCGGACGCCGCAGAGTCGGATGGCGACGAGGTGTGTAGAGAGGTCGATGGCGAGCCAGCAAAAAAGGTGGACGAGGATTTGGAAGAGGAAGAGAAGAGTGAGCTCGAATCAGCGAGGATGAGAGTCAGACGGTGAAATGCAGTTTGGGTCCAGAGACAGAGCAAAAGAGAGTCGAAAGCGACAGAGCCGATCCAGGGTTCTCGACTCTGCGTCTATTGCAAAGAGGCAAAGGCAGCAGCAGCAGCAGCAAAATGACACTCTCGCGTTCGAGCAATGCCAATGACTGTTTCCAATGCGGACAGACCGAGCTGCGCTTCACGAGCACAGTCGTCGTCACTCAAACAGGCGCATGGCAGCATAGGACACTTGGCAAGCGAAACACTGGGCTCAAGTCAGTCAGTCAACCACGCGAGGGCAGCATTGAGCAGCGGCAGGAATTCAGTCACAAAGAAAAAATATCCGAAATCCCGAGTCCAAAATTGGTTCAAGTCTGTCACTCGGTCACTGAGCATAGGCGAAGTGTGCATGGCTGTCTCTCTTTCTCTCTCTCTCTTTGTAGTTTGCTGCTGCGGAGCGAGCCAGATTTGAGCTGCCATTTTTTTATTTTTTTACTTTTGCTCTAAATGCTTGGTGAGCCAACTGCAGCCAATCCGGTTCCAGCAGCGAGAACAATCACATTTAGCAGTCCGTCCGTCAGTCTAGAGTCAAGTCACAGAGTCAAGTCACAGTCCAGCCAGCCACTTGCCCGCTCGCTCGCGCGCTGAATGAAGCCTTTCTAGCGCCACCAATCCGTCGACGCTCTTATCAAAGTCCATCCAGCCTTCGCCTTCCATTGACAGTTGATTTCAAGCCTTGTTTCTTTATGTTGCCTTTTTTGACCGCCGTGACTCTCTCGCAGCCACGTTGGAGCGTCGTCGATGTCGCTTCAAAAGGAGTGCGCTTCATATATTCACTTTTCCTGCATTTGGTCTCAGTCGCCTCACAACGTTAGCCGAGCAGCCGCCCATCGTAGTCTCTGAGTAGGGTCCAGAATCCTTCCTGCCTGCAAACAAGCAAGCTATTTTTGCGCACGCGGACCCTCCTTCCATTCACTTGCGGCCAGGCAGCCGCACCCTCTCTCTTTCTTCCTTCAGAGGTCTTTCTCCATCTTTTTGCTCACAATCAATTCGCTCTCGATGCCACACTGCACATTCTGAGCCCTTCTCTTCGGATCAATCGTTGAGAATCGAGTCAATTGCCTATGCTGATATTATTGGTGGTGGTTGATCATGTTGCTGCTGCTGTGCCTAAATTTAGATGCCGACGCTTCCAAGCGCCCGTGCCGTATGCCATCAGCGCCCCGTCATGATATAATTCAAGGCGCGCAGACTTCGCAGCAACACCGCTTGGGCGTTCGCCGGGCTGGCCAACCTCGCCAACGCCTTGGACTCGATCCGCTGTGCTCCGCTCATCGCCGACAATCGGTCCGTCACCGTCGGTCCGCTGATCACAATTCCAGACTGCGTCACGCCCGCTGCCGCCGCCGCCGCCGCTGCTGTGGCTGCTTGTCCTGGCGTCACGTCTCCCGCACCACTACCACTACCACTTCCACCTACGCCTACGCCTCCAGCAGCACCTGTGCTGGTGTTGGCCTTCTTATCTCCTTCCTCCTCCTCGTCTTCCTCCACCGGCTCTGGCAGC
This sequence comes from Ustilago curta, assembly GCA_928722295.1. Classification (NCBI taxonomy): domain Eukaryota; kingdom Fungi; phylum Basidiomycota; class Ustilaginomycetes; order Ustilaginales; family Ustilaginaceae; genus Ustilago; species Ustilago curta. The sequence goes on along the minus strand of CAKMXH010000019.1, from coordinate 120,803 downwards.
GTCGCCAACAGCGCATCTAGATCACCCACCAACATCTTGGATGCTTGGTTGGCCTGCTCCTGCAACGCACCACAGATGCTGCTTCGAGCACCTTCGAGAACGTCGACGTGCCATGCGATCGCCAGTGTGTGCTGGAACCCTTTGCTCGAGATCGCCGTCGCAAGAGGCTTCACCAGGTTGCACAGCCGCTCGGCAGGAATCTCCGGAACCACATTCTCCCGCTCTTCCGCCTTCGACTCGGCCGTCTTGGCTGCCGTCTGTGTTTCGCCGCCGTCTGCCGTCGTGCCAGCTTCCGTATTACTGGAAGAGGCGGCCGGGGCTGTCGCAGCAATAGCAGCAGTTGCTGCTGCTGCCGGTACCTGCTCGCTGTTCTCGCCGTTGGGACCATCGCTTCGCATCATCTCTACGCTCGTCGCCGCGGCGTTCGATGCGTCTGACGAACTCGCGGCTGGCTTGCCGTTGGCGTCGGAAGACTTGCGAGTGATCCACGTCAGAGGCTTGGTCGCCGTGCTGATCAGCGCCAGCAGCGAATCAACCAGCTGGCTGTTGCCCAGGATCGTCTCCTTGGACAGCAGTCCGAGCAATACATTAATGGGCGCGGTGCCACGCTCCGATGCATCCGTCTCCTTCTCCTTCTCCTTCTCCTTCTCTTTGCCCTTGGCCTTCTTCGCTGGTCTCGAGTCATTTCGCAAGAACCATGTGGCCGCGTCCACATTGACCGAGGTCAGGTGTAGCAGCGTCTCGATGCTGCGAGAAGCGATCAGGAATGGCGCCTCGTCACCCGTCTTCGACAACGGAGCCGTAGAGCCGGCAGATCCCTGGCCGCCTTGGTGCACAGCACTGGCTGGAACCGAGTTGGCTCGCTTCGGCGTGGGTCGAGATGGCGTAGAGTGCATTCGATTCGCCCGGTTGCTCATCGACACAAAGGAGCGGTCGACAGCGTGAGCGTCCGCTGATCCCTCCGACAGAACCATAAGCAGCAGGTGCAACAGCTCGGAGCGTGTCTTTGCATTCTCGCACAGGTTGGCAAGCACCTTGTGCAGAGCCGTTTGCTTGGCGTTCATCTGCGGGAAGAAGAGCAGTCGCACTAGCGTGGCAAGTCCCGACTTGTCGAGCAGCTGGATGGCGTCACGCTGTGCACCTGCCCTTGCAGCTTGGCCTGCAGCACCATCACGCGCATCCGTGCCTCCAGGTCTAGCGCCGCCAGACGCGTTGAGCATTCGGATCGGCATCGCTCCCAGTCGGCCAGCAGCAGGTCCAGGTACAGCACGGACCGTACCGCTCGAGACATCCTGGCTATCCTCCTCCTCGTCGAAGCGACGATGCTGTCGGCTGCGACCTTCACCAGCCTCGATGCCCAGCGTGGCCATTGCCATCGAATCGAGCACACCACCAGAGCCATCCCGAAGCATCGCTTCGATCGAATCGGCGGGGAAGGAAAAGCTCAAATTCTCGTTGCCACCGTCGGTAGCACCGGAGCCAGAATCGGCTCCGCCGGCCGGTGCAGACGAAGCGCCAGGTACACCTTCGCCAGCAGCCTGTGCAGCTCCCTGACTGGGTCGATCTCCGCTACCCCGAGAGGTCATCTGTTCGCGGATGCGACGTCGCGAGGTCTCGAGGGCCTCTTGCTGAATCACTTCGGCGCGTAGCTCCGGCGGCAGGGCATCAAGGAATTCGGGGGCAATCGAGGTCGGCTGTGGAAGATTGCTGGTCGCTTCGGCCGCACGACGCTCGCGGAAATGCTGGTTGAGCACCTCTTCACGCAGGTCGTCCGGAAGCGCTTCAAGGAACGTCGGATCGATCCCTGTGTCAGAGATGTCAATCTCCTCGCCATTGATTGAGATGGTCGTGCGCGTAGCTTCCGTAGAACTCTGTGCTTGGGTGTTGCTGGACGCAGTAGAGGCAGTCGCCTCGGACGGTTGCGCTGTTGACGAGCGGGTCGGAGCGGGTTCGGCATCCGCCATCTCGACATCGTCAGCAACCACAGCAGTCGAATCAGGCGCAGACTCGGAAGCAGTAGCATTGGTGGTGGCGGCGGCGGAGACCGCAGAAGCAGCGATCGCGTCAGTGGCATCCGGAGAAATCTCTGCATTTTCTCCTCGAGGGGCTGCAACAGGCGCAGCCGACCCCGAAGCGCCGCAGGTTTGTCTCTCGCGCGCAGCTTCGTCGTCTGCCAGCATCTGTCTTGCACGCTCCTCGCCTTGACGCAGCCTCTCGCGAGCCTCCTCGAGCTCTTGCTCGGTACGTTCCTTGCCTTCACGCAAGCGCTTGAGCTCAGCCTCGGCCGACTCACGCGTCTTCTTGGCCTGCTCGAGCGCTTTGCGGTCCTCTTCGAGTTGCCGTCGCGTCTCGAGACGATTCTTTCTGAAGCCAGGCAGCAGCGCGTTGACGAGATGAGCGCGCATCTTTGAAGTGCGCTCGCTGGACACGGTAGAAGAAGGCAGTAGGATGAGCGCCTCTTCGGACCACCTCGTGAGCGTGGGCATGGGCGTGAACGATTGAGCGAGAGTGACAGGATCGTTCATGGCAGCCGCTTGCCTGCTTGTGGCAGCGCGTTGCATTTCGCCACCGAGGACAGTTTGGCCATGTTGAGTATGGCTGTAATGATGGTGATGGTGGTGGTTGTGGTGACCTCCGCGACCACCGCGGCCGCCCACATCGATGCTGTCGATACGCATACGACCACCGTCGCCGAGCTCGATGCGGATGCCTTGGTTGGCGACGCCGCCTCGAGCCAGAAGGTTCTCGAGGAATTGCAGCGCACCTTCGCCAACAAATTCTTCCACGGACTGCGCCCAGTCAGCATATCCAGAAGGGAGCTGTCCACCGGCAGAGCCGCGGCGAGGACCTCGTCCTGCGTGATGGCTGGCGTCTGCGTCGGACTGATCGACCAGCAAAGGATGCGTCGAGATCTCATCGGACGGCGGCGCCGTGCGACGAGGTGCCATCATCGAGTCAAAGTCGAGCAGGTTGCGTCGACGGTGACCGCCCGTACCACTGCCCATATTGGCGAGAGCGTTGGGAAGGAAGAAGTTGGGCGGCAAGAGGCCAGCCGCTCGGGGACGGTCGACCGAGACGCCAGAGCCAGGCATACGAGGATCCGTGACGCTGGTCCAACCCCAGTTGGCCCCGAAGCGGTCATCCACGGGAGCGTGGTACTCTTCGGCAAGCTCGAGCTGCGACATATCGTCTCGGTCCATGCCACCGTCGAAGGAATCCTCTTCGAGCATCTCGATCTCTTCGTCGTCCATGATGGTTTCACCGACATCACCATCCATCAGGGCGGCGTCGTCGCCGTCCTCAAATTCCTCTGGAATCGCAGGCATGCCGTCCACGCCGTCTTCAAAGACGAAGTCGAGCGTCTCCTCATCCTCATCGTCCAGATCACTGTCACCCTCGTCCTCGTCGTCCTCGTCGGTCCACTCGTCCTCTTCATCGATGACGCTGGGATCGTCGTGGTGACTACCGTGGCCGTGCGAATGAGTGCGTCCGTCATCGTCCAAGTCAGAGTCCTCGTCGCTCGAGCTGTCCATGTCGGTATCGGAGTCGGTGATCTCCATGATGTGTGGACCGTCACCGTCCATACCCTCGAGCTCCTCGTCGGTCGACAACTCGCTGCCGGTCTCCGAGTCAAAGTCCTCCATCTCCATATCCTCGTCGTCGTCCATCTCTTCATCCGACATCTCGTCATCTTCCAACCCTGTCTCCATCTCACCCGTGTGCATGCCGAGCGAAGAATTGCGATAAAAGTCGGGAGTCTCTTCGCGTTCGATGTCCTGGTCGTCTTCGTCATCGTCATCAAACGCCTCCTCCATGTCGTAGTCGGAAGAGTAATCGGTGTCGTCTTCAGACTCGTCAATGACGGCACGGGTGCTGTTCTTGTCCTTGGCCTTGCCCATTCGGATCGCGACCTTGGTCAAGTGCTCGAGCGGACGCAAGATGGCTTCGAGCAGAGACTTGACCGTGGGGAGGTTAAGATCGACGTCAGCAATGGCGCTGGTGAGCACGGTAACAAAGTTCTTTTCGAGCATCGTCTTGGCCATGTGAAGCGTGAGATCTTCGGTCTGCTTGCCGCCGGTGCTGTTGGGACGAGCGATCAGCAATCGGTAGCAGAGGTCGCTGAGGGCGTACAAGCGGCCGTAGCGCACTTCGATGGGTTCAGACGACGAAGCAGCTTCCTTGATGGAGCGTGCGATGGCATCGAGTACGGTCTTGCGCACCGCTATCAAATCGATCGGCACTTCCTTGACATCGATGTGCAAGCTGACATCGGCAGAGAGAGCTACGAGGACCGACATGGCCCAGTTGGACAGAGTCATCTTCCTGCGCAGCTGACTGCTGTCGTACGAGCTGAGGAAGCCAGCAGGAACGAGCTCCGTCAAGAAGGTGCTCAGTATGCCAGCACGCGAGCGCGTCGCGTCTTTGCCACCAGGCGTTCCGGGTGCAAAGGCGACGCTACCAGTCGCACTAGCAGCCGGGGTCGATACGGGCGTACCGACCACGCCGGCAGCCGCAGCGAAGAGACGCTTCTTGTTAAAGTTGACAAAGGACGTCTTGCACGAAGAGTACGATGAGAGAAGCTCGGTGAGGCACTGCATGAGAAATGAAGAGTAAAAGAAGGCGATGTCATCTTGCTTTTCTTCTTCCGTCTTCTCTAGCGATTGACCCGACGACGCGTTGGGATCTGCCTCTGCAGAGGCGCCATGCGACGCATCGATACCAGTGCCACGGGCCTCGACTGGGGCGACCGCGTTCGAAGAGGCACTGCTCTGCACGCCTGTCGACGACTGAGACTTTCTGCCCGTGCTTTTGAGGAGCTCAGTCAAGAGGTATCCCATCAACCCGTCAACCTCTTCGGACGGCGCATTGGTAGCGCACGCTTGAGCCGCTGTCTTGAAGAAGGCAGGCTCGTCTGCTGTCTTATCAGTTGCACCATCCACTGTCGGTCCCGCCGGTCCCGCCTCCATCGGATCGTCGCCAAGACGCAAGCTGGCCAGACTGGCCTGCCCGTTGCCCGCAAGATCTGAGGGCGACTCTTTTGCAGCTGCATCTGCCGCGCTCGTTTCCTGCAGCAGCTTGACGTGACCACTGCCCTTGGTTGGCGAGTATTCCGTCATCTCGACCTTGGCCGCCGCCGCCTCGAGGAAGATATCTGGATCACGCAAGATTGCGCAATCCAGCTGACGCACAAGGGTCGAAGTGTCGCTGGTCTTGTTGCGCGACTGCGCCACGAGGCTGTGGATCTCTTGAGCCACCACCGTTGCCAACGTCTGACTATCTTCGACAATGTGCCGGAGCACGATCGCCACAAATGGTTGGCAACCCGAGACGTGTTTGGGCTCCAACACACGGAAGGGCTCAAAGATCAGGCGAACACCGCCTTCGCGGGCGAAGCGGGCTGCATAAGAGTGGCTGCGCGTCAGGACGGTGAGCAGGCGGAAGGCAGCAAGGAGATCGTTCCTTTCAAGCGACGTGGCTTCGCGGAAAATTTGTAGAGCAAAGTGGAACAGGGAGTCCGAGATGGGCACCGAGCCAACACGCACACGAGGCAAGGCAGGCTTGTCCGTGGCGGAACCCGTGGCGGAAGTAGTGCTGTCACTGGTTGTAGCCTCGGCTGAGTTGGCGTTGGATCCAGCGGTCGCACCGGTTGGACTCGAATTTGCATCCACTGGAGCATCAAGCATGGCGTCGTCCGGCTTGACCTCTGCAATGTCCTCAGAGAAGCCGAGGACGCCGACCAGGGCGAGGATCAGCGATGCAAGCCATTTGGGCGCTTTGGCCGGTTGCGTCGATGACGTAGACTCGGTCTGGGCGGCGGCGCCTTGCGAGGTTGTCGCAGCGATGCTTGTGCCTTCAAATGTGGATGAACAAGAGCCATAGAGCTGGATGAGTCCCTCGAGCGACCTCAGAACTGTGGTGGCCACGTCACGGTCGAGCTTCTTGAAGATCTGCTCGTCATGCAAAACAAGGGCAAGCAGCTGCATGCGCAGAGCGATGAAATCGGCCTTGGTGCCAAAGGCGGCCGAAGCTTCGGAATCGATCACCTTGACGAGCATTTCGATGCGTCCTACCGCCTGAGCTCGGTCTGATGCCTGCAGCATGATGGCAGACTTGACCTCAAACACCAATGCCGGATGGCGATCGGCCAATTCGAGGCCTCGTTCGACAAGGGAGGCCCGCAGCACCGTTCGATGCTTATCCAGGTCCGCCTTCATCTTGGCCACTTTGTCGGCGTCCATGGTATCGTCTGCTTCGGGTTTCTTGTCGCTGACCGAATTTGCTGCTTCATTGCTTGCTGTGGCGGCATCTGTCATTGTTGCATCCGGCATGCCTTCGCCAGCTGCGGCTGGCTCGTCACGGGCGTTGAAGGACTCGTCTTGGTCCACCCATTCGTCAGCGTCGTCGTCTGTAGCTGGAGCAGCCGGAGCAGCTACATCAGAAACACTATCAGATGGCTGTGCCGTCAAGTCGCCAGTCCCACGAGCTCCAGCCTGCGCTTCCGTGGCGCCAGAGCCAGAGGTGCTATCGTCATTCCAAGGCTGGTTCGGATTGTTTCGGTAGTCGGCAACAAGATCCTCGTGAGCCAAGAGGTATTCGGTAGCCGCATTGACACTGTTTTGACAGCGAGACAGGGCGTGGCGCGCAGCGTTCTCGGGGAAGCCCATATCGACCAAGGTGCGCACGCGGTCCTCGTTGGGTGCCGCGCGAACGGGCGCGGGAACCACGCGAGGTGCACTGCCAAACGCAAAAGGACTGCGCATGTTGAGCAACGTCGGCATGGATGATTCGAGCGTGCCGGGTGCGGCCGAGGAGCCCGAAGTTATTGAGGACTTCTTCGGAGCAGGTGCAGCCTCATTTTGAGCCTTGAGGATGGTCAACAGGTTCTGCAGCATGAGACGGTTCACCGACGCTGGTAACGAAGGAAGCCACGGCTTGTCCCATACAGACAGTAGCAGCTGCAACACCTTCGAGCGGATCTTGACCAAGTAAGCATGGGGCTCAAAGACGTCCTTACCGCCATCACGGATGAGCTGTGTCGTTTGAGACGAGTCGGTGAGGCCCTTGCAGTGCACGAGCTTGAGCAACAAGCCGAGCGTCACCTTGAGACCGCCGCAGGTATGTCCCAGCTTGATGCCAGCTTCATCGATGTCGGTGGGCGACAGTTCGATGCTGTTGCCATGGCCATTGTAAAAGTGGTCAATCTCGGCGACGTATCGACGAAAGAGATCGAAGAGGGCATCGAGACCGCCCTGCTTGTCCCAGGCTCGCAACATGGCCGGATAGACAACTGGAGAGCCCGGACGCTCGTCGAAGAGGAGGCAGGTCGTCTGGCAGATCATGAGCACGGCGAAAGCAAAGCTGTTGATGCCGTTGCTCGACTCTCTCCACGTGAGATGCTCCTTGAGGAACTTGGCGATCTCGACCGACGCAGAGTACGCCGCAGTCTTGTGTGCCGCATCGACGCTGCGGCGCGGCACCAAGTAGCGGATGGTCTCTTCGAAGAGCGAGGTCAGTGAGGATGGAATTTGCGAAGCGACATAGCGCAGTGCAGCTGCATTCTTCTGCCGTGGATCTTCCTCCTGAGACTGCACAGAGCCCGCTGGTGGAGCAGACTGCTCGACAGTGCCCGCGAGGTCCTGCAAGAGATCGTCGGGAACGCCATGCTGAGGAGTTCGTTGAACCTGTGACGTTTGCGTCGACGACGAGTCCGCCGTGCCGGTGTCCGTTGTTGAGCCAGATGGATCGGCCGTCGTTGGGGAAGTTTGCTGCTGCTGCGAGGCGGTCTGGAGGGAGTGGTTCGCTTTGCCCTCAGCGTCGGTCTTGGGCGTGCCGGAAGACGGAGGCGGCGGCGGCAGCGAGGTCTTGAGTAGCATGTTCTCCCAGGCCAAGGCACGGTGAATTGCACCAAGCTCTTCGATGCTGATGGTGCCGGATGTTTTGCTGGACACGAGCGTTTGCAGAAAGATGGACGGAAGCTTGTGACCCACATAAGTGATGGTGCAGACATCTGTGAAGAGATGAGTGCGGGAGCACAGACCCACGAGCTTGTGGAATGCGAGGTTGGCGCGCTCCGCCTCGGCCCCATCCCGAGGTGCTGCCATCCACAGGAGGCGCGAGACCGTGTTGTCGTAGGTCAAGGAGGCAAACGACTTGTCGGACACGCCAAACAGCGCAGCGACTTCTTCCGAAGCAGTCTTGACGTCCCTGAGCATGGCGATCAAGACAGTGCTGGGGCTGATCTCGGCCATCACACGAACGAGCGTCACGAGCGAGTCGGCAAGCAACGACACGGAAAAGTCGTAAGGGAGGCAGGGCAGCGAGTAGAAACCGAGTAGCTTGTCAAGGCCATCCATCTTGATGAAATCTTTGCAGTGCGAAGTGGTTTGGAAGAGGCCCTCGAGGAAGCGGGCGACGACATCAATGGACGCAATGACGGGGTTCGACTCGAGTTTGGTGATGTCCTCCTTGCGGATCGGATCCGGCTCGTCCGTCACAACATCGGCCAGCGCCACGGAGCGACCGCCCGAGAATCCTTCCAGGGCGGCTGCAGCCGCCTCATCCGCAGCCGCATCGCCGACGGGAAGCAGACCGTAGGCGGCACGCGCCTTGGCCTCCTGTGGCAGGACAAACGTGCGACCCATCTGGTCGATGGCGTCGAGCGAACGCATGATAGATTCCATGACGAGCGGCTTGAGGCTTGGCTGGTGGCGCATGAGTTCGTCGATGGCGGCACCAAACATGTTGGCGTTGTCACGATCTTGGAAGACCTTGCTGTGGCGCTCCGAGGTGAAGAGCGAGAAGAGTTCGGGGATCAGCTGACGAGAATTAAAGAGGTCCAGACCGGCTTGGTTGAGGCAAATGGCTCCGATGGCGTTGGGGATAGCATAGATAACGTCCCAGTGTGCCTCGATATCAGCTTCGATGGCATCGAACAGGACCTCGGGGATCTTGGCTTCCTGCAGAATGGCGAGCGAGGTGGGCTCGTTGTGGACAAAGGTCGATGTGATGCCGATGGCTAGAGCCAAGATCAGCGGACCAAAGATGGAGCGATTGAGGATGATGCGCTTGAGCGAATCGGGCAGCGTGGTGTTGATGAGGTTGCGTAGGCCGTCACCTGTGCCGGTGCCGTTCATCATCTGGCTGATAGACTTGATCATGGCTCGAAGCAGCGAGGATCGGCCAAAGGCGAGACGGCCGTAGAGGTTGTCTGGGCCAGGCTCGCCAAAGACGCTGTCACTCATGCGATCGGCGGAGGCATCTTCAATGTCACGATCCACCTCGGCCTTGATGCGATCGACGACGACATCGAGGCCGCGTGCGTTGCAGAAGAGGTCGAAAGCCTGGGGCACAGCGTAGGTGAGGCTGTCGATGAGACCCATGGCTCGAGAAACAGTGCGCTGCACCATATAGAGGTCCGGATTTGGGATGTTGACGAGATCGACGAGGAGCGGGATGAGACCAGCGCCGACAATGGTGTGGCTCGCGGACGAATTGGTGGCGATGAAGGCGACAAAGCTGAAGATCGAATCGACAAAGTGATCGCTGGATGCGGGGGTGTCTTTGCGAAGATCGTCGATGAGGCTTCGGAGCACGCTGAGGATGATGCCGTGATTGACCGAGGCGTTGACCGAGTTGACCACCACGCTGACCTTGCTACGGTAGCGACCCAGCGTCTCGAGGGCGTAAAAGCCGCTGCTCTGAATGGACATGTCGAGCTTCTGCACGGGATCGACGAGCGCAGCGATGCGCTGGATCAGATCGGGCTCGTAGAGGAAGAGCTGAGTGTTGGCGGTGGATTCGTTGATCACAAGCCCGTAGCTAGCGATGGAGAGCAGACGACAGATGAGCAGCTGTTTGCGAGCCTGCGCATCTTGAAGGCCGAGCGCCAGACGTATGCGTTGAAAGAGTTCGAAGCGCTCCTCGGGTGGGATCTCGTAAGCCTCGACTGCTTTGGCGAGCAAGTCGGCAAGATCGCCATTAGCCGATGTGATCTTCCCGAGATCAACTGTGATCAAGCCTTCGCGACGACCACCAGCGGCAGTAGCAGCAGCAGCAGCAGAGGTCGAGCCGGACTGCGGGGTCGGGCCGCTGTCGTTTCGGTCGTCTGTGCGTGTTGGCGTCACGGGAAGCGTACCGGAAGAGAGCGCTGGAAGCATCGTGGGGCGCTGATCTCTGTTGCGCGAGCGCGTAGGCGTGGAGAGGGACTCGTTGTGGTGACGCTGCAGGTGCTGAGACTGGTGTGGTGAGGCGGTGGTGCGAGCGACGCGGGACGAGTCGGTGGTAGGTTGTGTTGATGAAGATGCGACGGGCTGTGCAGAGGCCAAAGCGTTGCTGTTGGTGGCGGCAGGCCCGCTGCGTCGGAAGAATTGGAAGCGCACATGCGAGAGCTCCGAGGGCATCTTGACGTCGGGCTGAGCCACATCGACGAGCGAGACGCCGTGGTCTCTTGGAGTCCAGATCATGGCCAGCGTGGTAAGACGGTCCTTTGAGATCTGGAACTCGTGTCGAGGATGGTGGCTGTTGTGCTGCTGTGCAGCTCGAAGCACCAGACGAAGAGTAGCCTCGAGCACATCGAGATCGCGCGTGTAGAAGAGCTCGTTGAGATGCTCAAACGAGTTGTAGAGCTTACGGTTGGTGCAGTTCTCGATAAGGAGACGCGAAAAGCGCAAGATGCTGACGACGAGACGCTTTGTGAGTGGCGTGAAGTCATTGGCCTGGATTTTGCTTACCTCGTAGTCGCGGCATACATTCTCGAGGATGGTGTCGAAGCGGTTGAGCACGCCGGTCCAATAGTAGAGATCGCCGCGGGGCCAGCACCATTCGGATATGCTGTCGAGCACGGCAGGCAGCTCATCATCGGACGAGTTTGTGATGCGATCCTGCAAAGCCAGCACCTCTGGCGCCTGTAAGTGCAAAGCAGATGAAAGTGGGCAATGTGATCGTCAGTGTGTGGTTGCTCTTGGCATATTTCGCCGATACACTTGAGCTCAGACTTACAGCCGGTGCCAGACGCTTGGGCGTCTTTGTGATCTTCATGATGGCGGCTCGGTCGATGGGAACAGCAGACGCTGCGACCCACCAAGTACAAGCTGCTGCGCCAAGCGGACCGACGCCGCGACTCGTGAGTCAAGGGAAAAGACCCTCTGTCGCTATCGAGTTGGATGGGGAAAGGGAGGTGCGGAGATGGAGGTTGGTATCGATCGTCTCACTGCCTTGCTGGTTGAATGGCAGAGCAATGTGTGTGTGAGAGAGAGAGAGAGCGAGAGCGAGAGCGAGACGAGATCGTGATGTTGATGTTTGATAGTGACGGTCGCAAACAAAGCGGCTCAGCAAAGACGAGCATCTCAAAGTGTCAAAGGTCCACTCACTCGCTCTGAAACCACAGCAGCCTGACGCAGCAGGCAGCTCTTCGCGCACTTTTTTTCGCGCACTTTTGCTCTCTCGTTTTCTCATCTGAAGTGCTCTGTGTGAGTTGGGCGTGTGTGACTTTGAAGAACCGACTTCCGATTCGATTCGATCACGCGCCTCCACTCATGAGAAAGCGCTGTGCTGTTACGATATTTCACACACGCACGCACAGAGGCTTGGCTTTGTCCTCACTTCACTTGCGACTCAGCTTGAAGGATAAAAATGGGAGAGAAAAAAAAATTGCGAAGAAACTCGAGCCCAAAAAAGAAGGGAAAAAAAAAAGCTGAGCAGCGCAGCAACGCACAGTCCACTTTGAACCCTTTCTGGCGCGCATTGAGCTTCTCGTTGGCCTTGTCATCAGAAACGTTTTCTTCAACCACCAAGGTATCAATCGGAGGGTCGATGTCGGAGGAGACCCACTCATAAGTCGGACTCAAGTACGCACCGCAATGTCGCTGGCAGACGCTCTCCTGTCTAGAGCTCAGGCCAACAGCTCCGCCCATGGTGTGTCCTCTGCTTCCTCTGGCCTCGCCAAGGGCGGTCTAGCTGCTTTCTTGGCCAAATCGACAAGCTCTCAGAGCAATATCGTCGCCGCCGCCGTCGCCACCACCACCACCACCACCACCACAACCAACAACAACAACAACAACAACAACAACAACAACAGCAACAGGAACAAGGAGGCGCCATCGCTCATTCAGATCGCCTCGTTTCACCCACAAAGGACCTCACCGCCGGTCAACTATGCCTCGCAGGCGACCACCCAGCTCGTCCGATCCGTACGCTCGTTGCTGTCCGCGAGCCCTCCGAGCTCCCATGCCACGGGTGCTCACCCGCCCCTCCAACAGCTGTACAGCATCACCCAGACCTTGGTCGCCCACTCTTCCACCGAAGCCTTGAACGATCTCTACGACACCGTCAAGATCGAGATCGAACGCGCTGCGGGCAGCTACGCTACAGCGCTTCACAGCTCCGGTTCCGCCAACGAGTCGCTCCCAAGCAACATCACCTGGCTCATGCAGCTCAGATCCATCTGGTCCGACTGGTGCGAGAATGTAGCTCTGGTTCGAGATGTTCTGCTGCCCCTCGACCGCTCTCTCCTCCAGACCGGCGCCTCGGCTGTCCCCGCCAAGCCTGCGTCGAGCGATCTAGAGAATGACCCGGACACCCACCGCCCACTGCCCATCTGGGATCTCGGTCTCGATATCTTTGGTGACCACATCCTGAAGGACACTACACTCTCCAGCATGCTCCTCCGCCGGATCGTTGCTGCTGTCGATGGAGAGCGTAACCAGACCATCTCGTACCGAGACTTGCACACTTCCATCGCCGACATGTTCCGCCAGCTCCAGGCCGAAAAGATGCTCGACAATGCCATCATAAGCGCGACCACCGCATTCTACAAGCAAGAGTCCACAGCAGCCATCGCAAGCTCATCTCCAACCGACTATGTCGAGTATGCGTACCGCCGCATCCAACAAGAAGAGCAGCGCAGCGAGTGGCTCCTGCTAACCGACTCGGGCCGCACCGACAATGTGGCTGCCGCCCGCGAGCAGCTCACCACGCTGCACGCCGACAAGATTCTGGCGGGCCTGTCCGACCAGATCACCTCCAAGCAGCTCGAAGGCCTCGCAAAGATCTACCAGCTCATTCAAAGCATCAATCGACTCCCTGACCTGCGCAACTCATTCGCCGAATACATCAAGACGCACGGTGCCTCCATCGTCAACGACCGCGACAGGGACGACGACATGATCGAAAGGCTGCTCGAGTTCAAGTCGTTCATTGACGCCGTCGTCTCTACCGGTTTCCAGTGCGACCGCGATTTCGTCAATGCCCAGAAGGACAGCTTCGAGGTGTTTGTCAACAAGCGCGAGAACAAACCTGCCGAGCTCATCGCCAAATTCCTCGACGCCAAGTTGCGAAGCGGCAACAAGACCATGACGGACCAGGAGCTCGAACACAACCTCGACGAGGCGTTGATCCTTTTCCGATACACGCACGCCAAGGACATGTTTGAAGAATTTTACAAGCGTCACTTTGCCAAGCGGCTGCTCCTCAACCGTTCCGCCTCTTCGGATGCCGAGCGCAGCATGCTGCTCAAACTCAAAGAAGAGTGCGGCCCCGAGTTTACCGCCAAGCTCGAAACCATGATCAAAGACGTCGACGTTTCCAAGGACCTCATGGACGAATACGAGCGCTTTGCGGCCAAGCAGCGCAAGGAAGGGCAGGCATCGCACGCCGCTTTTGATCTGAGTGTTAGTGTGCTCACCCAGGCGCACTGGCCCACCTATGCCAACATCGAGGTGGTCCTCCCCAACGAGCTCGCTGCTGCCGCCGAGCGGTTTGAAGCCTTCTATCAGAAGCGCAACAGCGGACGTCGGCTGCACTGGCAGCATTCGCTCGGCACGCTCTCGATCACGACGCAGTTTGGCAAGGCTGGCGTCAAGGAGCTTCACGTCAGCACCTTCCAAGCCATCGTGCTGATGCTCTTCAACACGCTCGAGCCGGGTCAGAAGCTCGGCTACGTCGACATTCGCACGCACACAGGACTCAACGACCAGGAGCTCAAGCGCACCCTGCAGAGTCTTGCGTGCGGTCAGATCCCCACGCGTGTGCTTCGTAAGCTGCCACAGGGCAAGGAGGTCAACGACAGCGACGAGTTTACGTTCAACGACCACTTCAAGAACGAACGCCATCGCATCCGCATCAACCAGATCCAGATGAAGGAGACGGCGGAGGAGCAAAAGTCGACCGAGCAGCGCGTGTTTCTCGATCGAGAGCTCATCCTCCAGGCGGCCACGGTACGCGTTCTCAAAGCCAAGAAGACCATCAAGCATTCCGAGCTGATCACCGAGGTGGTGGACCAGATCAAGAGTCGTTTCACCGTGGATGTGGCCGAGATCAAAAAGGTGTTTGAGATCCTGATCGAAAAGGAGTATATGGAGCGGGTAGAAGGTCAGCGAGGAACCTATCGCTACCTTGCTTAGCTGTCTGTTTCTTCACCACGGGCAAAGCGGCTTTGTGTTTTTGTGTCGGTTGAGGACAGACGGATGCACTATGTATGGAGCCGAGAGAATCGGGTGCAAAGGCCAGGGTCGATCGAAGCGATGTAGATCCACTCGACCTTGATTCTTTTGGATCTGCAAATCAGACGCAATCGGCCCTTTTTCCTTCGTGTCGATCGAGTTTTGCTCCAGCGCCTGCGGGTTTCTAATTGTGCTTGAGGCGGATCAAGAATTGGAAAGAGCGGGGCAAACAAGTGTAGGGCAGAACCCAAAAAAAAAGGCCGGGGTTTGCTGGCTGGTGTGGTGCGTGCGGAGCATGCATGGATCGGGCTGTCATTTTCTGCAGACGGGCTTCGAGCCTGTCCAACTCCGCTCGCGCAGTGCGGGCAGATCAGGCACGAGGAATGGAGAAGCACCTAAAAATATATATGTGGAAAAGAAGAAAAAAAGCAAAGGCCGGACGCGAAACACGCAACTTGCGAATGGGGGGAGGAAGGACGAAAAGTGAGCTGATTTTTTCTCCCCCCCTTGTCTTGACGCTTCGATCCCTGTGCACCGTCTTGGTGCTTGTCGCATAGCACAGGGGAGTGGCTGGTGGGGTTTGGGCCTTGTGGCTGCTTTTGTCAGTTGCAGAGAAACAGGGCAATGCTACATTGGTATGCACTGAGGATGCGTTGGGAGGCAGCGTGTTGAAGGAAGCAGCTCGAGTGTCTACCCAAAGCCTCACATCTAGGGCAGCAAAATGTGTCCAGCCACGAGGCGCCTCTTTTAGCGGCATAAGGGTGGTTGCCGTCCACTTCTTTGCTTTTGTTCATTGAACACACTCTCTCTCACTCATAAGCGCTACGAACGCAATCCCAGCATCGGCGAATGAACATCACATTTTGCAGCTCTTTTCCAAACCTCTTAACCCCGTAGGCGTGCATCCTTGTCTTGTCGTATTTGGATCTCCACCGTATCTTGACAAATCACAACACAAAGGGGTCCTCTCCCCTCCCTCCCGTTTGCGTCGATCCTTTGTCTGTGCGGAGCGCGCTTCGGAGCCCGGAAACTTGGGGAGCGCAAAAGAGCTGCGTTGGGGTTGCGTGCCAAGTTGCCCGGTCACATCCATTGTAAACTCAGCACTGGCGCTTTTCGCCTTTTTTGCGGAGCGTTGGAAGCAAACATCAATGCCTGGGAGTGTGTCTTGCTTGGCGAGTCAGCCGAGATGGATCGCAAGCCGCTCGCTTGCAGATCTCGCTGCCTTTTGCTCATTTCCCTTGAGGTGTAGTGTAGTTTCCCATGGTCGCTTCCCCCCCTTGCCAATGTGTGCATGCAGGTTCTCGAGAACATGGCATGATTTCTTTCCACTCTAGCAATCAGAGCCACGCAAGCGACGGCATCGCCGGCATCGTCATTTTCTGTTTTTCGTGCACTGCAACCCGGTCTGTGCTCGGCCTCGGGTCCCGTTCGAAATGCTTTTCAGGTGTGGAGAGTCGCTTGCTGCCATCAAACCAAGTCAAAGCCACTCTGGACAGCTGCAGAAAGAATGCGTCTCACTTTTGAGCATTGTATGGCAGTTCCCAGAAGAATCGCCACGTTTTTGCACAGCGCAGCGGGAAAGTCACCAAACGTTTTTGTGACAAGACTCCAGAGACGGTTATAAACATTCACCAAAACGGCACATCGAGACAAAGACCGGTCCGCCCGTAGTGAGACAGGTCGAAAAGACATGCTCTGGCATGCAGCGAACACTAGCCCAGCTGCGTATGTGAAGTCAGATGATGGACAAAAGCGGGCAAGCAACGTGGGTTCGCCCTTTTTGGTGAGATGGCAAAGAAAAATGAAAGAGCTCGCTTAGCTGCTTCCGCTCCGGAGGAGCAAACAAGAGACTTGGCTGTCGGCATCTGCTTTTTTCGGTTCGCCTCCCTTCTTTCAAGCTCGTCTCCATCCGTCGTTGGAACTCAGGTGATGTTTTGACATCCCTCTCGAATCTCGAGTAAAAGACGTGGGTTAAAGTGCTCAGTTGCCCTTTACTTTTGCGGAGATTCTACATCGCCCTGATATCCCCTTCAGCTGCACGGCGATCGTCGTTCGTTCTTTGACAACTCAGCTGATCGACGTCGCGCACACTGTCGAGGCGTCCCCCCCTACACCATTCCTTGCTCCTTGTTCTCCTGTCTTTTGAAATCTTGGTCGCTGCTTTCCCCCCTTGCCCAACACACTCACCACCTCTCATGTTCTCGCGCTAGCGATGCCCTTGGGACCCTGTTTGTGTGTCAAGCTCTCTTTCGCCATCACACCTTGCTCCACCTTTGCTGCGGGTTTTCGGCCCGAGTATGCCGTCCGGTCTATCTGCATCCCGCTTGCGAGCAAAGTTCCTCGTCCTTTCTCAAGAAGCATTGCCTTGGCTCAGTTCGGCTAAGTGACATTACTCGAAAGTCCGACCCACCCTTTGACCTAAGCTCATGCTTCTCCTCTGCCTTTGGCTGTCCTCCTCCCCAAAAGCTTTGTCCCTACTTCTCGCTTCGGCCTCTCAACCATTCCTAGATCTGCAAACGAGGGAGGAACAAGAATCGTTCTTTCTACGTTCGACGAAAAAGGTTCGATGGATAGGACTCGACCCGTTTCCGCGGATTTTCTGCTGCTGCCCCTGCTCTTGGATCACGGAAGACAGTTAGGGTGAGCCGCTTGCTGGGCTGATCAAGACTGTTTTCTGCATGCAGTGCTCTTCCGCCCAGTTGCCGCTCGCCGAGTTTTTCCTTCCTTACGTCGGTGCATGTAGAGAACAAAGAACACCCGCTCTCATTTGCAATCGAGTCGCCGTGAGATGTTTCTCCAACCTTTCTTTTTCATTCGCGTAAACGCATGAGCTCATCGGATCGGCACCTCCCCCATTGCTTGGCTTGGCCAAGCGGATTTGCACTCCGCCATGAACGGCATTGTTCTTCCTTCGTGACTGTATGGACTCCTCTCACCTGGGACGACTTGACCGGTGTTGAATGAGTGCGATGGATCATTTTGGATGTCTGACGGAAAAAAAAAGACGACTTCATATGCGGAAGTGGACAGGACGACGTGTGGAGAACCGCCTTTCAGACACTTGACCGGCATATGAGCGACTGTGCATGAACCAAGGGACCAAGATCATGTGTTTTGAAGAAAGATATATCCTCCCCACGAGACGGGCCTTACGGAAAACCCTCTAACCACCAGAGAGAGGGAGAGAGAGGAGAGGGCCAAGATGCTGTGATGTTCTAAGCGAAGTTGTGCCCGTCCTCCCATGGTCTCATTGTCTCATTGTCTTGTCGACTAGTAATCTCCGTCCCCCCCATTCCTCCTCCTGCGCCGTGAGACAATCCGAAGTGGCAACCCCCCCCCCCCCCCTTCTCAATCGACTCCAGCCTCACAACTACATAAAGGACCCCCTTTTTCCATCCTCTGCGTCTATACCGTCTTTTCCCCATCCCAAATTTCTTACCGTCCCACACCCTCGACACCTCCTCTCTCTCTCTCTCTTCACAATGCTTACCAAGTACGCCGTCGTTGCTGCCACCGCCGCCGCCGCCGTGGCTGCCGCTCCCGCTCAGAAGCGTGCTGCTCCTGGCCAGGCCGACATTGACGTCGTCATCCTCAACTACGCCCTTACCCTTGAGCACCTCGAGAACGCTTTCTACCGCGACACTCTTGAGACCTACGATGCTGGTGCCTTCCGTGCCGCTGGTTACCCCGACTGGGTTCGTCAGCGATTCGTTGAGATCGGTGGTCACGAGAAGGCGCACGTCGACTTCCTGACCAAGGCTCTCGGTGACCAGGCTACCAAGGAGTGCACTTACGACTTTGGTATCACCGACGTCAAGACCTTTGTCGCCACCGCTGCTCTCCTCGAGGGTATTGGCGAGAGTGCATACCTCGGTGCTGCACAGAACATCACCAATCCTTCAACGCTCACGGCCGCTGGCAGCATCTTGACGGTGGAGTCCAGACATCAAGGATGGGTTGCTTCGTCCGTTCAGAACGGCGATGGTTTCCCCCGCGACACCAGCACCCCGCTCAACTTCAACCAGACCTACTCTCTGGCCGCGCCTCTCATCAAGTCGTGCCCTGACACCAACCCCGCTCTTCCCGTCAAGGCCTTCCCCGCCGCCAAGATTGAGGGCAAGACCTGTGCTGGTAAGCAGGTGACTGTTTCCGGTGACGGTGTTCAGCCCGGCCAGTACGCTGCCTTCCTTGCTGGTCTTAGCGTCTACTACGCCGAGATCGGTGACGGCAACAAGGTGACTGTTCCTCAGGATGTCGGATACGGCCGTATCTACATGGTCGTTACCAAGGTCAACAACTCGATCGCTGATGACCACGTCGTCGCTGGTCCTGCTGTTATCGACATTCCCTTGTCGGCGGCCAAGGCTGAGCAGGTTTACTCCAAGACTCTCTTCCAGTAATCGGTTTTGCTTCTCGAAAACAAAAGGAAAGTTTCAGACGCACACACGCACTTCGTACTTCTTCTCCAGAGTCCGGCATGATAGGCGAGTCAAGGCTTTCGAGTATACACGTTTTCCTTGATCTCGTTCCCCTCTTCGCTGGTCATGTCGTAGCTCTTCGCTTTTTTGCCACATGGTCAGTCGACACTCGATAGAGTTGTCGCTTTTGCACCCTTGCTTTGCCTGAAATTTTAATGTCGTTCTCTAATCGAACAATTTCTCCCATGCCGTATGTCGAGTGTTTGCTGTGTCTGTGGGAATGAAGAGTCAATGGGTATGATATCAAGTCATGAGTCTTGTATGTGCAGAAAAATTGCCGATGAAACTCAGAGCGAAGCAAGTGTACTTGGCTGTGGCCAGTCACTTCACGCACTCTACCCCCTCTCAATCAAGCCTTTTCAGAAGCGAACAACGGGGGCTTGACTGTGAACACACTGTGAAAGATGAATTGATTGATGAAAGTATTCGAAGATGATGCACGGCTTGATTTGTAACGTGCTGCGATGCCACTGACAGCTTGATGATGAGGCGCGAGGGGAAACCATCATCGTTGATGAGGTAGTACTGCCGCTCGACGATGTTTTCGGACCGAAGAGGTACAACCAGTTCGACACCCCTTTAGAGAACAGGGTTGCTAATCGGAGCAACGCCAACGATGGTAAAGCAAGCATACGTCGCGGTGATCAACAGAGCTGTCATCAACGTCACAAAACCCAGAAAACAGAGTCAGCAACATCGCGCCACCATGAGATCCATGCACGCCGCATCTAGACCGAAACTCACCAAGGAAGCTGAGCCCACTGAAGATGGCACCGGCAGCCCGGTTGCTAGGAGTGCCCGAGTAGTAACCGATCGCATAAGGAATACGAGAGAGGACCCAGGTGGCCGAGATGGCGGCAGTGAGCTTTGGGAAGAAGAGGCCGTTGAAGAGGGTAAGGAAGGCGAAGCCGGTAAGGTTCTCGAGGGTGTTTTGGTGAACTCGTTGGGCGCAGCTGTCGCCATCACACCAAGAGCAAGAATGTAGCATGGCCAGCAGGATGCCGAATCAGCATCGATCCAATCCTGAACTAAGAGGGAAGGAGAAGAGCAACTTACTTGAACAGATGAGCCTCGCGATTCTTCTCGGCAACCGCTTTCTCAGCGTAGAGGTAAGGGTAGGGGATCTGAGCAGCTCGGCGTGCGCTACCTGCCTTGACGCCCATCAAAAAGGTTACCCAAACCGCAGAGACAACACACGATACGACATAGCCGTAACCGATGGGCAAGAAGAGGCCCTGGACGGTGCTAGGTTTAGGAGCGAGGAAGTGGTAAAAGGCCGGGATGGAGGCGGTGAGAGCGGGGAGGGCGATGCTTTTCGACATGATGAAGGAAGGGAGCTTGCTGAAAGGAGGTTGGAAAGGAAATTGTGCGGGAGCGAGGATGCGATGGAGGATGCAAGTGAGGGATCAAGTGGATCCTTGGGTGGTGTCGAGCAAGTGGAGACCTTGGCGGCAAAGAAACCATCGCCGAGGAGGGCAAACCCTGAAAAGCAGCTCGGCGTATGGCTATTTGATGTCATTGTGCGGGCCCGATGAGGTGTTGGATACAAGAAATGCACAGCCGATGCAGAGAAGCAAGCGATTGACCAAACACGTGTGTATTGCCGATCGGATGGGTCTGTGCAGCACACAACCCGCGAGAGAGATCATAACCTCGATGACCGACTGTGATCAACGACAAGCAATTCACATTCAGCCGTATGCGAAGCACCACGATACACCTGCTCGGCTTTCTTTCTTGGCGGGAACCGATTGCTTTGGGTTCTTTGGAACGGCTTTTCGGCGCGGAAGCGAGAGCGTTGCTTATCGTAATGAGCTATTTCACAGGTGGCCTGCGAGGACCACTTGGAACAGCGTAGTGTCGCCGTCACTTTCACTGCCGATTCCGATTCAGTGATGGACCGAATCGCTCTCTGGGATGTTTGCGAGACAAGTCGAAAGGCTTGAGTTCACCATCTATCTCCTCCAGAGTTGGGTTAGGAGCTAGACTGTTTAGCGTGATAATCTATTTGACAGACAATGGACCAGCGAGAAGGTGGAAAAGGACTCATTGACACTAGGGCGAGGTACTGGCTCGATGTGTTTGCCGCTCAAGCCGATAGTACGTTGGAAAGAGAACCAATTGATCAGGTTTTCAAGACTCGCCGCTTTCGTCATCAGTTTGGCGCTTGGTAGCAACTTACGACGTGTCTCACGATCAAGGTCCGCCATGGCGTATCCTGTGCTGTACCGCGCGCGTGGCTTGATAGTTTCACCAGGCGGGACGCAGGATGGGCCAAGATCTTCTGGCATGTGGCTGACTTGGGTTGAACTCAACCCGCGAGTCATGACCATGTCTCGAGAAAACAGCTGCTGGACCCTGCATTCCCCCACCGCTCCGCGATTGTTCACACGGCTGCAGTGTGGTACTGTACTGTACCTGTACAGTACAATACCCACCGCCATTTCCCTCGCCGCTCCTTTGCACGTCCCGCTTTTGTCCAACATCAACCACCTTCGGAGCACGGTCTCACTGGATGGCAACCATTGACGCTGGCTCTGGTCTTCATTGCCTCATCAACCAACCCGCTGTCGGTCCCTTCCTCTCTCCACAACATCGATCGCGCCTCTCTTATCTTTCGTATTTCATCCTAGACCGACTCAGCTCCCCCCCTCTATCCCTCGATACTTAGATTGCCATCGAGCAACGGTGCTCTTCGACCTCCCGACTGCTCCATCTCGTGTCACGCTCTATTCGCTACACTACTTGGGATCACACCCGCAACCCTACATAAAACCCGACCTTGATGCCATTCTACCACCGCAAAAGCAGACTTACTCCACCGTTCTAGGATCGGTCTCTCACCTTCCGTTCGCGCTCGTGGCATGCAACGACCCCATCAGTCGCTTTACGTTGTCGGTTTTGCCCCACACCCTCTTTCACATCTGAACCAGATAAATTAGACAACAGAAACATTCGCGAGGATGGTCTGCTTCCGAGGATCTCTCGCTCCATCGCGAACCGTACGCCGTATCCGAGCCATCTGCACCAACGTCTCTCTGTATATCGAATCTTTTCTCTGCTACCTTCACACCATTTTATACTTTTTCTTGTTTCACACCTACGAGAAAGCCCCTCGTGCCTGGTGGGACTCCGACAAAGCCTCCGCCGTCGTCATCTACGCTCCCCACAACGATGCTGTGGCCCGGTACGTTGCTCTTCGCCTTTCGTCCGGTTCACCTTCCAGCTTTGCTCTCAAGGACGTCGGACCTACGGCTCGCAATCCTCGTGCTCCGTATACCTGCTTTGTCCTGCATGGCGATCCGGAACAGTTCTCCATCACGGTAGCCCAGTGGGCGGCCAAGAAGGCTAGGATTGAAAAAGCACTCCTCAAGCAGACGAATGGAGGCAAGCCGGCTTCGTCGCATTCCAGTCCGCCTTCTTCGCCGACGTCGTCTGCTCCTGCGTACGACGCGGAGTCGACTCGAGACGAAAGCGTAGCGGCGCCTTCGCACCCTGATTCCCCCGCTGCTACTGGTTCTACTTTCCAGGCAAGACGCAGCGATGGTGGTCGCGATGAAACTCCACGCGCCAACAGGACGCGTCCCAGACCACCTCCTATCCGTATAGGTGCAGGTTTGAGGCGCAGATCGCGCAGCTGGTCCAGCTGGGCTGCACCTGAGCTGATCGGCTACGGTGTAGACATGCTCAAAGGCTGGATGCCTGGAAGGAGTGGACCCAAGACGACTCCTTCCGGCACCATCATCCCGATCATGGCTGACGTTCAAACGGCAGACGGACTAGCCATGGTCAATTCGACCATTTCGGCGTATTGCAGTTCGCATGATCTTTTGCTTAGCGGCGTCATCCTGATTCCTTCAGTGCTGTGCCCGCGCAACGTACCGCTTACTCGAAGTACGGCTTCTGCGTCGTCGTCGAGGATCGAGATGCCCAAGACTCCCGGCAGCGCGTACAGCGATGTTGATCCTTTTACGCTCAGTAATCGCGATGTGTGGGGCGAGTTGCGCGCATCGCCTTCCGGTCGTTCGGCGCCGGGATCGACGGGCGGTGCGGCGCATCCTGGTCCACGCGATCCGTTCGGTCTAGCACCGGCGTTCAGAGAGACGGATCTAGGGGCTTCCGTAGAATCCTCCTCATCCTCGTCCCAGTTCAACTCGCACGCTTCACCTCCGCTCTCACCTGCAAGCTCGCGCATCGTCCGGGCGCAAGACGACGAGCAGGTAGCACTGCAAAGTGCGCTCTCGACCGACGTTGTACAGTCGAGAGCGCTGATCAATGTTCTCTTCCCTGCGTTGAAGAGGGATAAGGGAAGGATCGTGGGTCTTGTGCCATGTGGATATGGAGTGGATCTGCCTCAGGATCCGGATACGCTGTCCTTGCAGTCGATGCCGCCTAGAACGAGTTCGAGCGGCAAATCGCGCGATCGATCCTTGTCGTCGGCTTCTTCGGCGACGGGCGATCCGCCCATCCTTCGCATCTGGCCGAGCTCGGTGGTCAATACGATTCGAGACACACTGCGAACGCAGTACCGCGAGCTCGAGTTTGAGTATCGTCGACGCGGCGGTGGAGCGCATCTCGTCGACGTGTCGATGATCGAGACGAGCGCGTTGGTTCAGTTGCCACAAACGCGTTTGAAAAAGGTGGTCAAGTGGAACGAGTCTGTTCGATACTTTACGCCTAGTCGTCCACGGTGGGGAGGTCTCGCTACGCGGTACAGGATTTGGGACAATCTTCCGTTTCTCGGTCGGTTTGGCAGATTGAGTCGAGACGATACGTACGACCGAATTTTCCAGCGACGTGGGCTTCCTCCGACTCGGTATGACATGCTTGTACCTGCCGAGTTGCGGCCGTATTTGACTGGGTGGTCGAAACCGTTTGCCGAAGCTCCTAGTACCACGGAGGACGGTGAGCCGTATACGCCTCTGCCGGTACGAGCGCTGCGTCGATTGGTGCGGGTTTTCAAGTGGCTGGAAATGTGTTTGATCCCGTTTGACGATCTTGCCGAACACATTGCGGCCGTATCGTATCCGATTGCGCTCGGCTCTTCGTGTCCGCCCACACCCGGTCCGTCGCAGTCGTTGCTCCATCCATATACGGTTTCGTCCAACCATACGAAAACCCAACGCTCGTATCCCAAACCCATGTATTCCAAAACTTACGACTTTGAAGCCGACGAAACCCCCGATTTCCCCTTCTCCACCGCCTCTTCTGGACCCGCTATCGCACAGATACCCGCCAAAGACCCCATCCGCTTCCCCAGAGTCTATCCCAAGGAACTCGCACATCAAGATCCAACCCCCCTATTCGAAGCCATCCGTTGTGCCTTGATCAGCTACCATCCGAGAAGCGTCTACTACCCGGCACTCTCCGCCTGGATCGAAAGCTGGATCCACGGTCTGGCTCCGTGGGTGCACGACGAGTTGAAGAGCGCCCTCGCACGGTATCTGTCGCTCTATGCGAGGGAGGATGGTGCGATTGTGCAGGGTTGATGCGGGAGTTTGCAAGAACATGTTGCTTGCTGGCAAGATCACGTATACATATGCATCACACACAGCCTGGCCAGAAACGATCCTTGAACAGAAGCTATTTTTTTGTTATCGAAATGCGTAACCCAACAGAGAGCGGTGAAAGCCAAAACACAACTGAGGAAAACCATGGGTGCGAAATCGCTTTTGCATCTGTTACAGATCATCCAGATCCGAATCGTCCTCCTCCTCGTCCTCCTTGACAGCCTGCTTCTTGGCCCCATTGCCGTTCGCCTTGGCTTTGGGCTCCTCATCTTCTTCGTCGTCGTCATCCGAGTCCTCGTCCGACTCGGAATCCGCCTGCTCCAACCACTCGAGGAAGGGCGCAGCGGCACGCCTCACCTTCTTGGAGGTATCCTTGTCGACGTACTTCTTGCTAACGTGTGTGCCCCAGTTCTTGACAAACTCTTCGTCGAGCACGTCAATCTGGTAGAGCGCCATGAGGATCTTGGGCACGCCGTTGGGCACGAGTGAAGGGTACTGGATGCCCGCGAGACGCTCAAACCCGCCGAGCATGGCTTTTTGGTGCTTCTCCGAGTCTCCGACCATCTTGGCGAGGACGGCGCCGTACTTTTGGATCTCCTTGGCCACGTCTTCGGTAAAGAGAGCTTGGGCGAGCACTTGAACGGTCTTGTGTTTCTTTTCGATGCCAAGCTCCTGCGCCTTTTTGTAAACTTCGGCGGGCGAGCATTCGCGGTCCTCTTCGCCGCCTTTACGGTTGGCCTGGAGCCACTGGCCAAACTGGGTGTATGGGCTGTCTTCGTCTTCGTCCTCATCGTCGTCGCCGAGAACGAGCGACGACTTGACGCCGCCTTCCAATGCCTTGACACGGGCAGCGACGGCGGCTTCGGAGGTGTCGACGGACCAGTCGTCATCGACGTTGCCGCGCTGCTCGGCGGTGGGGATTTCGGCGGCCTCAGCCTTGATACGCTTGGTGAGTTCGTCGTCGGATCCAGCATCACCAGCGTCCTGACCGGCCGCCTTGCCTGCGCCCTTGGCACCCTTGACACGCTTGGGAGGCGGATGCTTGACGATAAAGGTGGTAAGCTTGTGCTTCATGTCGACGCCGGTGCGCTTACCGCAGGCCTTGCAGTTGCGGAGAATGTCGCCGTCTTTGAGGATCTTGAGGTCGGTTTCAGGGTTCTTGCAGTCTCCGCAAAGGACAAACTTGTCGATGAATCCATCGAGAAGCTCTCGAAGACGGTCGGCATCGTGAGCGCCGTTGACGATGTAACGGTCGTTCTTCTCGTCGAAGGAGGTCTGGGCACCAAGCTCACAGCCGAAGAACTTGGTCGGGTAGGTCGGGGGACGGCTGAGAGAGCGAGCGATGTCGGACATGTTGGGGATGACGGTCTTGATACCGTTGCCCTTGCCTTCGATCTTGGTCTGGAGGAGAGGCATGCGGTATCGGTAAAACTTGTCGTCGACGTCGCGACGAATGTTGACCACAGACATGATGGCGGAGGAAGAATTGGGGGGGGGGGGCTTGCTTAGCTTAGGAAGATGATTTTCGAAGTAGTTGTATCAAGTACAGCTACGATGCAAAACCGAATAGGGCGGTTTTTGTCTGCGAGCAAAGGGCGAGTTGACAGATGGACGAGTTATGGTGGAGAACAAGAGAGACATAAAAACTACGGTTTTGTGTCGGTGGTGCTGGTCTCTGGTAGGGGGAAACAGGGTTGAACAGAAGAGTCACTCGACTGGACGAGAAGCGGTTGTGCTGTTGGTGCTTAAAGTGGTTTGACTGCGTTGGGATGGTAGTCGACTGGTGGCGAATGGTCGCAAGTAGGTGACGACGGTGAGTGCGAGTGGTGCAATGCGACGGAGCAGTCTGCAGTAAGGTAGGTGGGGTAATAAGGTTGGTGGTGTAAGGCCAAGGTGATGGCGATGGTTGAGCCCCACCAAAGACACGCAGAAACAGCTTTGCAGACGGAATCTTGCTCACGACTCAGCCTCTGCGGCGCTCTCTGCTGCTGCTGCTGCTGCTGCTGCTGCTGCTGCCAGACAGCAGTCAAAAAAAATCGAGACCAAAAAAAAAAAAAAAAAAAGAGTTCGGCCGCTTCCTCTTTGTTTGCATCAGAATGGCAGAGCGAATCGGGCATAGGATCGAATCGGGAGATTGTAGCCCATGTCGACCAAGACCGATCTCACATTGGGCTGATCTTTCGTGTTAGACGACGAGGGTTGAGGGTCTAGACACTCCAGTGCAAGTCAAGCGGGCTTGAAATGACTCAAATCTTGCGCCTCGCATGGGCTCTCGATTGCTCTTCAAAGCGTGGTGGCTCGAGTTGAGCTTCAGATGTTCAGACGACTGTCAAAAGAGGATCGGTCATTGGTGCTGCTTAGTCGGAGCACACACATACACACACAGACACGGAAGCGAATCTGATGATGAAGCCGATGATCATGATGGCGAGCATAGCCTTGAAAACTTTGTTTCACCAACTTTGACGGCACTAGCCCGACCTCTTACTGTACACTGGGATTTCTGGCAATTTCTCCGTGTGTGTGTGTGTGAATTTGAGCTTTCAGACCAAACGAGGGCGTCTCGCGCGGCGATAAGTTAACTAATGCAGGTTCGAGGTGCTTACGCATGAGATCCGTCACTGAGGAGCGACTCGCAAAAAAAGCAAAACTCAACCGGGTCGATTTGGGCCCGGCTTGCCGTTGGTTAGTAAGAGTCACACAGTCACAAACGCGCATATACTGACTGTACTGTATGTACAGTAGTAGCCCACAGACAACTCAAACCCCGCATCTCTCTCCACTCGCCCTTGCCACTTTCAACATTCGTCGCTTTCTCTCTTTGCTCGTCATCACCATCATCTGCATTCACCTCAACAACAACAACAACAACAACAACAACAACAACAACAACAACAACAACAACAACAACAACCACCACCACCACCACCAATACTATCTTCTGTATCATTCGTCAACACGATCACCCACCTGCTTCACCTGCTTTCGACACACTCTCCCAATTCGCTCCTCGCTCCTACACCGGTAGATCTCGACACACTCCCACAACCTCCACCACGATCCGAGCTCCTCGACCTTCAACATGAACCCCAGCATCTCCATTCCAGATCGTCTGCCCGTGTTGCCACTTCCCTATCCACTCGTTCTGCATCCCAACCTCCTCCTCTCGATCAACATCTCTTATGCACACTCGCTCAGCCTCCTCAAGGCTGCCCTTCAGTACTCGGCGCTCAAGGATGGCGTCGAGTCCAACAACGATGCGGCCCCTTCACCGTCTCGCCAAGTAGGCCGCTCGCGTCTCGACTCAAACAAGCCCATCATAATTGCCTGCGTACCCACCATGATCGCTCCCAAGGGCACCGCTTCCGCCGACAAGCCAGCATCCCGCGCAACCAACCCAGCCCTGCCCACCGACTCCAACGCACGCAACCCCACCTCGCCCGAAGACAACAACACTCGCATCCGCATCAACGACCTCTACGACTGGGGTTGCGCTGCTCGTCTCATGCGTCTCGTCCGCAACCCTCAGACACAGACATGTACCCTCCTCGTCTCCGGTCTCACCCGTGTCCGCATCGATCGATGGCTCTCCATCCGAGCGCCTCTCACTGCTACCACCATCGACCCCAAGACCAACCTCGCCTTCCCCGATGTGCCCATCCCGCTCGCTACCGTCACTGCCTTTGTCGACGAAGAGTCCTGGCCCACTTTCCCAGAAGCTTCTCCCGGCGATATCGACCTTGTCGTCAGACTCAAAAAGGCCTCTGCACAGTTGATCGAAGCCATTGCGCAGCTTAACCCGCCCACCGATGGCTCTACCCACGCTCCATCACCCATCATAGGGCCCGCACTGCCTCTCCTCCCCGCCAGCCTGCTCAAGAAACTCCGTGGCTTCATGCAGGACTGCCGCGAGTCTCAGGCAGCGCTCCTCGCCGACATTGTCGTCGGTACCCTCGGTGGTGCTTGCGAGTGGTCCGACCGCGTCGCAATCCTCGGCGATTGGGACCAGCGCGAGCGAGTCCGTCACTCGGTCGACCTCATTCAGAACGGCGTCAAGCGGGTCAAGCTGGCACGCGAGCTCCTCACCACCCTCTCGTCCCCCCTCAATCCCAGCAACAAGGAGACTCTCATTCGCTCCCAGCTCGAAGCTCTGCTCAACCAGCTTGCTGCCCTCAACCAAGGTGTAGCCGCACGCATCTCGGCCATCACCAACAACACGGGCGACAAGGACGATGTTAAGACAAACGGCGGCATCATCATCCGCCCATCTTCTTCTCGCAACAACACCAACAATGACAACGCAAACGTGCCCATCGTCACCGGACCTCTCGGCGGTCGACGCGGCGGCAAACCTGGCATCAAGGGCATGCCTGGCGCTAGCATTCCCGGTTCCAACGGAGGCGATGACGACGAGGATGAAGTCGCCGAGCTGGCAAGGAAGCTCGAACAAGCTCGCCTCAGTGCAGAAGCACGCAAGGCTTGCGACAAGGAGCTCAAGCGTCTCTCGCGCATCCCACAGCAGAGTGTCGAACGAGGCGTTGTCATCACCTATCTCGAAATAATGGCCGAACTGCCATGGGAAAAGATTAGTGCCGATGTCGAACCCGCCCGCAACTCACAGGACAAGGCCCTCGCTCTACACGAAAAGAGCACGGCCGCCTCTGCCCCGGAAGAGGGCATCGTCGATCGTGCTCGACGAATCCTCGATGCGGATCACTACGGTCTCGAAAAGGTCAAGAAGCGTCTCATCGAGTATCTTGCCGTGCTTGAGCTCAAGACTAATCAAGCCCGCGAACGCTTCGAGGCTGAAGAGGCCGCAGAGCAAAGGACCAGCCAAGAGCGACACAAGGCTACTCCTTCTGCATCCACCAACGCGGCTGCTGCCGGCGAAAACGACGATGCCGCCATTCCGGCCAACCTCGACGAAGGCGAGGATCTTGTTGCCCGAGAGCAAGGCATCACCAAAGAAGCCATTGAAGAGGAGAAGCGTCGTCGTCGCAACGAGAAGCTGCGCGTGGGCGACAAGGGTCCCATCCTGCTGCTTGTCGGACCTCCAGGCACGGGTAAGACTTCGATCGCCAAGTCGCTCGCCTCGGCTCTTCAGCGTCCATTCACTCGACTCTCGCTCGGTGGTGTACGAGACGAAGCCGAGATCCGCGGTCATCGTCGCACCTATGTCGGAGCAATGCCTGGCTCCATTGTGTCGTCTTTGCGCAAGGTGGGCGTCTCGGATCCCGTCATCTTGCTCGACGAGGTCGACAAGCTCGGAAGCGGCAACGGTCTGCACGGCGACCCCATGGCTGCCATGCTCGAGGTGCTGGACCCCGAGCAGAACCACACGTTCAGCGACCACTACATCAACGTGCCCATCGACCTGAGCCGTGTGCTGTTCATCGCCACAGCCAACTCGCTCGACACCATCTCGCCACCTTTGCTCGATCGTACCGAGGTGATTCACATCTCGGGATACACCCACGACGAAAAGACAGCCATCGCTCGACAGTACCTGCTGCCCAAGCAGATCAAAGCGCAGGGTCTCACACCGGACCAGCTCGTCGTTTCGGACGACGTGCTGCTCAAGGTCGCCATGGGCTACACGCGCGAGGCTGGTGTTCGTACCCTCGAGCGTGAGATTGGTGCGCTGGCGCGAGCCAAGGCGGTCGAGTATTCGCAATCCAAGAAGGGCACGCTCCTAGACGAGCAAGGCAATCCCAAGGAGTACGATCCTGTCGTCCGCGAGGCCGACTTGGAAAGGTATCTGGGACCCGACACGTACGAGCCCGAGGTGGCCGAAGTCAACGCTCGTCCGGGTGTGTCGACGGGTCTGGCGTACTCTGGTTCTGGTAATGGTGGTATTCTGCATATCGAGTCGCTGCTCTTACCCCCCGGCAGCGGCTATCTCAAGCTTACGGGCTCGCTGGGTGATGTGATTCGCGAGTCGGCCGAGCTGGCCTTGTCGTGGGTCAAGGGCAACGCGTTCCAGCTAGGTATTGTGCATTCGCGCGATGCCGAGTTCCCCAAGAACGACATTCATCTTCACTTGCCCTCCGGAGCTATCCCCAAGGACGGGCCCTCGGCGGGTGTAGCCATGACATGCGCGCTGGTGAGTCTGTTTACCAAGACGACCATCTCGCCCTATCTTGCCATGACCGGCGAGGTGACGCTGCGAGGCGTGGTCATGCCTGTCGGAGGTATCCGCGAGAAGCTTACGGCTGCTTCGCGAGCAGGTATTCGCAAGGTGCTGCTGCCCCACCGCAACCGTAAGGACGTGGAAGCGGATCTTCCCAAAAAGGTTCGCGACGAGTTGGAGATCAAGTATGTTAAGACGGTGTGGGAGGCGATGGAGGCGGCGTTTGGTAACAAGCTGTTCGAGAACGCCGCGCTTGCCCTCGAGGCCAATGGTTTCGGTCAGGAGCACGAGGGCATTCGCGAAGGTCGTCGGCTGATGCATGAGATCGAGGATTCTCGTTTGTAGTTGCCCTCCTGGCATCTGTGATTCTCGTTCCAGTTGTTCCGCCCGCCTCTTGTCTTTTTACGTTGTGCTCTGCTTTGTAAATTATGTCTTTGCTACGGAATCTAATCTGATCGTCAAAGGAGAGTTGGGATTGGTCAGTAGGTGATGCTGTCTGCCATCGACAAGCGGTCAAAGCGCTGTTTTTGGCGGCTCAACGATGTCGGGCGTTGACTGCTGAAGATGGCTGACTCCTTGGCTCAAGCTGCTCATGGACAATAAAATTGCATGAATCAAGAAAGCATTGATCGGCGATGAGCTCAGTCAGGAGCAGGGACAGGGTCCGGGCAAATGCAGGGTTCTGGTTGCAAAAAAAGCGACTCAGCAGCTGACCGCTCTGCACTGCCTTCTGTGCTGCGGGGTATCACAATCAAGCCTCGCCTTCACCATCAAGAACATTGCACCGCTGCGCTTTGGATTCCCAAGACAGCACATTGCAAGCAGATCACATCCTGCAGACTGCTGCACCATACGACACCTTGAAGGAACACAGCAGCTAGCGACGTTGCTGGTCAGCCACCAGCAGATTCGGGAACGACCGCCACTCAGGGGCTCGATCTGCAGCGACTCGCGACACTGCTCGTCGTCGGTCAAGATGGTTCATCCGCTGGTGATCACAGCAGCCGCCACTGCAGGCATCGGTGCGGCCGCCGCATTTGAAGTCGCTGTCTTTGGTCCCTGGCGCGAAGAAAACTGGCCCAACGGCTTTGGACAAGGCGTACGCAGCGAACTGCACAAGCTTCGACGAGAATTCGAAGACGCGGTCACCGAGATCCGCGATGATCTCAGAATACTTAGGGAAGGACGGAGACGCGGACGTGGGTATGGCAACGACGATGCACATCACCGGCTGAGCGATGCCGAGCTTGACGATTTTCGCAGAGGTGTCGGTGAAGAGGCGAGCAGCGAGAGTGCGCAGCACGAATTCGAGATGCACGAGCGCCAGGCTTCCGCCTACCGTGAACGACTGCGAGCTTCGATGAGCGAAAGTCTTGCTAGTGGGACCGAAGAGCCGAATACCAGGCTGAGGAGAAGGCGCACGGCAGGCAAGAATGGTACGGAAGGGGGAGCGTCATTGCAGACAAGCAGGATCAACGTACCGGTGATTGATGTGCGCAGATCCACTTCGCCCGAAGCCCCGCACCACAGTGTTGGAGATGCTTCACCGAGTATCGTTGACGAAGCTTCACTTGCTGTCGACTCACGCTTCAACTCTATCAGAAGCGTGAAGGCGCTTGAGGCCCCGAGAAAAGACTCGGGGGGTGGCGATGCTCATAGTGGGGCGGCCAGGAGTGGCCTGCTCGGGCTCGACTTTGGCCAGCAAGCATCGTCGTCTTCGGATAATCAGACGAAGAGAACGACTGTTAGCGACCCGTTTGCTGATATCGTTGACGGTACAGCTTCGTCTTGGCAAGCCTTATTCAGTCGTTCATCGCCAGAGCCATCCAGCGAGACTGAAGCAGACAGGGCCGTAGACGTCTTGTCACGCTCTCGATCACTGTCAGCGTCATTGCCAGAAGCGACGGATGAAGGCCATGTGATCTTGGACACGAACGGTCTGTCGCAGACGCTTTCGGATCAACGACGCTCTTTCAATGATCTACATGCCGAAGCGCACGGTAGCGATACTTGGCACTCGAGCGGGTCTCCCTATCGTTCAAACAGGGCTCTGCACTCTCCTTCGCAGGCGACTACGTCGTTCGGCTCGAGATCCGGGGCGTCGGAAAGCGAGGCTGACTTTGAAGTGATCAGCGACACAGCCGTGTCGGAAGGCAGGTGGCATCACCTCGAGGCGCCTCCTAGCCCTGCCATCTCGAGTGGCAGCGAGCCCGTGGCCGTCGGTGGCATCGACACAGTCTCGGTGATGAGCGAGGGCCAGGAAAGCTGGGCCGAGCTGAGCGAGCCAAGATCGGATGGAGAGGACCTTGCTCAGACAGAGACGGGCGTGCGCTCCCTTGGCAGCTAGGCGTCGTCGTCGTCGCTATCAGCGTTTGCGGGTTCTTGGACCTGTTTGTGCGCTTTCCCATTGCATCATTCCGTATCGTCCTCGTTTCGCACTGCATTTTTTGTCATGTTTCCTGTTCCAACTCATACCCATACACGATTGAATTGAGAAGATGTGCTCGTACACGTGCCCGATATCGACAAGATCGGTTTGTAAGCCGGGGGCGTGCATGCAGATGCGGGTACGAGCGGGCAGACTAAAATATGACGAGCAAGACAAAACAGCGACGCCGCCGACGTGAGAGGAGTGTTTCAGAAATGGATAATACTGCGCCACGTTTCTCCGATCTGTTCCGCCGAATCTCTACAGAAGTATTGACGATGGATTCGATCGTGTGGCGAGACGAGCCTGTTTCGCCTCATCTCAGCAAAAATGTCGAACAGCAGGAAAAGCTGGCAAAGGACAGACGGTATCGATTTTCGGGAAAGCCAAGGCGTCAGTCCCGATACGAGAGATGCTTGCAACCGCCAATTCCGGTCAACGCAAAGGGAAAGACAAAAGTCGCAAGAACGCGCGAAAAGCGGGCTGAACCACGGAGCGGACCGAGAACGTCCCGGCGAAAACAACACTTGTATCGATCTGGCAGACTGACACGTTGTCCTTGGAGTTCGATTATTTTTACCAAACTCTCTCTCTCTCTTTGACGCCCAGCAAGCAGATTCCAGAGACAAGCACCTTCTCTCTCTCTCTCTCCTCCCGCGCGCGCGCTTCGAACACCAAGCAAACATATTGGGCGATCCGCTGTGCGTTGAGCTATGCAGCCAAACCGCTGGAGTATGTCCGACGAAGGCTGTGGTGGGCTGCTGGATGGCAAAAGGCATCTGATTGGGCGTGCAAGAACGCGGAGGATCGACTTTACAGATTTCAGCCAAAGGAGAGGATCTGGAACTGGTTTTTAAACCGGCGATTTGTGTGAGCGTGTGCGCCAAAATTCACTTTGGCCTTCGAGCCACTTGAGCAGTGTTGGCAATACAAACACAGATTCCCGCAAGCGGGTTCAAAAATTTGGCAGACACAGAGAGTGCGCGCGCCCTGCTGCGTTGCTGTGTTGGTGCTGCTGATGCCTTGGCTTGTTTTCCATCCAGCACCTGTGCGCTTGCCTCTCGGTTCCTCTGGCTCTCCCGCTCTCGTTCCCGGTGTTGCTCAGACTTTCATGCACCTCGTTTCGAATTCGCGCACGAACACCAAAAAACAAAAAAAAATGCCACAAATCGCAACCAACACCTCTCTTTCTCTCTTTTGCTCAAGTGTGTCTCTCTCTGTGCGGTGTGGCTGTTCCGTGCGCCATTTGATTTGTTCTCTCACTCGCTCGCTTTGGCCACATTTCGCTTTCGGGTTTTCCTTCTTCTTCCCAAGAGTGTGAGTGTGCAGCAGAGAGACAGGGAGAAGGCAACATTCGCACGTCTCGTCGCATCGCATCGCATCACAGCGCATCGCATCACCTCGCCTTGCCACCACCCCTTTGCCCCTTTTAGCCTCTCTGGCACACGCATCTCGTTGCTCTTTCTTCTTTCCTCTCCACCACCTTTTGTCATACCCTCCTCCGCTTTCACTCCTTTTCCCTCTCCCAAGCGATTCTTTCATCCAGCATGTCGTCGAACGCTACCCTCTCCACGCCCAACAATGGCGCCCAGATCAAGGCTTCGCGCACTCGTGGTGCTTCTCACATTGTAAGTTTTGTTGCTCGCCACAGTCGCTGCACAGTGCTTTTTGTATTCTGACGACCTTCTCTCTTTGTCTCTGTACCTCTTTGCCGCTCAATAGGACTTCAAGTCGGCCACCACCGGTGTAGCTGCCAAGGCTATGCGCAACGAGATCAATGCTCTCGTTTCGGGCATCGATGACCCTGCTGTTCGCAAGGTTCGTATTTTCAATTCCTCCTAGTTCGCCACGGATTGCTGGTTCATCAAGGCGCAGTCAAAGGGATTCAATGCCACATCTTTTGCAAGTGCAGCAGCGGCTCCTTTTGCAGAGTGTGGCTCCCCTTCAGCTACGTTCGGCTCCCAAGCCTTTGCTCAAGACTGCAGTTTGCTTGCAGAGCGCGCCGGAAACAGCGCCGTCCTGCTTCTGCAGCTTGCGAGCAATGTCGCACTATGTATCGGCGAAGGCAAAGCATGCGTTCTGGAACGAAAAAGAGCCGCTGTTCGCCTTGCTGAACCAGATCATGGCCTTCCTCATATTGATAGCAAAGCCTCTGAAGCTGACCCTCGCTTGCCCTTGTCATCCGAATTCCCTCCCACCCTCACACAGGCTTTCGACGCCGAGATGTCCAACTTCTTCACTCTCTTCAACCGCTACCTCTCTGAGAAGGCCAAGGGTGACAAGATGTAAGTGTTCAAACCGCTTAAAAGTTCAGCTCACGCAACCCTCTTCAACAGTCGCTGACCCTGCTTTCCCCCGCCTTCATCTTGCTCAATCACAGCGTCTGGGACAAGATTCAGCCCCCATCGCCCGAGCAGATCACCCCTTACGACCAGCTCCGCAAGGCCACCGACCCTTCCATCCTCAACAAGCTCGCCGTCCTCAAGCTCAACGGTGGCCTCGGTACCACCATGGGCTGCACCGGTCCCAAGTCGGTCATCGAGGTCCGTGAGGGCATGACCTTCCTCGATCTTTCGGTTCGTCAGATCGAGCATCTCAACAGCTCGCACAACGTCAACGTCCCCTTTATCCTCATGAACTCGTTCAACACCGACGACGACACTGCCCGCGTCATCCAGAAGTACGCCAACCACAACGTCGAGATCCTCACCTTCAACCAGTCCCGATACCCGCGTGTCAACAAGGAGTCGCTCCTCCCTTGCCCCCGCTCGGCTACCGACAACAAGAACCTCTGGTACCCTCCCGGTCACGGCGACTTGTTCGACGCCATGAACAACAGCGGTCTCCTCGACCGTCTGATCTCGGCCGGCAAGGAGTACCTCTTTGTCTCGAACGTCGACAACTTGGGTGCCGATGTCGACCTCAACATTTACCAGCACATGATTGACACTCAGGCCGAGTTTATCTCGGAAGTCACTGACAAGACCAAGGCCGACGTCAAGGGTGGTACCCTGATCGACTACGAGGGCACCATTCGTCTTCTCGAGATTGCCCAGGTTCCCTCGGAGCACGTCGAGGACTTCAAGTCGATCAAGAAGTTCAAGATCTTCAACACCAACAACCTCTGGCTCAACTTGCGCGCCGTCAAGCGTGTTCTCGACAACGAGGAGCTCGATCTCGAGATTATTGTCAACAACAAGGCGCTCGAATCCGGCGAAGCCGTCATCCAGCTCGAGACCGCCGTCGGTGCTGCCATCAAGCACTTCCGCGGTGCCAAGGGTGTCAACGTGCCACGATCGCGCTTCCTGCCCGTCAAGTCGTGCTCGGATCTGCTGCTCATCACTTCGGACCTCTACTCGCTTGAGCACGGCAAGCTGGTTATGAACCCGGGTCGCATGTTCTCCCAAACACCCGTGGTCAAGCTCGGTGACACGTTCAAGAAGGTGGCTCAGTTCCAGAAGAGGTTCAAGTCGATTCCGGAAATGATCGAACTCGACCACTTGACAGTTCAGGGTGATGTGGTATTTGGCCGCAACATTACGCTCCGCGGTACCGTGATTATCGTTGCCAACGAGGGCAACAAGATCGAGATTCCCGAGGGCAGTGTTTTGGAGAACAAGTTGATTTCGGGCAACTTGGCTATTATTGATCATTAGATTTCGAACTGTTGGGGCAAAGTTTTTGTGAATTGGATGGTTTGCATTTTACCATGTGCCTCGAATGTGTGCGAGTGTGAGTCAGGGGGTGAGATGACGAGGTGGACCGCTGGGATACGTTGGTCAAGATGACCGGAGTCGGCGTTCTCAGCTACACAAACCAGGTGTGAAGGTCAATGTGTCAAAAGTGCGCAATGGATCGAAGTGGGGGGTGTGTGGTATTACAAAACGGTCAATGTGAGCGTATAGGTCGGGTCAAGCTGTACGCCGTGCAGGGCGGTTTTTGCGGTATGGGCGTTGTGGGGTGTATCAAAGTGGATGGATGCGGACCAGGTAGAGTCATGATGTGTTGGTTCGAGCTTGATGAAGCCGGTTTTTGACGCGAAGAGGGTTTCGAGTATACTCTGGTCGATGGATTGCGGGATGTTTTGTGCGCTGATTACTGTTGAGTCGAGTTTGATTCGTTTCGACTCGTGGTCGTGGTCTTGATTCGACCGCTTGTTCGATGTGGTTTTCGAGGTTTCCAACTGCGCCTGCAACACGGCCTGCTGGCCGACCTCGCTCTTGAGTAACGCTTTCGACTTTTCCCCGCGTGAATAGTCAATCTTGATCGCGTTGCCGTAAAACACAAACCCGTCCAACGCCCGTTTAGCCGCACTCGAGAGCGAAACACTTTCAAATACGATAAACGCCTGTCCGCGCATACCGGGTGCACGTGTCGCAACAACGTCCAAAACCCGGCCGTAGGACGAAAAGAGCGTGTAGAGCTGCTGTCGCAGTTCTGGTTTTTTGATCGACGAGGCAAGGTTCTTGACGTATAGCGTGGGCGAGGGCGGGATGACAGTGGTGGTGGAAGACGAGGCAGCGCCGTTTGATGTTGATGCGGTGGGCATTGTGGGGATTCTTGCGCGGCGTGGGCGGGAAGGGTTAGGATGGGGTTTGGGGAGTTTGTCGGATGCGGTGGTTTGCAAAGGTTGATGACTGCTTGATGAAGAGGTATTGAGCTTCGAAAGGATGAGCGATGGTGATAGCTTGGGTGATGTCGAGACTTGTCTTGAAAGGAAGAGAGGGTGATGCGCCGGGACGCAAGGGTATCAATGGTCTCGAGAATGTGGATGACAAGGGACCTCTGGAACAAGAGAGCTGAGAGAGCTTTTCGTCGAGCGCAATTTTTGGTCGGGAGTCGGAATGCTTGACTGCTTCAAATCTAACAATTCCAAACCTGAAGCAATCTGGCTCCCGTCTTGTTGACGACCATCGACATGTGACTTTACACTAACAAACGCCTATTCACTCGCTCTCTCACTCTCCCTCTTCCACACAGCAACGATCTCTGGAACCTCGAAAACAAAATAAAACCACAAATCAAACATTAACACAGCGTGGATACATCTGAGCCATGGATGCTTTTCTAGTTATCAGCCACCAGACGGATATCATAGGTGACCTCGGTCTGGCTGCCGCTCTTCTTGGCCTCTTGACTTTTGGGAGTAGCAAAGTCGACGGTGAGAGCGCTCTTGTCGGCAAACACGGCATCGGCACCGATATAGTCGCACTTGGAGTCAAAGATCTGCGTGACGAGCTGTTTGTATCCATTTGCCTCGATCAAGAGGTGAATGTGGGCAGGTCGCATGGGACTTCGGTCGAGCAATTTAAGAATGTCACCTGCGCCTCCGTCGTAGGGGATCGGGTAGGCGGTGGGACGCAGACAGCGGAGCGAGTAGTAGCCGTTGGAGTCGGTGGTGAATTTTCCGCGATAGTTAAAGTCGGGTTGATCGGGATCCTGCTGTTCGTAGAGGCCGTTGGGACCGGTATGCCAGACATCGATGAGGGCGCCTACGACGGGTTTGCCTGTAGCTGCGTCGGTGACTTTGCCATGCATGAAGCAGGTTTCGCCGACTTTGCCCTCAGCCGACTTGATGGTGTGGTCGAGCACGATATCGCTTCCGTTGGGATACGACGGCGCACCGGTGCGGTAGAACGGTCCCAAGATGGCCGACTGCGTAGCCTCGACGCCTGAATCAGACTTGTTGACCGATCCAGAAGACGCCTGTGCACGCTCGTACGCCATGCTGTCGACGAGCGACTCGAGACCCAACACGTCCGAGATGAGGATCAGCTCGTTACGTCGATCGTCCGACATCTTACCGGATCGGATAAGCAGATCGCAGGCGCCGAGCCACTCTTCGTTGGTCAGCTGCACTTCGCGCGCAAAGTTGTGCAGATGCTTCATGAGGCTATCGAGAACGAATTTGGCACGCGGGTTGGCATTGGGTCCGGAAACATCCTGGCAGAGCTTGGTGTAAGGGTCGAGTGTGCCGTTGGAGTTGGCAGCGTGGCCGTTGGTGGCGGTCATATTTGTTTTTCTCTTCCTTTGTGTTTTGAAGCGAGGGATAATTGGGATGGTGTGTACAGTGATGTCTTGCTGCAAGTGAGATATGTACGAGAGAAGAGGAGCAGAAAAAGGGGTTCCTTGTGTCCCGCACAGAGTGTAGGAGAGAATGGATGAGGAAGGTTGGCTCGGAAAGCAAAAATTGGGGTATATGTAGCCTATCAGTCCAAGCAAAGAGGGGGGGGGGGGGGCAGAAAGGCGATATCCGAATCGCCAAAAGGAGAATGAAACGGCGCACAAACCAAGCTCTGATGACGATTCGCGAGTTGGTCATCAGACGTTCTGCCTGCTCTGTATAAGTGTGGGGACAAGACCCACTTTCTCCCACGCACGCACGCACCCACAATACACCCATTCACGAGCACCGCACGGATGCCACGGCATGCATGCCCCAAGCAGTTGGACAACCAGTGGGACGGCCAAAGTTCGGCAACGTCCATACACGTCCGAACAGTACGCGGAATTCCAACTTGTGCGAGCGAGCTTGGAAGCAAAGAAAGAAAGAAAAATGCGGGGAAGAAGCCTAAGGCTGCTGCTGCTGCTGCGTTGCCCAGAGGCTAAAATCCGAGGAGCCCGAGGACTTGGTCCGAAGCGCGCTCTGCTTGTCTTGTGATGCACACAGTCAAATCCAAGCGCGCTGATTCGTGCATTTTCCCCGTGTGCCAAGAGATAGAGAGAGCGAGAAAGACCCTTGCAAGGTTGCTTATCTGTGCCGAGCACGGATCAGATCCGAACCTGTCGGTCTTGCTTTGCCGTATAAAAAGAAACGTTGCACTGAGAGCCGGGTGGTGTGGTAGTAATGCTTCATATCAATCGTTGGTGGAGCCGTGTTGGACATATGTTGAATCCAGGCGTGTGCGTGCGAAACGGCCGGGTTGTCGTCGACTCGTTTGCTTGTCCGCTGCAGGTTCGACGCCGTGACAGGCGGCAGCCACCAACGCCTGTTTCCACGTTGCACCGGCACAACTCTAGATAAGACGACAGCAACGAGCGGGGATGCAGCGTGCGAAAAAAAAGTTGCTCTCCGGCAAGCTCAAGCGTTCAACCATGGCCAACAACCAGCGTGGCGGCGGAGCGAATCGAATCGAATCGAATCGAATCGAGTGTCGAATCGGGCCACCATGTGATTTGGGCGAGATTTCCCAAATCTCGGCAATGCTTTTCGATGCTCGATTGCCGGCAAGAGCGGCTTGACTAACACTGGCCTTAGGCGCGCTCGACATCGACTTCCGGCTGTGTCCCCGCAACAAGCGCTCATCAACGGCGTACGTCGGTCGGTGGGCCACACTCTCTCCACCGTCACCAGTAGCATCTCGAACCCAAACGACACATTTGCAGATATGCCGGTCTGCGCACTCCACCTCGTCCAGCTGCACGATGCATCCCCACAACGCATCGATGACTTTCTGCACCTTCTTCTCGACGCCGCTAGCCAACCCGCCGAGTTCGACCTTGTGACGGTTAGTCGAGTCCAAGCACCCATCATTCGCCCTACATTGATCGATCACAAGCTTCTCAACGACACGCTGTGGACGCTCCTTCTCGTCACCAGTGGCGCACAAGCACACGCTCTTCCAGCATCTCTCACATCATCAGTCAAGACGCACTACTCGCTCGTCTCTGGCATCCCGTCCAAAATCGTCAACAACTACGCTAGCATCTCTTCGAACCTTTGTAGTGTTTCACCGCCACCACCGCTGCTTGAAATCAAGTTGGACAACCTGGGCGATGTCATTTCACCGCCCAACAAGAGCGCATCGACCCGCGATGACGGTCAAGATCTCAGCCTGTCGCCCGCTCTTCTCGGGCTGGCAAAACACCTCAACCACAACGTCAAACACCACGGAGCCGTATCGATGCTCAACTTGCTTCACTTCCACACCCACCCAAGCGCCGTCGAGTCGTATCACGAGTACGGACGTCGCTTCGCCACCGTTGCCGGCAAACGAGGTGGTAATGCCAAACTCGTCGGCATCGTCATTGACCCGCTTCAACCACAGCAGATCGACTCGAGAGGCCAACGCAAAAAGCTGGATTGGTGGAACGAATGCACGTTGGTACACTACCCTTCGATCAACCATTTTATCGATATGTCGGTCGACGACGAGTATCAGTACATCAACAGGGAGTATCGGTTGGCTGCGATCAAGGACACTGCCCTTATATGTACCGTCGAAATCGATCTGCAGAAGTACCGGTCCAGGTCTAAGATGTAACACGGGCCATTGCTCACAGCAAACCCAATCGAATCATTACACCTATCCATTGCACATGCAGAGCAGGTTTACACCGAACTCTGCATCTCCCCCACCTGCTGCTGTTGCCTCTGCACCCGCCTCCTAGCTAATCCCTTGAGCGCCCACGAGACGTTTTCGTACACGACAAACGTCACACACGTTCCCGGCAAGATCCTCACCAGATTCGGCACCAGTCCCTTGTAGAACGCCCGTGCCCCTTCCTGCGTCCACGTCAGCCTGATACATGTCGCAATGTCGGGATAGATGTGCGATGTCGCGTGGTTTTGAATCCGACTCCTCACCACTTGGTACGGATACGTCAGCAGGATGGCTGCTACCTTGGATACCCCGGACATGACAATGTACTCGGCGTTGCTGAGCTTGATCATCGACGTGTCGATTTGTGCACCGGCACCGACCTTTCGAGCGGCTACCGAGGTACGCCATTTCTTGAGCTCTTCGTATGCCATAAACTGTATAGCGCCGTTTGAGACGCCAAAGAGCGCCAGTCCAGCGCCCTTGTACCATCCACGGATGCCTTCGGTGCGATAGATCGAGATCAAGCCATGCCACAGTCCGCGGTAGACTTGAGGCGCAGCTCTCGTTGTCGCCCCCGCTGCGGCCGGTTGAGCCAGCGCTGCTGATCGCGGCGTGGTAAACATCCGCGTCTTGACGACCCAGATCGGATTCGTCATGAGAGCCGTGATAGCTCCGCTTTCCGATGCTGCCAACAGATGCTGTCCAGCAGACAGCTTTTTGGGTGCACCTGCCGCCGAACCTTGGCCATCCTCGTTGGCAGACATACGCTCTTTGATCATGGTATACCACAAGAAGTAGAGTCCCCACGATGCCGAGTTGCCAGCCACATTCGGGCTCAGTCCACGATAGAGACCCTTCCAGCCGTCTGCCTTGACAATGTCGTTGAGTGCTCCGATCATGTCGTTGCCAATCTTTCCGCCGAGCGCGTAGTATCTCCAGCCATGGCGGGGTGGTGTGGCGTGTCGAAGCGTACCCGCACCAGCAGCGGCGCGACTGGGAGGCGAATCGGTCGCACGACCTTTGCCCTTGACATCAGCCGTGTTGCCGGACGCAAGCGAAGACAGCGGTGGAGGTGTGCGCTGACGCAACGCAAAGGGTCGAGGTCGAGAAGTATCGACCTGATATTTGGTCTTGATCAAGTCGAGCGGGTTCATACAGACCGTGGCCACTGCTCCGGCTGCGATGCCTCCAAACGCATGGTCGAGAGCAGGTGTTGGGAAGAACGAAGGTGTCGTGGCTGGCACTGCGAGAGTCGAAGTGGCTGCCTGTGAGGCCGCATCACCGTCGACGTTGCCGTTGGCTACGTCTGTGCTGCCGAGCTTGAATCTGGTGCTGTCGATGTCGGAGGCAGGTGAGGATCGCGTCCGTGATGGCCCTGCTTCTGCAGATATTGGGCTCGACATGTTGTATGGGTGGATTTGCGGTTGCTTGTTGAAGATTTGCGCTATTCCATGTCGTGAGTCGTCCTTGGATAGTATCTGGTTTGATGGTGTGAGTATCAACTTCGGATGGGGTGAGGTGGCAAGATGTTTTCCGTTGCAAGAGCACGAGTCAGATAGCCGTGTGGAGAGAGCTTCATTTTCTCTTGTTCGGAAGATTTCGAAGAACGACGAAAATCACATGCAGCCAATCAGAATTGGTTTATGTTAGGTTCATTGCCACACAACCCGTCTGGGCGCAAAAAAAGGTGACGATCCGAGCGTCGTTTGGCAGCCGAACGTCTCTGCTTGGCGACAAGTGGTACGGTATCTGCTCACCATTCTCATGTCCAGGAGAGTGACAGTATCTGCAACAGCATCTCACAGCGGCCGCTCAGCAACACAAGATCAACAGCGACAGCGATCTCACCCGCAAGGCGGTAGCACCCTCTAGAGCCTGCTACAGCGACTTTTGCATGCATCTCAGCTTGCGCGATGCCTTCGACACTCGCACTGCACGCACTAGGCCGTCGTGCCTCGGGCGAGACCGAATCGTCCTCTCTCTTGCCGCTGTGGATCATC
Organism: Ustilago curta; assembly: GCA_928722295.1. Classification (NCBI taxonomy): domain Eukaryota; kingdom Fungi; phylum Basidiomycota; class Ustilaginomycetes; order Ustilaginales; family Ustilaginaceae; genus Ustilago; species Ustilago curta. The sequence goes on along the minus strand of CAKMXH010000019.1, from coordinate 77,495 downwards.
CTTGGTGTAGGTGTAGCTTTGGCCATCGGCTGGTTCGCACTCTCCTCGTGTCTCGGGGACAATGCTCGTGAAGCACTTGCAGAGCGCGTTCGCCGACTCTTTTCTCGCAATCGTAGTGGCGCAGCAGGCTCGTATGGCGGCGGGGCGGGCGGTGCTGGAGGAAGTCGCTCGGCGTATGGAAGGATGCGCGACGACGAGAACGAGGCGTTTGATATCAATGCTGCCGAACACGATCTTTATGATGATTACGATGCACCGAATCAGCCGTATGACCATCACTCTTCGTATCCTCCTCCGTCCGCAGCGGGTCCCAGCGGGGGAGCAAGCTCAAAGTACGATGATGTCGAGGATGATATCTATGATCACCGCCGTCCGTGATATTCGTCCATCTACGTGGCAATGCAAACGGCACGGTCGGGTCACTGCGGATATCCCTTCGTGGCAGCTCGGACGATGACCAAATCTCAAGACGTGTCAACTTTGTTTGGGCGCACAGCAATGCAAGCAGCTTCGGCCATTGCGCTCCATGCAGCACGCTAGTTCGAGCGGTGTCGTCAAAAGCGACTGTTCAAGGCTCGCCCTTCCGATGATGCGGATCTCAGTCAGACACAGTTGACCTCCACCTTACCAAAGGAAGAAAAAAAAGGCAGTCCCGCTGACGCTGACTCAACTCTCAAAGACTGCGTTCTGGTGCCGCTTATTTTTTTGCAGCTTCTGTAACAAACTGGACCCGTGGCTCGCTTGGCCAGCAAGGTCACAGCTCTTCTGACAAAACCCTTTCGAGACCGCATCATCAACCCGACAGACTCAATCGACTGGTGTTCATGCAGTGAATCAGCAGCTGCCAGTCGACGTCGCCTCATATATCGTCGGCAGCGCTGAGCAGCCTTCATCTCCGCACACAATCGTCTTGCAGATTCGTTCCGGCATTCTCGCAGCCACCGTTCACAGTCCGAAACACCACCTTCAATCACGCAAAGACAAGCACACCATGTCGTTCACTTCTGCACCAGCCGATCACACCGCTGCTGAGTATCTGGCTCCCAACAACATGTTCGACCTCACTGGCAAGGTCGCCCTCGTCACCGGAGGAGGCACGGGGATTGGTTTGATGCAGGCTCGTGGTCTGCGTGCTGCCGGCGCCAAGGTGTATATCGTGGGAAGGAGGGGAGAGGTTCTCGATCAGACTGCCAAGCTTCACGGCTCGGACGATCGACCTTTGATTCCGCTCACCGCCGACATCTCGACCAAACAAGGTTGTCTCGCGCTCGCCGACGAGTTCAGCAAGCACGAGGAGAAGCTTGACGTTCTCGTCTCCAACGCCGGCCAGGTGGGTCCCCTCAACGAAGGCTCCACCACCATCGATGCATCGGGCAAGTCGCACCCGGAGCACCGCGAGGAGCGTCTCTCCGCCGAAGAGTTTGCGCGCAAGTCGCTCGAGGACAATACGCCTGACGAATGGGACCGCCTTTTCCGGATCAATGTCTATGCGACCTACTTCCTCAGCCTTGCCTTTTTGCCGCTCCTCTCGAGGGGCACGCAAGCATCCAAGGGTTGGTCGTCGACCATCATCACCACCGGCAGTATCTCGGGCGTCGTCAAGCAGTCCCAGGGTCACATCTCGTACAACGCATCCAAGGCGGCCGTGCATCATGTGACGAGGATGCTCGCCTTTGAAGTGGCAGCTACTACGACGGCCAAGATCCGAATCAACGCTGTCGCACCCGGTACTTATGCATCGCAGATGACGGCCAACGACAAGGACGACGAGACCAACATGTCGAGCTTGAAGGGCAAGATGGATCAGATGTCGTTGCCTGCAGGTCGTCCTGGACGAGAGGAGGATATGGTACAGACTACGCAGTTTCTCGCCAGCTGTCAGTATCTGAACGGTCAGGTCGTTTGCGTCGATGGCGGATATACGCTCACTGAGCCCTGATATGTCTGTCTGTCGCCTACTGTCTCATCGCGCTTTTTCGCAATTGGCAATTCCGATTCAGCTTGTGCTTGCTCAAGACTGAGAGTGGCAGACGCGACATGACATGGGTTTGGCCTGATAAGGAGAAGCCGCTCGAGAGACCAGCTCAAACCCCGCGTTTGGCTGCAATTCGTCTGACAAGCTGAGAACGAGCAGGAGCAATGTCCAGCTCCGGCCAAACCTCGAGTCGAGCAGCAGCCGAGAGCAACAGCAGCGACACCCACACCTGCTTGCTGATTGATCTGTGCGCATTTCAGCTCCTGGTCAGCGAGCCGAACCTGGACTTGCGCTCAGAGACAGCAGCTGACTAGACCACTTTGCCCAGCGCACGCTCCCCTTCGAATCCTGTAACGCGACTACTGTGGCGCTTGCTGCGTATCCCAACAACGCTAAAAAAGTTAATCACGCAAACCTTGACAGGAACTCGGACGCTTGCAACGCGCGTCAGCATGGCAACTCCTGCGCAAAACTCGAGGCTGGTCAAGGTCGATTCGACTCAGCCTTCCTTTCCATGTGTCAGCGGTGATTCTGGCCATGACTTGGGCAGCTCGAGTCTGGACAGACACTCACGCGCAACTGCTGCGCGAGGGCAAAGATGCTGGAAACGGACGCTCCATCGGATCGCTTCCGAACGGCGAACGAGCGCAGTGCGAATAAGTTGGGAGCTGCGCTGCCCCGCCTCGCCTTTTCGTTATAGTCACATACATGTACAAGAGGCGACAATGGTGGGGCTTGATGAGCCTGACGCCACAATGGCCTCTGCTGCCTGGCCCAACGATCCCAAAGTGAGAGAGAGAAGAGGCAGAGCAGCAACAAGAGAAAACTTAGGCAACAAACAGACTTTGGACCCTATTTCTATCAACCACTTTCGTCCGCATGTGCCCTTTTCTCGGCTCAGTCACTCTCGCGCGTCCTCCGACTTGGCGCGGAAGCCCTTTGACCTTTGTCTGTCTTGCTAAGCCTTGGCTTCTCGCCACCGTTGCTATCTCGTCGAGCAACTTGGGCCGAACGACAGTCACACCAGACACTCTTTCCACTGTGACTTTTTCAAGGTGGCGACGCCAACAGAATCTCATAAAAAGGGCCTGATCGGTGATGTTGCAACCTTTCTTCTCTCCCTCCCTTGTTTTTCTTTTTCGCACTCATCACCATCGACGGCGCGGGCCCTCACTTCATCAAGCCGCAGAATCTCTCTCACATCCGCCCACTTTTCGTCTCACAGCCTTGCTCGCCAACTCGACTTACTGGACGTCTCCGAAACCCGTCGTCAGACTCGTCGAGTTGTTTTTCCCGCCGCCTGATTGTCGCAGGGACCAGGTAACAAAAGCCTTGTCGCCGTACCAACGCCCACCAGTCATTTTGCCTGCTGTGCATGCTTTGTTGCGGGACAAGGTTTGGCCTCTGAACACGACTTCGAAAAGGCTTTCATTGGCTGTTAAAGCCAAATCCAGGCCTTGCCACTTTGTGCGCAAACCTGCAACATTCCCACATCTCTTTCGTCCCCACCCCATCCTACTCGGCGCAGCATCGGTTGACCTCGCTTGTGTCTGCGCTCTCGGGGCGAGACGGACCAGCGAATCTTTCAACTCAAATATTCGACCGACCTTACGTTTCTGAAACGAAACGTGCATCTGCTCCACATTCAGCCAGTGGTCCTCCGGTCGCCGAGCGATTTCAGACTCTTCATCCCGCGCTTCCAGCGTATTTGTCTTTCTTGCTCGAATCAGAACGCCTGCAAAAGGTGGTCAACTGCATATATACTCGCGAGTCTCCCACCTGGCGACCGAACCCCATTTCAACCCCGGCCGGAGTGGCACCTCATCTGTCGACCTTCCCACATTAGTGGTCTCCTTGCAGACTACTCGTCAGCCTCGACTGCGACTCTTGCCATCCAGAACGGCGCCCATCGCATCGATCCACCTCTAAACAGCTCGGCCCGGATCCGCAAGCCAGAGTTGACTGACCTTAAGCTTCACGACGAACGCTTTTCCGAGACTGGCACCATGTTGGATGTCGCTACGCATCTTTCTGGCGCTGCAGGCCATTCAGCTCATCAGTCACCCCTTATCTCCCCCAGTTCTCGCGTCGATTCAACCTCTGACGGAACTCCAGCTTTGAATTTTGTGGAGGAACCCGCAGAGCCCCCCAGCCTGGCCAGCGGCGGATTCGACAGGGGTTTTCAAACGATGGCTGAAGAGGAAATTTCCGCCGAGGGAAAGGCAGCGGCAAAATCAGAGTCTGGAAAAGCTGGTCCCGACCCAGCTGTAGTCTCCGAGCCTCCTCTGACTGAATCAACGTCAGAAGGCGATCAAGCTCTAGACTCATCAGCCGGCCAAGCTGAAGATGCAGAGGTGCAGGCGGGAGATCATCCGACACCGTTCATTCACAAGGGCGGTGATAATCAGTCAGCTTGTGATGGAGCCGATGACGTCCAGCAGGTGCTTGCATCGCCAGATGTCGTTGCGGACGGCGAAACAGCAGCAGATGCGCCCTCGCCAGCCTCCTCCTCGGAAGACGCGCCGGGCTCTGATTATGACGAGACTGAACAGCGAGGCCTTCCCATGGATGCTACCATGTTGGCAGACACGGAGAATCGAGAGTCCTCGAACGAGCCTCTATGCGAGCAGCTTGCGGCTCACCAACCTTCATTCATCGATGAGGGGCAAGCTGAAGCAGAGAAGGTCGACGAAGGTGATTTGCAGCACATCGAAGACATCGACTCGGTCTCAAAGCAGGACCAGCCTGCGAAAACCGCTGCAACCCTCGGAGAGAGCGAACAAACAATCTTCCAAACGGGCGGTGGAGAGATCGTCCAAGGAGGCCTCAATCTGATGGCGGACACAATCGTGGGAGAGATTGAGCATGGAGTGAAAGTGCCTAAGGAGGATACCCCAGTGATCTACGAAGCAAGTCAAGGCGCACATCTGGCGTCCACTCCGGTCCAGTGCGAAGCCGAAAACATCACCACTTTCACAGAACCGCCTCGTTCGCCAACATCTACGAATCGGCCAGCTGAAGACGGCGCACCCCTCCCCTCGAAACGACCCAAGCTCGATCACACTGTCTCCACTTCGGAACCAACTGGCCTCATCGATGGTGACAGCACGGTTGCCGCCTTTGCATCGAAGAAGCAACCAGTCAGGAAGTCGGCGAAACCTTTTACTAAACCGAAGGCGCCTCTGAACCCGAAGAAGGTGCCTCAAGCAAAAGGCAAAAAGGTTGTCGCACAGGCAGCGCTGAAGGAGGAAGACGCGAAGCCAGAGATTATTCCCGATCTGAGCCTTGCTGACACTGCGGCAATCCCTAGCAGCAAACGCACTTTCGTTCCCGATCAGGTGGAGCCAACGACAGGTCAAAAGTCGGAAGCCGAGGGCAAGAAGGCTCGCAAGAGCCCTATTCGTCCTCGTAGGCAGCCAGCCGAGACCAACGCGACCATTCCAAGGGAGTCAGCACAGACAGGAACACGAGGCGAGATCTCTGTTTCAAGCGCTGCTCCTATCGATTCCTCTTTGATGCACGTTGCTGCTCAGCCCGAAGTATTCGAGTCGGGTCCAGCAGCCCCAGAGGTGGAGGTGAAGCCGAAAGGTAAAGGCAAGCCCAAAGCACCTAGCAAGGCGAAAGGTAAAGCTCAAGCTGTACCTGCAGAAGCTGCACTCGAACCTGGCTCGGCTGTTCCGGTATCTTTGGCTCCTATCGCCCTGTCGCCTTCGAAGAAACCGACACCGAAGCGTACTGCGGCGAAGAAAGGCAAAGGGCGTGTCGCTCAGCTTCGGCCCGCTCAAGCTGACGGTGCTGTCTCAGAGCTGGAACTCGAACCGGTCCAGCCATTGCCAGGCATTTCCTCTTTCCATTCGGGATCCGGACCATCGCAAGGAGACGGAAGGGCGGGAGAAAAAGATGCTTATAGTGCCATCCAGCCCTCAGAGCACGGCGCGCGTACAAAGTATCGATCGACGCAAGATCAGCAGCAGCAGCATGCGACGAATGCTTCTGTGCCGGCGCTTCCAACTCTAAACAGCGGCTATACAAGCTCCAATATCTTTACTTCCATGCCTCCGCCACAGTATCCAGCCCAAGCCTACTGGCCAACTCGAGCCGAGATACTGCAGCATCAGAATCGCGCTTTGAGCACGCTTACCAACGCTGCTGCTTCGATGTTGCAGTCCGAGACGCCCTGGTCGTCGGAAGCAACGTCGGCCAATGTTGCAGGCTCTAGTTCTTCCGTCACGTACGAAGGCACACAGGAAGCTACGAGTCCTACCACCGTCGGTAATCCAGCTGGTAGTGTGGCAGGCGACGACATCTCTGAAGCCGACAATTCCATCTCACCCGCCGAAGCCTTTTACAAGTGGGAGCTCGATCCGAGGATCCATCCTACGGGCTGGAGGCTCCCGCATTTTGATGTTATTGATCCGGATCTGCTGATGACCTCGATGCGAGACAGCACCGTCTGGACGTTTTGGGACTGCTATCTGCCGCTCGGATGTCGAGACCAGGATATGGTGTTGCTGTCCAACGACAACGTTGCTTTTCCGTGCGCGGCATGGAACCCCTGTCTTTTCTCGACCATGCTCAAGAGAGTCATCAAGAACCCGAATCGAGTGGTTGCCCAGATCTTGGAGCGCAGTGTCGAAGAGAACCGCAAGAAGCTGGGCTACAAGCCTCTACCGTGCATCTGGATCGACGAGAACTGGCAGGCTACCAATCTGCTGCTCTCGTTCCTGCATCCGATCCCGACCATGTTTCTACCGGATCGCACCACTTGCCGACTCGTGATGGATCTTGGCCTGCGCTACGGTGTTGACAGGGCGATTGCGGCTGCGACGTCGAGGACGCATCAGATTGATGAGGAGGACAAGAGGGCCGCCAGCGAAAAGGGGAAAGGCCCGGCGAGGGAGGAAGAGATTGCGGCGGCCGAGCGGGCTCAGCGTGCTGCCTAGTGCCCACGAGTCTTGGAAAGCAGCAGCAGTGACCATCCATTGACATTTCCACATGCGCACAAACACGATCCAATTGTAGTCTACGCCACACACACGCGGGCTCAGCTAACCCAGTGTCTCTGCTTTCATTCCTGTCTTCAGTGTGAGTCCGAAACTGACAAAACCAAGCCAATTGTCTAACCGTTCCTCGACCGCACATTCCAAGCGCGCCGCCAGTCTAGGAATTCTGAACCACACTCGTCAAGATATTGCTGAGGATGCGGGGGATATCCTTGGTCTCCCTGGCCACATGCGTCTGGGTCGGCAGCTGTCTAGCCAGATGCAAAGCTTCTGAGCCCTTGTCGATAAAGATGAGCGAAGTTTTCACCTGCGGGTCAAGGCGGAGGAGGTGGGCGAGGCGGTGGTGGGTGATGCCGTAGCGCGAGAGGTTTGCGTCGGAGAGGACAATGACAAAGTAATCGTCCATGGGTGAGGTGGAGGGGTCGTCTTGCACGATGGGAGGGGAGAGGCCGGTAGCGGTGGAGGAGTCGTCGACTTGGTGCTGGTCCGGATTTGTGACGAGGGGACGTTTGACCTGACGGATGGATTTTTCAATGCACTTCATCGTGTTGTCTCCGGAATCGCAGTACTGGGTGTGACTGACAATGGCGCGCAAAATCCTATACATGTCACCGTCGGTCTTTGGCATTCGACCCACGTCGACCAACGGGATCATATCAACGTCGCCACTATGACCGACGATATCAACGGCAAAGCGTTCCACCCCGTCCTCGACGCGCGTGAAAGCCTGCATGACCATGAGCGCCACCTCAAGCTCGCGTTCCAACCGCCCATCGTACTGCATGTGGTACATCGAAGCCGACAGATCCAACACGATCCGAATGCGTTTCGGCTTGACTTGCGGCGCACCCGGATCCGGCGGCATCTCTGCCCGACGTTTAAAAATCCCCCTCTCCCCCGCCAAACCTTCGGACAAACGTCGTTCATCCAACTCGCCTTCCTGTTGACGCGTCAGCCACGACCGTTCGTACCGATTCGCCTTGAGGTCGTTCAACACGTTGGAAAGATGCTGAACCTGCGAAGCCACTTTTTGCTTCATCTCGTGCAGGTTGACCGCCTCGTGCGGTTGCATCCCATTCTCGCGCAACTCCTTTTCGAGCGCCTCGCGCGCCATCTCCCGAGCCTGTTTCTTGAGATGTTCGGGCACGTCCTTTTTCAGCTCCTTTGAGATCTGGTGGATCTTGTGTCCCGTATACTGTCGTCCGTACCCACCACGACCGCCAAGCCCCATGGTATCGCGGCCGCCAACCCCACCTTTCCACGTATTGCCGCCAACATGCATATTGTTGTCCGGATCCACCTTGCCTTCCTTCGGCTTGTCCAGCGACGTATCCCTGCCGAGCTGTTTCGGGTCGTAGTCGTCTTTGCCCGGATGAAATTCAACCTTGAGCCCGTCCTTGCCCGCCTTCTCAGCCTGGCGGATCCGTTCGAGGTCCTGTTCGCGAAGCACATCGAGCGAGAGCTGTTCGATGGGCAGCTTGTGTTTGCGAAGCGTCTCGATCACCCATCGGATGCTTTCCGGACGATGCAGGTCGAACGAGAGCGTGTTGAGCAGGACGCTGGAAAGCGACTCGTCGGGGTACTTTTGCATGTGGGCGACGAGATGCAGCAACTCTCGGAGAGAGTAAGGGTGGTTGATGAGTCCGGACTCGAAGCCGGCGCGGAGGTCGTGGAAGGCCAGGTCGAGTCGGCGCAGGAGGTCGACGTCAACGTTGGGTGCGGCTGCTTTGAGCAAGCGCACTTCGGATTCAATGTCGGGGTTGGCGACGGCATAGCAGCTGAAACCTTCGCCGATGACTTCGATAAAGTTATTGCCAAAGAAGGGCCAACCCGGACGGTTCGAGAGTAGCACTAGGCGGAAGTCGGGGTGGACGAGAATATCTCCGCCCTCTGACGTTGCCACCTGCTCGCCCTGTTTGGGTGGTCGAATGCGTCGACCGTCCGGCAAGCTGAGCTCTCCTCTTTCAGCCAAACTCTTGAATACCGCAGACACAGCCGTCGAGCACTTGTCGGCTTCATCGACGACCAAAATTCGACCCAGTTTGACCGCACGCACCAGCGGCGAATCGTAGTAGTGAATCTGCCCCTTTTCCAGCGCAATCTGCTGCAGCAGACCGGCGACGGTCGAATCGCGATTCATCTGAATATACTCTCGTGGTCGACCTAGCAGCTCGAGCGTTCGATCGATGATCTTGTTCTTGCCCGTACCTTGAGAGCCCATCAGCAAGAGATGCTCGTCGAGCAACGCGAGATCCTCGGCGAACGAGCGGATGAGACTGCTCTGCTGGGCGTTGTTGTAGAAGCTACCACCAAGGTCTGGGATGAGTGTCTTGCCTTCGGGGTCGAGCTTGTTGGCGTTGTAGCGAGGGATAGAGCGGACAGGGTATTCGCGATCGGAGCCGTCAGAGGCGGAGAAGTCGAGTGTTCCCGCTTCGTCTCTGCCGTCTGCGGGGTGGACGATTTGCGGGTCGCCGATCCAGAGACGTGGAACGTACTGGAAGGCGCCCTCTGTGCCTGGTTTGAAGATTCCGCACTCGGCCAAAAGATTTGCGATGACCTCTCGGACGGTGATGGGAAGAAAATCGACCAGCAAGCTACGCCAGATGAGGCCGTAAACATCGCAATCTTCCTGCCAGCGGGCGAGACGCGATGCCATGCGGATCACCTGGCGCGTACCCAGTCTGCGGGACTTGCCAAGACCCAGATTCGGATCGGCACTGAGCGCACGGTAGCGATTGATAAAGTGGAACATGCGCTTCATGTCAGAGGTGGGAGCATCGAGCCCGACGCGCGAAAGAACAATGTGACGCTCTTCGTCCTCGTCCATAGCGCGAGTGCTGCAGATGGCAAAAAGGGTGCTGGCTTCTTCGTCTAGCCAGCCGGTAGCTTTAGCCGCTGTAGCGATGACACGAAAGTTAGGCTGGATGGGGACGATTTCTCCTGGGGCGATGATGGGTCCTACGAGTAAGTCAGATGATCTCGTCGGCGGAGCAGGGACGTTGTTGGGCTCGCCTTCGGTCATACGAGCACCGTTCCACAATTCCAATTCTCGATCCTGCAAGAGACGGGACAAACTGCCAAGAGTGGGGCCGAGCACGTCGACACCGGCAAGATGGATGAGCTTTCCCTGCATAGCTCCACGGACCAGAGGAGCTGGCTCCCACGTCGTGCTGCCATCTTTGGCGGTTGATCGGCGCATCAGAAGCTCACCACCACCTAGATCCTTCCAGAGCCAGACGGACTCAAAGGCATAGCCTAACGTAGCTGCCATGAGACCGATACATGTCGTTGTCGAAGAGGAAGGCTGGTGCGCGGCAGCAGCCAGTGTTGAAGCAGCACCTGGCTTGTCGGGTGTTGTGGCTTCGTTGGCGGGAACCAGACAGATGTCTCTGCCAAGTGCATGGAGCTGCACTAACCGAGAATAAATAGACAAGACCCTAGGCGTGACAATGAGTTCTTGACCGAGGAACGTTGTATCGCCGAGTCGAGGCACGGGAGCAAGGTCCAGACCACCACAGGGAGCTTCAATTGTCACATTGGGTGCGTCGCCTGCAACATGAGCAAAGGTGATCTTGGCGGTGCTAGGCGAAGCTCTCTCGATGCTGTCAACGAGATAGCCCATGAATCCTGTGGCGGCAAGAGTGGACTGGTCTGCGCCTTCACCTTGTTGTTGGTGGATCTGGAGCTGGCTGAGAAGGGAGTTGAGCGTCTTGCGTTTCTCCTGATCCAGACCGATAACTTGAGGGTAAGCCGAGCTGAGCAGTGCTAAAGTCGATGCGCTGGTCTCTACCTCTTTGACTTCTTCCGGCAGGTCGCGCGGCCATTTGGGTAGGAGTGGATCGTTTTCGTCAAACTCGAGCTTAGTGAGAGGAGTAGCGGGCGGGAAGGTGCTCACGATATCGGTGAGCAGTGACAAGGCTGTTGTGGGCAGGTTGGGGAGACGCGAGGTTGGCGGAATGACATCGTTGCCTTGAGCCAGAGTGGTGTGGTATCGCAAGAGGCCTGCCCAGTGGCTCCATCGGGAACGGAGCTGTTGTGCATCCTCGGAAAGATTCTCGGGAAGAGGAACTGTCGATTGGACTGAACCTTCAATCCATCGTGCCTGGAAGCGAGAACGGAAGGGAGGGTCTAGAGGGTATCCGCGATAAGGCGGAACGGGAACACCAGTAGCGATGACGCGGAAGTTTGAATGGACTGGAATGAAGCGGCTAGAGCTGGTGACGTTGTGTTGAGCTTCTTCCTGCTGAAAAGCCGCGAGCTTCTCTGCGGGGATAAGATGACGTCCATCTGCCAGGTTCTGTTCACGATTCTCGAGAATGTTGTTGATGATAGGTGTGACGCCTCGCTCCGCCTTTTCCACACCCTCCAGGATGAGCAGATGGCCATTCTTCATAGCGCGGATGACGGGGCCGTCTTCGAAGACGAGGTTTCCACCAGCTGACAAGCTCCTTGTCTGCAGCAGTTCTGCTTCGCCAACATCACGATGGAACGAGACGTATTCGAAGGGCAGCTGTATCAGCGAGGCGAAAGTGAGACTCAGCCGACGAGCGTAGGGACCTGGCGGAGAGAGCAGAAAAACATCTTGACCAAGCTGCCATTTCTTGGACAAGAACTCCAGATGCTCGAGGGCGATGGGGTCGTCGAGATTGAGGAGGAGACGTTCCGACGGCAGACGCTCCGGATGCTTGGGCTGAAAGACAGGGATGGACACATTGGGACCGAGTGTGAAAGTGCCGAGCTTCTCGCGGTCATCGTTGAAGTCACCATCTTGATACGGCAAGGGACGTGGCGATGATGAAGCAGACGAAGTCGTAAAGGGTGCGACTTGCTGGACATGACGACCGATGGTCTCGATCCTGCGTTTGCCAGCCGCAGCAGGCGAATTTGAGTCGTCCGACATGTCGGTACTAGGATTTGTAATAGATCGAGACGGAAAGGTGCTCTTGAGGAGGAATGCTGTGGGGCGATGGCGAATGTGAAGCGCGCGAGTTGGATTGCTGAAGGTGGATAAGGCGGGTGCTCGACACGACCAGCAGCGATGCATCGATGCAAAGTGATCGACCTTCTCCTGTTGTTGGATGCAAGCCGTCGATGGTGATGATGGATGACTCCACAGCTGCTCTGATATGAACGAGAGTCTTCTAGATAAGATTGGGCAGTGCTTGCCTGTGTGACGCCTTCGAATGACGTTTTATACGGACAGACAACTAAGCCCGGCTGGGCCGATCAGGTTTAGATGCGATGGTCGCAAATGCAGCTGTGAGTCTTGCGTCAGGTCGCACTGATATTGAATGTGGGCATGCAGAGGAAACCATGCGATGTTTGAGAAGAACTCTGAAACCGTCAAGTGGCTTGGCTGCCTTGCACCGCAGCGGCCTGGCAACCGGAACTTAACGCGCACAATCACAGGCCAAAAGCAGGAATTGCCGGTAGCCATTCTACCTCTCTGTAAGCTCGAGATTTCGATTTCCGGCAATCAAAAATTCAACACTTCATGGTCAGCCCTTGAGCCGGCTACAATACCAACCGGTCCCTCCTCCTCCTCCTCCTGTTCCTGCTTCTCAAGCAACAGCACTCAATGCTCGCTCTTATAAGATATGTAATATATGTCAGGTCTGACACGGTTACGAAAGTGGAGAGAAAAAAAAAGAGTCCGGACAGCCGGAATCGAACCGGCGACCTATGGTGCTTTTCCGTTAATACCGGATTAGGGTTTCCAATTACAAACCATCGCTACTTCCAACTGAGCTATGTCCGGTGACACCATGTTCTTGCGTTAAGTGGACCGTTGCGCATATATACAGCGTTTTTGTACAAGAATGGACCAGTTTTGCCGACGCTAGGTTTACCCTGCCTCACTCCTCGCGCTCGCCATCAAGACGCTGATTCTGAAACAGATGCCCTTGCGTGCGTGTATTACAGACGAGTGACCGACGAAACATAGAATACAAACTGTACAGAACATAAATGACCATTAGCTGAGAGGAGGGAGGCCAAGAGAGAATGCGTGACTGCGAAATATTGGCGAGACTATTTCGAGGGCTAAGGAAGGTATACGAGCTTGGTTGGGCAACTTCCTGGAACATCGCCTATCGATATCGGACTCTGTGTGGGAATGGGCAGAGGTGTGGTCTGAAGAGAGTGCAGCGGCGTATGATGCCACTGCGGGGGCGTGAAAGGTTGCGCGAAAGGTTGTGCAAAAGGCTGCGTGAAGGATTGCGCCTGCTGCTTTTGGTGTCGGTGTCTGCGTGCTTCAATTTCTCGGCGCAGATCGCGGTTCTCCTCCTGAAGCTGTGCCATTAGCGCACTGAGGCTATCGCTGACGGGGATAGCGTCCTCTATACGACTATTTGGATTCTCGTGAAGCGAAAGCTGAGGGGCGTGCTGCGCACTGCTTTCCTTACCCTTGCCTCGTCCCAAGCTGGGTGACTGACTTGCACTGGTAGCTTGTACCACCTCAGCAAATGGCATTGACCGCGCCGTGAAAGGGCTATTGCCAGCCTGAATGCTTGAAGTTGGCGGCCAACTACTTGCTTGGTAAGGGCTGTCCTGCCGGATCATCTGCTCGCTGTGACGTCGATCTAGCGCAACGAAGCGTTGCTGCGGTGTCGCTGGTTGCGTTAGTGCGGTCAGTCCAGGAGGGGTAACGCCAAAGCCAGTCATTGCCTGCGACATTGCCGAACTCGACCGTCGCGTCACGATGCTGGGAGCCGACAGTGTAATCCAGACTTTGGCAGCCGGTGGCCGCGCTCGTTTCGAACCTTCCGCGTCAACAGTTGGACTTCTAAGTACCGGCTGTACAGTAGCTGTGATTTGCCTGCCGCCAGCCTTGAGCTTGACAGTCTGAGCCAGACCAACAACAGAAGCTTGAGCAATCACATGCAGAAGCGGAGCTAGTCTGGGCACGTCGACCAAGCTCTGACCGAAAGAAGGCATGCTCACTCCTTCGCCCAGCAGTGCAAAGAGAGCTCGTGCTCCTCCACTTTCTTGTGATGAGGCCATATGGCTAGGCGGACTGCGATAATTTCTGGGAGTGGAAGCTCTGAGAATGAGTCCAGTCCTGGACACGAGCAGGCGCAACTCCGCGTCCTCTGAGGCCAGACTTTGACGACTATCACGATTCTGCGACGGAGACGAACGGAAAGGGGAGAGGGAATCGAGGCTGCCCAACATGGCCTGCGAAGACACTGCTGCAATCGCTGGAATCGAAGCAGTTCGGAGACGAACCATCAAGGCTCCATCTTTCGCAGCTTCAGAGTTTCGCGTGGTGACGATTGTCATTTCGACAAATTTATCGTCGCTTTCTTGACTGCGATGTCGTAGAACCAGCTCTCGCTTGATACGGCGAACTTCACGTTGCGAGCCTTGCTCGTCGTGAGTGCACATCGATCGTACTTCTTGACATGCCCGCTGCCACCAGGTGATCGCTTGTCCGTCTGCCAGGAGAAAAGCAACCTTGATCCGCTGGCTACCCAACGCTTCCGCGTTCCATCCTGAGCTTCCACCGCTTTGCCCTGTGATACCTTCTTTGAAGTCAGATAGCATGCCCGCACACGCTTGCATTGAGTCGCTCGTCCAGAGGATATTGTCTTCTTTGTCGACAATCATGATCAGGTCATCGACGTCTCGAGGCAAGGCAGGCAGGGGTGTCGGTTGAACAGCTTGTGACGCGGCATTTATTGGCGAATTGCCAATGTGAATGTTTTGCAGACCATACAGAGCCGGCTGATGGTCCGGATCCGGGACTAAAGAGCTGCCCTCTTGCTTTTGAAGCTCAATACCGGGCGGAAGGGGATGCTGAAGTCCCAGCAGTCCGCCCAGCCGCTCCGTATGGGCATCTGTGAGGGACTTCCTGTATGCAAGCATCTGCTGCTGTGCAGGCTTCACCATGGTGGGCATGGCTGGAGGCATCGGTGCTGCCAAAGATTGCACCTGAAACTCTGAGAATTTAGATATGCCTCCGAGAGGGTGACCTTCGGCAAGATTTTGCACCGGTCTGTATAAGCTCGAGAAGCTGCTTGAGAGTGAAGGAGGTATTGCCATGGCCGGCTTGATCGACTGTTGATGCAATTGAAGCTCGGAGCCCACAGTAGGACTAGCCTCTGAGTGCTGATCGCCGGCCGGAAAGAAGAGGCCGAGCGAGCTTGCTGCAGTGGGAGTAGGCAACGTCGATGTAGGCTTCCAGCTCTCTCTGACTGCACTATCAAAGCTGTCAACACCGATAGGACCAAAGTCCATGGACTGTTTGGACGAGCCACCAGGAGCGTTGACGTTGAATGACGTTGCATCCACAGATCCCCGTCCTACAAGTCCTGAAGGATAAGATTCGAAGCCAGCAAAAGCCAGCGAAGCTGCCTGTGCCGCCACTGTGAACGGTAGCTGAGCCGCCACCGTAGATGGACCTGGAGGTAGCAATAGCGCCATTGTTTCCACGGATGAGACTGGAATCCTTGGGTCTTCGGTTGCCTGATGCTTGTTCTGACGTTGAGATGAAGAGGGAAGATCGGTAGAAGTACTTTTCGTGAAATCTGTGCTGGCAAAAGTCGTTACAACTGTGTCGGACGATCTTGGATTTGGGTTCTTGTCTAAATTATAGGAGTGCAGGTGTCGAGAGGACGGATCTTGGCTTGAGTCCATCAGAGATGCCTTGCATCGTCTTCCTAGAATCAGAAGCGTTCACTTCCAACCATTGAAAGCAACTTTAATAGTGCCCTAGTAGCATGTAACGGCTGTGTTGAAGACGTTGACGATGATACCCAGTGAGCATGCAACCTGACGGCTCTCGACCAAATGCAAGCTGAAAGTCTTTGAATCGAGCCGAAAGCTGAACCAGAAATTGCTGTGGCCTGCACGGTCCAAGAATGCCGAGACAATTCGAGATGCGGAGTCTACTGCGCTGATGATGACGAGATAGCTGAGATTATCAGGTCGCAGAATGTCAGTGCTAGTGAAAGCGTACGATGCGTTATTCAAACAAGAGGCGAGATGAAGCCAAGATGGGAACGGGACACGGCGACGGATGGGGGAGGGACGAGGTGTGTCGGGAACTGGAGCGGGTACATATGGGTGGCTGAGTGGAAGCAGACCTCAAAGGCGGACGGAGCCAGCCACACCGTAAGGTGTGGCGCCCAGGAAAAGCCTCGTCCTTCTGCCTCAAGCTTGAGAGCAAGATGAAGGGGGGTGCGGCTGTAGCAACATCCGGCTGGCAGACCGGAAAGCCCGCGAGCTGGACAAAGACCGCTTTGTTTGGTCAGAGCAACACAAGCCCCTCGAAGCAGAGAATAGTCACATATGTTGAGGCGCAGAGTGCAGAGCAGCACGAAGCCCTACTGCACCTGGACTACACCCCGTTAGCGAGTCGATTCTAGAGGCGGACCTAAAGACGAACCCGGTGTTCTTGCATGCATGAGTGGCAAGAATCTAGCTCCTCATCTTGCATTGTACGAAACCATCCGGGAACTCGAAACGTTACCGCCCCGATCCATAAGCACTGGAACCAAGGTCAATGGGAACCGCGCTTTCGTGACGTCCTCATCTTTTTTTCAGATTCAAAGTGTCGCTTGGTGTAACAACATTGACCTGATTAATGCAACCACGGTCAAAGTTTGGGCTCAGGTTGCTCGGTCCGGTCGAAATTCTGCGAAACGCTTGTTGCAACCACCGAGATTCAATTTTCTCCAATCGAGGATCCTGAACTCTCTTCCTGGCTCTTGTCAACTCGATTGGATTCAAGCCGGGCCTGGATCGTGACACATCATTTCAAGAACGCCGCTGAGAGCATGACGACCTCGCAAAAGCAGGGATTGATGGGCAGCTACGATGACAGATGCAAGGTACAGCCATCACCCATTGTTTGCATTCCCTGCAGTCACTGTGTCTCGGCTACACTAGGCCAGGTACCTGTGCAACGCGCTGAGTGTGTTTCAGGCGACATATCGATTAAGCTGGGATTTCAAGTCTGGGAGAAGCATGAGCCGCTATCTCCATTGCAAGCCGATGGGTTTCACATCCACGATTACGGATGAGCAAGTGTTACCCTCAGTTCTGCTGTTCCAGTGGTCTGTTTGGAGGAATGGCTGATGAAGAGCCTAGATGCTGAGATCCTCCGCCTCACCGAGCGCTTTGTACCTTGTGCCAACGAGTGGACAGCCGCTGAATGAGGAGCATTAGCTAAGGCTTGCATTGATAGCTGCTCTTTGACGGGGATTCAAGACGGCCAACGAGACGGAAAAAGGTTACACATTGCTTCATGCATCGAAAAGTACACGCTTGAAGGGGACGGACAGATTGATACCATTTTCGCATAGCGGCTCAGTTGGCCTGGCTGGCCAGAAGAGTAGGAAATTAAGAGGTGAGCTGAGGAACGACTTTCAGTCCAGTCTTGACTCAACGACGCGGCTGAGGCCCTTGCTCGCCGGATGTGTAGTCACATGGTTGAATCCCTTCCATCGGAAAGAACCACTGTTTTCAGCTATTGAAATGGTGACAGGCATCTACGTGGGTCCAGACTCTCGCAAGTTGGCCTTTTCAAGCACGGACACGTTGCCAAGCTTGTCGGTTCCAACGAGGTGGTGGAAGCATATGGTTGTCCAAGCGCTGGAACTGAGCACGGCAAAATGAGGGGAAGTCTTCGCAGCTGCAAACGCATTAGGTCATGCATGAAGCTGCAGGCCAACATCGAAGGTAAGAATTGCCGGCGAAAGACCCGAAAGAACAATCATTAGGCGAGCTACACGAGCCTTCCGACGCGTGATTGTGTGTCATTGTGTCCACGGAAAAGTTTAAACTGCCAATCTCAATGCAAGAACAGACCTTATTGAGTATATCACAGCTTAGGCTCGTAGCCGCCAAGATCGACGCTCGCTATCCGCATCGGTGTCAATCGCGTTGCTAAGGTGCCGCAGGTAGTGTATTCGATGCCTGTCCCAAGAGCCGCGGACAGCTCGCTATTCGACGTCTCGGCAAGATACAATTTAGAATGGTGTTGCAGACAGCGGTCTAGAACTTTTTTTTCGCCAATTTCGTGCATTTCGCTTAGCTGTCAAGGTTCGCCAGCTGCACACGGTACCAGCGATACGAATTTCTTGTTGCAGACAAGCGACCCAAATTTCGCCGAGACATCCCCATTCCACACTCTAATCGCACCGACTTGCCTAACATCGTGCATAAAAACCGGGGTCACTGTAAAATAAGACAGGCTACTGCAAGGCTGTGTGCTTTGGCGCCGTGTCGAGATCCTCCCTGACTGGTAAAATGTGACTTATTTCCACCAGGCTTGAGCGTTGGAATAACGGTACACGGCAACTCGGTACCAACACAGAATGTAGCGATAGGGAATGAGGCCGGTTTGCGGAGCGCTTTGGCGCTGAAAGAACAGCCCCTGTGCATGAAGGATACGGTGAAATGCACGTTAACGCACACTACAGCGTGGCTCGGGCATGACACCAAACTAGTCTGCGGTCGATTTGGGGTGCTTAATGCCGAAAGCAGCCTATAAGACAACGGTATGCAAAACTCGCACAAATTAAAGCAACGAAGTTCATGCACGCTTGAAGAGCCTCGACAACTAACTTACTGTAGATGACAATGTAGGGTGCTCGTAATGGCGCTCCCAGGAGCTCGGTAGACTCCGGTGTCGCTGGCTGGATGCCGGGCTACCCCCGGACCCGATCCGCGCCTGTTACAATGGTACGTATCGAGGAGAAATGCGATCCGTCCTCCTGTGCTCGTTCTTGATGCATCGATATTCGTCGTCGTGTGGGTCTTTTTTGCTGACTTCAGCGTCAGCCAGCCAGTGATTCGAGCGTCAGCGCAGACGAGTATCGTGCTTCCAACTCAGCGTTTATCTTGACTGGCGCATACGGGAGCGCTTTCTAAGGTGCAGGAAAGGCACACGGCGATACCTCCGTTCGCCTTCTGTCACGAGCAGCACGTGCCGGTCTTTGATGGTCGACTGGCAATGAACAGCGACAAGTCGTAGTGTACCTGAAAGGAGGCGTAGGCTCTTGTTGGTCAACGCAAGTCCCGAGAACGGCCGAGAGTGACACGATATCGCTCCTGTTGCACTGCATGTACCATCTTTGAACGTAGTGATATAAAGGGTTAGTGACTGTAGGCGCAGACCGTTCTGCTCAAAGGAGCTGTTGATGTTCCTCGCGGACAGCGGACCAAACCGTCGCAGATGGCTGCAATAGGAATGTGATTTGAAACTCTTAGCCAAGGCAGCTTGCCAACGCGGAAGCTGCTGACGGAAAGAAAAACTTTCTGTGCGCATCTCCGGAAGGTTCGTGAGTTGAGTGGGTGACACTTTGCTTGCTAGGACATTTGCGGTATGCTCGCATTTGCTGCAGTGCACACAGATAAAGGTGAGGTTGCTGGTAAAGTTCAAGTCTGACAACCTCAGTATCGATGACTACCTCTTTTGACACTTGTAGGAGCACCTCAACTCTGTGAGTTTCGTTTAACGAAACCTGTCTTCCAGATTCCTGTCTCAGCGAGGAGCGGAACGATCCCGGTTTGTAGCTGTTGTGAAACAAGACAAGAATGGGCCATAAATATTGGTGGAGTGCCGGCTTTGCTATCGTCTCTCAAGCTTTGACTTGGCTACAGACAAATCACTGAAAGGATTGTTTATAGCTGCACCAAGGGCTTTTGTCTCCGGACGCCTGCCAAAGAGTATTTCAATTCCCCTCGTTCTGGTCGGTTCTCTGACATGAGGTACTCTATGTCACAGTTGTGCCGACATGAGTACCAAAATTCACAGAGACTGTTCATTCCAAGCCCTCCTTCGACAAGAGGTCAACTTCGTCAGCACATCGGAACAACGCAGCCATGAGACGTTTCCACAACACGTGACGTCAAACAAATGTGGCTTACGATTTCTCCTGATGCGATACACAATGGTTTCGACCCCTCTTGGCATATGTGTAGAACAAGCGTCGTCAGAGCGACCCAGTACACCCAATGCTATCACTACTCCTTTCGTCGAAAATCCATTTTTAGTATGTGCCAACGACGCTCAACTCACCTCAACATGAGCGTCAGAGCTGCCTCTCAACTCGCGTTATGTCATTCGCGTCAATGCCTGACCCTCAGCGTTAACGCTTACCTCACGTGCTGCGGTGTTGCCACTGCCTATTAGAGGTAATAGGTTTGAGACTTCCTGACACTCAATTGATGCCCACTGAATATACCCAGCTCACGTTTCCAATACGGTAACTCAGTGACTCAGCGCGGGTGTCAGAGTTGAGGACTGCCTTATGAACAGCATAACAAGATGCTCGAATTTCTGTCTTTTCGACGAGCGCAAAAATCCACTCGCTGACCACCGCCTCCAAGAATAGCTTGATCACTTCATCCTAGTCCTTGCTGCAGCATGAGACAGCAGTAGGAAGAAATCCAAGAAGCCTTGAAGAGGATCAAGCAACGGTGGCGGCCTGACACTCAAAGTCAGGCCAGCTGTGCGTTATTTGATCCCGTCACTCACACAATGGTCCTCCACCCATTTGCTTCCTAGTGGTCGTCAAATGCTCAGCTGACTTGGAACTGGAGTGTCAATTGAGGGTCAACGGCACACATGTTGACAAATTTGAATGTGAAGGTGGTGCTGCGGAGAGATGTCGATCGCCGATTTTGAAGTTGTAATTAAACTGATCTCGATCTTTCTTGGGTTTGACTTCAACTCGCAAGAGCACACAATTTGACGTTTCCCCGCCACTCAGCAACCGAACCATGCTCCTTTAGCCTTGTCGGTTACGTCAGGAAGTGCTGAACAGCATTCAGCCTACCTGGCCCAGTGTTTCACGCCACATTGAAGACACAGTAAGTGCACAGTCGGGAGGTAAGGTGGGAATTGAGCTCTAAAATCTCTTGGCATGAAAATTTAAACATCAAAGCTCTCTTTTCGGCGTATGCTTTTTTCCTCGATGCTCGTTACCCATCGGGTTCAGCAGCGAGCCCGCCATTGATGATACGTTCCGAGCTAGCATGTCGTTTGCTTCAAGCTAGACTGTGCCGTTGCGGATGACATGTCCCGAACGGAGCCGATACGTGTGACTCGTCCAGTCTCACTTTATGCACAGGGCTTTGCGGAGAAGAATTGCAAAAGCGAGAGCCCGTGGTGAAGACCTCGCATACAATGGTGATGAGATGTTGTACCGTGGTAAGACCCCATTGGGCTCTGCATCAGACGCGCCATGCGTTCGGGATGTGATCGTCGGCTTCTCGCTTGGCAACCGGTGTGCAGTGTTGTACGTTCCGATCAGCAGGCTGCAGGTCCAAGAAAGACCGTTTCCGAGACATTGGACTGTAACAAGTCGGATAGCGATGTGGCGTAGCTAGCCCACGATGTAGGGCGTCTCTCTCAGGCGACTTATCTTGCTTTTGAAGATGATTGTCTCAAGGAGAATGTACCACATCCTGTAAACAAGCCTCTCATCCATCGACATCGAAAGGCTACCCTGGTCTTATCTCGTCGAGACGAATCGCAGTGGGCGGAAAGAATCTAAACCGGGAGTCGGCGCTCTGAGTAGTTCGGAGCTACACAAGCAATTGTCCCGATTGAGTCTCCGATTGAGGGCTTTTGCGCGTTTTGTAGCAACAGGACGACGTCTGATCGTCATTCTACATGTACGCGGACTGAATATGCAGCGTGCATGTCCGGCAATGATCCATGGCGTCCGACACTTTACGGTCCACGGAGAACGTATGACTCTACGGTTATTATGAGACTGCAGGTCTCATTGTTCCGCGGAATCAGTGTTGATTGCAAGACAATGTACCGAATCGCCTGCCAGTAGTTGTGCTGCTTGTTCAACGCTTCAAAGGGTCACATCAAAGCGAGCATGGCACGGATTGACGTCAAAAACGAAATAGAGCTCTCCTCTGGCTCTCAACCTGGTTGATTGTCACCAGGCTCTTTCGTGAAACTCGTTCGAGCTACGATGGAGACATGGACCTCAAGCCACGTGTAGACGCTTCCTGGAATCGCTTGGTTTAGCGATTACAGTCGGCATCTCGCAAGCGAGCAGGTTAGCCGTAAGAATCAGCCGGAATGCCTGTTGACCCGTGGTACCAGCTGAGAGGCGAACAACAGATGAGCAACAGATGAGCTACATGGCATGCGGAAAAGACTGACAGAAAGTTTTCGTTGACTCGGCGACTCATTTTTGGCGCGCGACGACGTCAGCCTTGCTTGGAATTTTAGAGTATAAAGCTCGATTGACGCCTAATATGTACAGTACTGTACTGTACTGTATGGTGCAACACTTTTCCACACTCCGTCAAAGGACAAGGGGACAACCCGCTGTCGGCCGCTATATTGTACTGCACAAAACTGTACTCCGATAACCGGAATCCGCCTTGGTTGCTAGGGCAAGTATGCCATTGGAAGCGGCCGCCTTGTCTGCGTGTTTCAAAGATCAACTGTGAAGGTCGAGTTTTCGAGCTTGACACTAAGAGGCAAGATCCATCTGAAAGCGTTTGGCAGATTCGCGTGCTCGGCTGCACTTTGGGATGCCTCGGGATTTGCTTCGCCTACAACTGTATTGCGTTTTGCTGTGCATTTTCCTCGTGTTCTCTCAAACTGCAGCCGAGCTACTGTACAGGCATGTCAGTTCCTGAAAGACGCAAAGCAGAGGCTCGGATCGAATTTTGTCGTTTTGGCCCGCCGTGTAGTTGCCGAATTGTCACGGCTCGCTCGGCACCCTTCGTCCGTCTTCAGCCCGTCACGCTCTCTTCCTCCTGTCAATGTACGATGACGGTTCCGTTGGGATAAGCGTGCCCCGGTCCTGTCGCGTTACCGTCGACTAGTGCTTAAGACAGGCATGGGAATGGCGGTTCCAAAATGGTGGGCGTGCATACACTGCCGAGACCGAACAAGTTCACACTCATCCCACAACACCTTGCAACGGCGTTTGGTCGTGCTGCATGCTGCATCAACTTCATTTCAGCCATCATTAAGTGTTCGACGGTCTCAGCGATCTTTGAATCTTTTGCTGAAGCCTTTTCAGCAGTGTCAGGATCATTGCTTGGCGGCCTCCTCATTGTTTTCCTTCTGTTGCTTCCCCAAGCTCCTTATTTTCCACCTTATCGAATTTTTCTTACATCTCGTTCCTGATGTTGCACGTTTACCCTGTAGAAGATGCTGCGGATGACAACGGACAGAGGAAGCGAAATACGGCGTTTGGCTCTGCTTGAGTCATGGTGGACGCCAACATGGCTGACTCGTGTACTGTATCTGAATGCTACGGAACTGCTGTTCCAAAGGTGCGGGGCGCCGTGAGGGAGGCGGCAGCATCTCGCTGACTGAAGAAAAGAGGGTGAAAGCTTGGTACTGCTGCAATCTGCAAAGGGGTTCGCCGACAATTCGAACGCAGAGCGCTTATCCTAGCACAGCAAGAAAAGAACTGACGAGGATCCGGGAACCAGGGGCCGCCCGGCAAGTCGGTCGCTACCACACATTTGCTGCCCCTCCTGCAAGCCACTCTTAGTCTTACTCATACGATGACCCACTGTGGGCGGCGCCCGCCTAGCGATTCAATTGCAAATTAAGCTGGGTTGCAACTGAGAGTTTGGTCAGGAAGTGAAAAATCAAACTCAGGCCGAAACTCCGCTCGCTGTTGTAGTGGTTTTTTTTTTCTTTTTTGTCCTTGGCCGAACCATGCTAACGCCGGCTTTTGGATGAGATTGGATTGCATCGAGCTGTGACGACGCCGCATCGCGCATCTTGGCCTGTCTGTCAGGCGTTCTGTCCTCTCTCCAGACAGAACTGCTCCCCATCCTCCTTGCCGAGGAGCGCGTGGCTTGCCGTGTACCGAAACAATGTCGCTTCGCTTCGCTTTGCTTTCCTGTGCTTTTTCTCGCGCTTGAAGCTGAGCTGAGTTACCAAGACTGTATATCCACATTGGTCCCTCAGCTGTTCAAGTCCACCGACCCGCTACCAAATCTTTAACGCATCCTTTTCTCTCGACTACCATCACCTTGGCCTTGACCGTCACCCCCGTCCACATCCACCATCATCGCCATCAGCTTCCTCTACTTCATTATCACTGCATCGTTCGAACCATTCGGCACTGTGAATAGCTGTCAACAAATATCGACCGCAGCATAACCCTTCCGGTCACCACAAATCTGCATACAGCCAAGATCATCAGTCTTTTGCAACTGACTCATGGCATCGATCATCATGTCGCAACAACTTACCCTTGGATCTGGCCCAAGCCCAGCATATGACCCATACTTTGATCCATCCTCCTCCTCCTCCTCCTCCTCCTCTTCGTCGGCGTGTTCGAGCTCCGACGCTTCATCATCATCCTCGCCTGCTGCCACACCACCTCCTCCCCGAGCAGTAGCAGCAGCGACGGCTCTTCAAGCAGCTTCTATGATGTGCACCAACGCAATCAGCCCGGAAGAGTCGTTGCCGTTTGTGGTGCTTGTGGTCGACGATAACCCGATCAACCGCAAAGTGTTGACGATCCCGCTTCGCAAGCAGGGCATTCAGGTCGTCGAGGCCGAAAATGGACTCGAAGCAGTGCACCGATATGCAGAGGTTCGACCTGCGCTGGTTCTCATGGATATCTCGATGCCTGTCATGGACGGGTTCGAGGCGACACGACAGATCCGCATGCATGAGCAGGCGCAATCCTCCAGTCCACCCGATCTCGAGAGCACAGGAGCGCTGGATGAGGTGATCAACATGGTCTTGACGCATCAGAGGGCGAGGATCGTGGCCGCGACGACGCATTCATCTGATCGAGACTTTGACGAGGGCAAGCAAGCCGGGATGGACGACTGGCTTCTCAAACCCATCCGACCAAGCGTACTGGTGCAAGACATTTTGGAGTACAGAAGGAACCATCTGCAAGAGTTTGCCGCTACCCTTGGTGCGCTCGGGGTGGCAGGGGTTGGTGTCACCGCCGGCGAGACTGCCATGGAAATGGTCATGGAACAGGCCGAGACGCCAACAGCGACGGCGACGGTTGCTGCCACCATTGCTGCGTGATTGCAGTTCCTTCCACGCGTGACCGCTGTCTCGGACATCTCGCTCTCTCTTGTCTTGTTCTTGTTCTCGCATCGCATTCGCTCGCCGGCCCCTGGTCCCGAAGAGTCAGCTAGATCTGCTCTCGTTTCGCACATTCGTTTAGCCAGAAAGCTTCATCTGTACTTGTATCCGTATCATTTACGCTTTGCGCCTCTCTCTCTCTCTCTTCCCTCTTCTCAAATTCTTGCAAGCTTCAGTCTGATCACTGTTTCAGAAAAGCAACTCTTCTGCTTGCGAAGGCTATGCGAGAAGCCTGAACTCGACTGAAGACACTCGAGCCTCCTTGGGCGCCATCTGCAAAGCGCCTCAGAGTAGGCGTGAGGACATGAACTCTGGACTTGTAGGCCAAGGTCCATAGCAGTAGGCTTGTGAGGACCTGGCTGGGACGGTACTGCAAACGGCGAGAATCTCAAGCTGACCCTGCACGAGCCAGTGTTTTCTCTGGATTGCCTCGACATTACAAGGCTCGCTCTTTCGACGCCACTTGATACGACGCCGCTTGAGGATGGAGTGCTATGCTGATGTTTGAGACAGCTCAGGTGATTGCCAGTGCAGTTCGAATACTCCTGCCCAGTCTGCAACCGCACAAGGTCTCTCCCTACATCCCAATTAGCATTATCGACGTATCTCAATTAGAGTCGCTTGGCTTCCTCTCACCGGTCGTGCAAGAATGCGGCCTATTCCTGGCTTAGATGCGGTTCGACGCCATGCTTCGATGACTTGCTTTCAGCACGTTGAATTCAAGCCAAGTGCAATCCAGCTCGCACAGGAGGATGTTTGGGACCATAAAACTGAGAACATAAGTTAAGAGATAAGGTAGGATAGATGGGAATTACTATTCCGCAAGATCGTTCGAGTGCTGACGAGACATTAGGCGTTGAAACGGAGGATGAAGTTGACAAGGACAGCGATGAGAAGCATGATGGAAAGGACGGTAGGTCCCAACCTGTCATCGTATGGACCGGAGCCACGGTTGCGAATGGCACTTGCACGCCAGTGATATGTCAACAGAGCGTAGACCATGATTGCCATGGCTGTTGATAAGAGGAAAAGAGCAGTCAGCATCGGAGCAGAGAGTTGAGAGGGGAATAATCGCTGAGGGGTGAGACTCACCAACAAAGGAGAACATGGCGGCAGAGATACGACCGATCTTGTCACCAAAGTTGAGCAAGCCAGCGGCAAGCGCCGAGAGCGTGACGGTGAAGTTAAGCCATGACAAGACTGTGAGATTCCAAGAGGGGGTCAACGAGCGTTGAAGGTGAATCAAGAAAGAAGTCAGTTGTCAATCCACTGTTCCTAGCGATCAAGGTTGGTCGTGTCGGCAAGCAATGGCAAAAGCGAAACTCTTGAGCTGGAGTGAGCGAGTGCGACGTACAAGTTCGTTCGTTGGCAAAGAACACCTTTGGCTCTACACGCACTGGTAGTGCGATACGCTTGCCAGCAGTACGTTGGAGGAGGGGCTGGGTCGACATTCTGTGTGTGTGTGTGTTGCTGAAAGCTGCCAAAGTATCAAGTCGAGGTTGTTGTTCGGTGCGATCGCGGAAGGAGAGGATGCCAACGCACTGAACGGAACGCAAGCCAAAGTGTGGGTGGGCGGATCAAGTTTGAGTCAAGATGGCGGAAGCAGGTGGTTGTAGGTGGATGGCAAGAAAGAAGTTGGTTCCGACAACGACGACTCACGTTAATCGAGAGACCGCTTTCGAATACTGTAAGGATATTAGCCGAGGCGCACAGAACCTCTTCTCTTGTTCAATTCCAGAGAGACTCTAAACGAGTGTCGCTTTTGGCCTTTTTTTGGATGCATACAGGAAACACAGACGCAGGCATCCACACACGATTGATCGCTTCCTGACGATCCATGCTCCCCATCATCGAGTTTGTGCATCCTCTGACATGATCTGCTTTGATTGCAAGGGAGTCGAACCTGATTGGAAGCAGAAGAGATTGCCGGTGGAAACCTTGATACTCAAAGATGCGGCGCTAACCTTTTCTGTCCATGAAAGCTGATTCGCTGGTTGAAACGCGGAGCATTTTGCAGAAGCATTTCCCAAATTTTAACTTTTTTTTCGAAACTGGCTCGCACAGAGGTAGCTGCGAGCCAAACAAATTGCCTGTGCATTGGGACCTCTTCATCTCAAGCGATGCCATCCATCATCACCTATGAGGGAGCATGCTACATCAGTATACTACGCTGTACCGAAACCAGGTTCATGCCGAAGAGAAAAAGGTCAATAACCCAAAATGGTTCGCTCTTTTAGAGTCAGCGGAGACTCAATTTCGCAACCGCACGTGCGCTCTGTCGTGCAGCATAGTGCAGATGAATTTGATTTTGCATTTATCGGCCGAGACCTGGCCTTCTTCCTTCTTAGCTGTTCCTGTCAAGACCACCGTCACACGAGCAGCTGCTCCCATCAGGTACATTCGTCACGGCAACCAAGCACAGTCGAGCTGATGTTGAGAAAGAATTGCTAATAGCGGGGACGGAGACGCGTTGGTATGTAACAGATAAGTGGGGTAGTTCTGGACAACCCAGTGGATCAGTGCCTTGGCGCCTGCAAGGCCTCAGTCAAGACGTCAACAAGTGCAGTTCTAGTCGTCGTCCTCCTTGTCTTCGCCTTCCTTCTTGTCACTCTCTTCCTTCTTGTCGTCGCCGCCCTTCTTGGCCTCCTCTTTCTTCTTCTTTTCCTCCTCCTCCTTCTTCCTCTCCTCCTCTTCCTGCTCCTTGCGCTCCTCCTCCTTTCGCTTGGGGTTGCCAATGGTCACGTAACTGTCACCTTGGGCCCCAGAGCTGGTAGCCTCTACGTCACCACCGATCTCAGTGTGCTTGATGACACCGCCCTTGTTGCCGTGGGCGCTTTGCCTGAGCAACTTCATCTTGGTGGGGCCGTCGGCCTTGACCTCCTCCTCGAGCTTCGAGGCGGTACCGCCAAGCGTGCTTCGGCTGCCAGGAGCATAGTAGTTGGTGCCGGCCAGCGTAGCGATGATGCTGGTGCCTACAGCAAAAGTGAGCCAGAAGCGGTAGGTCGAGTACCACTTGGGCACCCATCCTGCCGTGGTGGCGCGAAGGTCGATGAACCATACAGCTACGAACGAAGCCCACTGTGCGATGAGAGCCATCTGCGGAGCAAGCAACGTGGTGGGCCAGCCCAGAACAAGCGGCAGAACACCAATGAGGTAGCGGCGATTTCCGATACGACCACCGTACTTGCTAAATTCAAACCCCCAGTGGATAGCGCCAAGGAAGGAAAGCAGCACAGCGCCAAAGCCGACTTGAATGTTTTGAGCATGCAGAAGAAGCGCACTGGCTGTCTCGCTGTCCATGGTCTTGTCCAATCCCATGCTGACCAGGTGCTCCTTTCGTGCAAGCCAGATGGAGGCGGCTGCGGTGCTCACATAAGGAATGACACCGGCACTGCCCCAGAGCAAAGCTGGCTGAGGTACAGCTTGCGCCATCTCGGACGTGATGCTTCGAGCGTCTTTGAGGATCTCGGCGGCACCCGAAGGACCGCCTCCTCCGCCGCTGGTGTTTGCTCCTCCTCCTCCTCCAGCAGCATCAGCCGCCTCTCCCTTGTTGCCGCCTGCAATCGCTGACTCGACGCTGGATCGGAGCGAAGCAGCCTCCTCCTTGATGTTCTGCTTGGTGTGCGACCACGAGTCCGAGGCAGGCTTGCCTGACTGAGGGTTCGCTGCCCTTCGTTGCAACGACGTGTGCAAAGCACGAAGCTGTCCAGGAGCAAGCAGCGAGCTGCGCGATGCCAGAGCCGGAGCATTGGCGATCGAAGTTGCGCGCGAGGTGCGGAAACCCGAAGAGAGAAAGGAACGAGATGCAGCAGCTCCGATCATCTTGAGTGGTTGAACGTGAGATGCGGGCGTGGTCAAATCCTTGGACACTGGTACGGTAAAGGCTACGTTGGGCGCTGATGGCGTTGGGTAATTGATGAACGTCTTGGCTAGGTCCTGAAAGCCCACTAAGTCGACTTTTAAGGATATCTATGAGCTGAATGAAGATGGAGGGATCAGACAAGGAGCGAAGGACGACAAGGTTGAATCTTGGCGAGAACAGAGAGTGAGTTCAAGAGGTAAAAAGTTTGCCCGAGGAGTGGAGGCTAGCCAACTTATAAACTGGAGCGTGCGCACCACTTCGACTACAACGTGAGTGGTGCAAGACCTCGGACGATCTGCATTTTGGATCGGAGGAGAGGAGCTTCGCAGTTACGGTATCGGCCTTTTTCCTGCCTTCCTTTCGAACATTATCCGTCACTAACTCACCAGCTGCAAGACAGTCATCATTGCAGCGCTTAGTTCTCGCTGGGGTTGGTGTAGGCGCCTCTATCCGACTGTCAATTTCTATCGACATGAAGTTGCAGAGTGTCAACCTTGAGCAGCAGCAGCACGACGGATTCCGCTACGTCACTCGACAGCTGTCTTTGATCTTTCGCCCTGTCACATGGGATATTTTCACACACACGGACCAACGCTCGGCTTTTCCGGGTCGGCGTACAACATGAAGTTTTAACATTTTGACATCTTTTGGATCGACTTCCGTTGTTGCCGATGAGACCCGATCCCACGTACTTCTCCACATTCGGATCGAAATCCAAGCTTAGCAACTTCCTCAATGACTTTCCTTGTCTTGCCTATGATACTGTAACTTCCGTCTTGATCATCGCAACCACAGGCAGCTCATTGTCGATACCAGCAAATCGACAGCGCTCAAGCGGCAAATCGATCGGATCTTCATTGTCTGCCTGTAGAACAGAGTCAACATGTCGAGGCGTTTGCCAAGTTTCGTCGACCTTGCGCATCGAACAGCCGTGACGGGTCTCGTTGGTCTCGGTGTAAGTTCCGTCCTTTCATGCTCGAACATATGGTTGCTGGAGATAAGTTATCCTGACGCTGACGCTCGTTCGTATCTATTCCCATTCTCTTGGAAAACGCCATCTAGATCTGGGGCTTGTGGCTCACCGCAGCGGTGTGGAAGTCTCGTCGCGATGAACGTTTGGTAGGTCTTTCCCATTGTCGACTCACTTATCAGCTACCACAGATAGACATTATCGAAGGTTTCACGAAATCTGACAAAAGTATCGAGTCTCCCTCTCGCCATGGCACCTCTAGATCATCGCTGCAAACGGGGGCCAAGTACCCATTTCGCAGCAAGCTCTCGCTCTCTCCCAGCCACAAAACGGCCAAGATCCGTTCCCAATCACAAATGATCCCAAACACGAACCTGGACGTCGCGTTTGATTCGACGTTCTGCTCCATCAACCGGTACTCTTCTTCAACATCGATCTGAATCGTTTTCCGTGCTTCTCGAGCTACTTACGTCAGTCAGTGCAATTGTGTATTCCTTTTTCGCCATTACATCGTAGGTGAATGTGTTCTTTGTGATGCCAAAGCCCCGGCTTCGTAGCCCGTATCTATTTGTTGACATGTGAAGAATTTCGGAACCTGCAGGACTACTGCAGCTTGAGGGGACTCATAGCCAGCCAGCTCGTCTCATTGCTTACTCAGAAGGACTGTGTTAGGACCGTAGGATCTAGAAACCGCAGTCGCAGCTACGGTCAAGTGTGATTGGGAGCGGAGAGGCCGCGGAACACTGTGCCACAGTCGAGGGGGACGCTTTCAGGACCGTGGACATACCGCCCTCGAGTTGATCGACCGCGGGCGATCGGTAACCCGATCCGCGTCAACCGCGGATCCGCAGGCCTCCCCCGCCGCTTATATTTCGTCCGCGACCACCGACGAAGTCGTCTTCCGACTCCTCGTCGCATGTATTACTTAGTCACGCTATAATAGCAGCTCAGTATTGCGTCCCCCGACACCCGCGGCCATCCACGACCGCTCCATTGTACTACACGACCTCTCCGTTCCCGATCACGCCAGACCGTAGCCGCGACATGCGGTGCTCAGACCCCACGGTCCTAACAGACCGGGAGTGAGAGACAGCATGACACATCTAAGATTTGTATTAATGAGTGAGTGAAAAATATGAAAACTGCGCACAAAAAAGGTGGCACAAAAATTGGATAAAAAACAAATCTCCTCATACAGCTCTCATTCGTAAATACAACTCGACAAACAAAGTGCTTGATAGCATGAAGCGCAGACAGACTCATTGATGCTTGAGCAAATCGCTGTCATGCTTGGATGATCTTCATACAACTACTATCATACAGAAGCGCCTCGCACCCATCGTTCGAGCTCTTGCTCGACGTGACGCGATCGACGCTGCATCCTGTACGATCCGCCGCGGGGGCTGAATCCTTCGTCCGCCTGATCAAACGCTTCCTCCTCGTCATCTGCTTCTGCTCCGGATTCCAGCTCCAAGTAGTCATCTTTGGAAAGCAGAAGTCGGCTGCCTCCTGTACGGCGACCGCGCACCTCCTGCGACCTTTGCTGAGAGAAGTTTCGGGTTTCCGAGTCATCAGAGGCGCTTGATGCAGGAAGCATCCTCTTGACTCGTTTCCACAGCTCGACGTCCGCTTTTGGTGCAAATGATTGCTGACTCGTGTCCAGAGACAGGTTGATGATCTTGCTCAAGAATCCGAGTGTGTACAATTTCCTGCCGCGAAGTGCTGCCTCTTCTTTGCTGGCATGCTCCATGTCGTCTTGTAGCTGCTTTCCTTCCTCGACGAGACGTTCGAGCCCCACTCGCCCTTCAAGGATGCGCAGCGCATCCCTAGCCACCTCGACGCCTTGATCGCCCTGCTGCGTGGCGTACACATGAGCAATGTTGAGCAATAAGGAGCGCATCGTATCTATATGGATTCGGGAGAGGTTGTCGTGTCTGAAGCCTTGCTCAGTCCTGTGCAGACTGCGAGTGGTTCTGGTGCGACTGCCCTGTGCGTCTTGGAAATCACTCCACTCCGCGAAGAGAGATTTTGCCTCGGTCCAGGCATCGTACTTGTCCTGAACTACATTCTTGGAGCTGACAGACGACGTGCTTGCAGCACCGGCATCCTTCAAAGTGGCTGCCGTAAGACCCTGCGGCTCTTTCAGGACCGCTGCCAAGTTGGCACGCAATGCACGAGTATAGCAAATATCGGCTGGTTGCCATTCTAGGGCTGAAGATGTACGGTCCGAACGACGTGCGTCAGGTTTTGCGCGGCGAGCGCGGCCGTTGGCGCCATTCTGCATGCCAAAGCGTCGTTCAGATGCGACTGCTGACGCTCGTTTCATCGCATCGAGAAGGACGCGCGCTCCAAGCGGATCGCCTAGCCTGGCCAAGTACCAAAGCACTCTCATGGCAAAGGCTGGACGCAACGAATTTCCGAACACGGTCGTGTCTGAAGCCATGGTTGTGACAGTGCCAGCCTCGAGACCAGCATTGGTATTCTCAGCATGACCTCGCGCCCAGAGATAGTTGAAAAGCGCAACGCTCATGGGCCATGCTTCAGCGCTATCGAGGAATCGAAAGACGGTGGAAGCAATGGTAGGGTCGCGCAATTCGGCCACAGGTGCACCAAGACCGTCAATGGCGCTGCTGTCTCTTCTGAGGTAGTGATCGAATTCAAACGCTTGCGCTTTGCCAGGGAGTTGTGGATCTCTAATGATGTTGTCGGCAGTGCTTTCGAGATCGAGTCCGTAGACCTTGCTCAGGATGGAAAGGCCGAGACGAAGTTCTCGAGTAGGGTCGGTGTCGGGCTGAGCCTGGAGGCGATTGAAGAGGTCCACCATAAGCTGATCGTCGGGAACGAAGCGGGCCTCATCCGAGTTAGTGCTGGCACCTTCGGTCGCATTGTTAGCGTTTGTTTTGCGCTTTCTGTCGACGTGCGAGGAAGAATAAAGCATTTCGTATCGCTCGAGATCCATCAACTGTTCCAAGCGAGTCCAGGTCCGTTCGACCATGTCAAAGCGGTTGGCATCTTCCGTCTCTTTGACCGTAGTCAGGAACCCCGAGAAAATGGTCTTGTCGCCGAGTGGGAGCCAGACCGATAGCTTGCGGTTGGCGGTTTCAAGCTTGTCCTGTGGTGAGGCATTTGGCATGAGCCCCTTTGCCATGCTGTCAAGCAGGCAAGACGGGAAGATTCGTTCAAAAAGTCTGTCAATTTCCTCTTTCGAATCGATGTAGCGGAGGAAACTGGTGTAGGCGCCAATAGCGTTTGTCAAGACTTTGGGAAACTCTCGAGCCTCGTGGATGCTGGCTTGCTGCGAGACGAGATTGCGACGAGCTTGGTCGGTCATGTTGTGGAAGTCGTCCTTGTCGAGAATAAGAGCGTCTTTGGGTCGGGGAGTTGCTGTGCGTTGAAAGTAGCGTGGGAAAGCTTGCTTCCACAGGTTCTCGAGGTCTTGATACACTTCTCGGATGCGTTGTACCTCTTTGCGTTCAAGCAAGCCATTTGAATTGCGTTCGGACGTAGCTGAGTGTGTCTGCATGGCGAGGCAGCGTACGAGGCCGTTGATGACGACACTGTACGTGGCTGCATTGGGAAAGATGCCGTCCTTCTTCATCTGGCTAAGCAGCTTGTGAGCACGCTCGTACTTGCCAGCCTGCATGCAGAGACGAATGGCGGCATTGTAAGGAGCTTTGATACGTGAAGCCGACTTCCAGGCATTGTCGGGATCGACGAGGACATCCTTGGACTTGATCATGACACGCAGCGCCTTCATCTCGTTTTCAAAGTGAAAGAGCGCCTTTGCGACAGCTGCGTCGTTCTGAGCCGCAGATGCCAGCGAAGTCTTTTTTGGATCACCACGGTCGCGGATGGCATTGTGAAGGTCATCGAGAAGCGCTTTTGCTCTGAGACGAAATCCGTGATTCTGATCCCGTCGGTGGTCGGATGGTCTTGGTCTGTCTGTCGCAGCGCGTTTCCGAGGAGAAGAGCTGCGCTTGAAGGGCGATGCTGTCGCTGTGGCTGTCGCCTTGCGGAGAGCGGCGTCACCGCTGGACGCTGGTGGTTTCGAGCCCCATTTGGAGCTTTGACCTAATCTTCTGAGTGTGCCCCTGAGGTTCTGCGCAGCGTTGTTTGACGAAGTTTTGGTCGGTGAAGCCGTTGCCAGGCAAGATGACTGCAGAGAGAACGAACGCGCACGAACTCGGGGTGCAAGAAACGCGGGCGGAAGAGTGGCCGCCGTTGTTCGGGAGAGCCGCTGAAACGACGAAGGTAGCCTCGCGACTGCGCCATTACCGCACACCATGACAACGCTTTCGGCTCTATCCCGATACAAACAGGAAATTTTGTGAGCGAAGTGGGATTGTCAAGGAGCGAAAGGAAGCGTACGTGCGATCAGTCACAACAGGTGTAAGCTGGAGAGCAACGCACAATCAATCACCTTGCTGCTTGGAACCAGTTTCTTCCCACGGCTGTCGAAATATTTTGTGGAGGATGAAAGGGTCTTCCGAGCGGGAGAAAAAAAAGCACGAGGGTCGTCAGAGTTTGAAGTCCAATTTTTCGAACTTGTTAGGCTTCTACTTACGCACAAGTCCCGAAAGTCGGATCCGAAATCTTTTAGCCCTGATTGGCCCGTGATCGGAACCTTGAATACAGAAGCTTTGGAGCTTTTGGCCTTCGATATGAACCCTTCTAAACTCTTGTCCACCACTTCGCCATCGCCGACAGTAGAGCAAAGCCTCCGGCGATCCATCTCAACTGACGTCACGCTGCCCATTCGACATCCTAGAGGTGCCTGATCTGACCCAGGTAGTCGCAAAAGTCCAAAGATGGCCACGCACCGAGATGCCAAGTTCCCAGGGAAACCCTACATCGACCCGGCTCCGATGCCGTCGAGCCAGCCACACATTGACGAACTCGGTGTCACGTCTGCGCCGTTGAAGTCTGCCAGCTTCTTCATCGGCCAGCATTGCAAGGATGTCAACGAGGACTTCATGCTCTGCAAGAATGAGAGCCGTGACCCAGCTCACTGCCTGAAGGAGGGCCGTCGTGTAACAAGATGCGCACGCGATCTGTAAGTACATCCACAGAGACTTCGAAGCAGGGAAGAGGCAGAAAGGGCCAAACTGAGCTGCTGCTGTTCAGCTTGCGGCTTTTGACGATGCGACAAGGCGCTCGCAAATCTCGACCGTTCCAAATGTCTGACAAAACATCTTCGTTGCATCGGCTTTGCCAACAACGACCTCTGCATCAATTGCCTCCGTGGTCCTGACATATCCACACACTGCCCCGCATCAGTATCAAGAAGTTGAGTGACAACTGCGGCAAGGAGTGGGAGGCCCACTTCCAATGTCTCGAACAGCATAACCAGGAGTTCTACAAGTGCAGGAAGCCAGAAAAGACACTGAATCAATGCGTATTCGAAAAGCTCGTATGTATCAGGGCACTTATCAACTCGAGGGTTGATGTAAACACGAATGATCATGACTCACACCTCGCCTTGTCTTTGTTGTGCCTTGTGGCCGTAACAGAACCTTGCCAAAACCATTCCGGGGTCGCCAGAAGGACAGCCTCAGATTCACGAGAAGAAGAACCCAGTGTGGGGTTGATCGGTGTTGAAGGGGCGAACATCGCGGCCGACCACGGCATGGAGGATTGGCGGCTACTTAGATTGCGACTTTGACATGAACCAATTCAACCAGACATTTCACAGAGAACATTCAGTACGGCGTGACAGGGCGACCTGCAGTCGAGAGCGGATGGCATGGAGTTGCGTTGCACGATACGGCGATCGACGGGCTGCATTTGAAAATGGGACGAG
The DNA here is from genome assembly GCA_928722295.1 of Ustilago curta. Classification (NCBI taxonomy): domain Eukaryota; kingdom Fungi; phylum Basidiomycota; class Ustilaginomycetes; order Ustilaginales; family Ustilaginaceae; genus Ustilago; species Ustilago curta. The sequence continues at coordinate 41,824 of CAKMXH010000019.1, read as the reverse complement.
GACGCAGGCCCACTTCTGCGCAGCCTAACAGGAGTACATGTGCAACTCGAGAGCAACCGCATCATGACAAGGATTCTTGGATGAATTGTCGCAGCACACTCCCTGCCTGCTTCGTGGACAAGGAGCCACCGACATCATTCGTACATTGACCCGTCTCGAGGCTCTTTTTGATGGCATTGTCGATGGCGTCGGCAGCTTCTGACAGTCCAAGCGACCATCGGCACATGAGTCCAAACGACTCAAACATACCGATGGGATTGGCGAGACCTTTGCCAGCAATGTCGGGTGCAGATCCCGAGACAGGCTGATATACGCCTCTTGGCAGACGACCGTCATTCGAACGACTTGGCGGAGCGTCAATCTCGGCAGATCCGAGGAGACCTAGAGAGCCAGGGATGACTGAAGCCAGATCGCTGAGAATGTCGCCAAAGAGCTACAGTGGTTCGGAGCAGAGCCGCAAAGATAAGGATAGAGAGAGACATATCAGCTTTCAGTACAGTATTGTACAGTACAGTACAGCACTCTGCAGCGCAGATTCGCCTTGCAGAAACGGTTCTTTCGACTCACGTTTTCGGTAAGAAGCACGCCATTGAGCTTTCGAGGATCTCTGGCCAGCACCATGGCAGCCGAATCGACGAGATGATGGCTGAGCTTGTTTACCAGCTGCGGATACTCATCGCGGATGGTTTCGGTTACCACCTGACGCCAAAGACGCGAAGTGGCCATCACATTAGCTTTGTCGACCGAAATGATGGGCAAGGGCTCTTGTCCATTGGCGAGCGACAATGTTGCGGCAACGCGGGTCAGCCTGGCTACCTCTTCTCGAGTGTATTCGCAAAGGTCCGAGGCTACACGACCAAAATTGTAGCTCGTTGTTGAGTCAGCCGACAAGGCTCATAATCATTCTGGAGTCTACCACACAACAGACCTACCCATTGCAGCGTTCTGATCCGGCTCTTGTTTCTTGCCAAAGTAGATGCCCCCTGCATTCTCTCGCAGGGTGATGATGTTGACACCACGAACAACGTCTTGCTTGAGTGAGCTGAGCTCGAGTTGGCGTTCTGAGATGACCTTGGCGGGTCGAACGTTGGCGTACAGATTCAGGTGTCGGCGCATCCGCAGGATTCCTGTCTCCGGTCTTCTACTCGAATCACCCACATCCCATTTGGGACCTCCGACGCTTCCTAAGAGGACCGCATGGCATTTTGAGGCTTCCTCAAGTGTGCTCTCTTGAATGGGACAGTCGTGCTGATCAAGGCACGATCCTCCGATTAATCGTTCGACCTTTTCTATCCTGAGCTTGTAGTGGTATTGGATGAGGTCGAAAAGCGGCAACACCTCGGCCATGATTTCAGGTCCAATGTGATCCCCTTGTAGGATCATGATCCTGTACGTATTGGCGGCGCAATCGCCATTGCTTGCGTGCGCCATTTTGACTGGCAGAGCGATTTGTTGGCGATGAACTTCAATTGCTGTTAGCAGGTACGATGAGGGGGCAGGTTGGCAATCGGAGTGACTCTCTGATATCTAACTGACCCACATTGCGCTGGTCGGAATTAGGCCCAGGTTTTCTTCCAAGCCCCTTACTCAAAAGAGCACGGGGTCACATGCTCGCTTACCACCACTCTCACACGCGCCCGTGTCCCAAATCCGAAATCGGGTCAAGTCGCGCTTGAACCCCACACCTTTCCAGGCCGAGCTTATGCTGAGTTGAGAATGGACCTGCAGATGACTCGGTGCTTGTCCACTCAACACAAGGAGCAACAGCCAATGCAGCGATACCTAGTTGATGACCGCGTCAATCGCCGAGAAACGTTGCAGGGCAACGGCAAGGCATCGGGAAACAGGGAGTGGAGCTAAGCGTCAGCAGGAACTTTTTTTTTTTTTACCAGAGAAGAAAAGATCAAGGCGACCGACGGACTTAGTCACAAACGCCGGTCTTGCCGATACGAGCCTTGTCTCTCTGCCTCTGTCGCCCGTTACTGCACCGCATACAGCACGCACGGTGCTCTGAAACAAGATCCTCTCTTGTTCCTGTGTTGCCGTTCATTCTTGGCGTTGGCAATCTGGATCGAGTGAAAAGACCTTTCCGTTCAACCCGGGGATCGTGAGTATTCACACGTCATCCACCATCTGTTCCGCATTGTCGTCGGCCTGCCTATTCCATCAAGAGTCCGCGACTCGGTCCTTAAAAGCTAGCCAAACTTCGAAAGACACCTGTTCTGTCCCGAGTGCCTTCTCCCTTTGTATCTCGACCACTTCGAGGAAGAGGCGGTCGCTCTCTAGCTTCTTGCTCTCAACTCAAAAAACCTGCAGAGCTGCGCGCTCAAGTCCGAATCAATCCTAGTTGCTGCCCACGCCAGCAGGGGCAGCAGATACAGTTCGAGTGGAATCGACCACGACCATGAATACCAAGCTCAGCGACCTGTCGCTGTTGGACGCCTCGGACTTTCTCAAGGCCCCTGGCAGTCTGGGTACACTGGACAACGAGTCCTTCGATGTCATGGGTAAGTCACTTGCTGCAAGTTTAAGCTAGCTAGCAAGCAAAGTCGCAATGGACTCGCAGAGAATATCACTGGCGGATGAGGTTGACCCGATCCTTTGTGCTTTCGAACGCCCGCACCCTGAACTCTACTCACAGATCCAGGCTCAGGAACACCGATTTGCCGGTTGAAGGCCTCCAGCCTCAAGGACGTGGAAGATGCCATCCAGGCTGCAAGCCAAGCGTACCCAGCTTACTCGGCTATTCCGGCGAGGGAGCGAGCCAGGATGCTGCTCAAGTTTGACCAGCTCCTCCGCGACAATCTCGAGGACCTCACCTGGATCCTAGTGTACGAGACTGGCAAGCCTCTCGAAGAAGCGCGAGCAGAAGTGCAATACGCTCTCACATTTAGCTGGTGGTACGTGGGGGAAGCCGAGCGAGTACAGGGCCAAGTGGTCAAGAGTGCCACCAACCCTTCGCTAAGATTCCTGACCGTCTTGCAACCGATCGGACCCGTGGCTATCCTGACACCGTGGAACTTTCCTGTTGCGCTCTTTGTGCGCAAAGCAGTCAGCGCACTCGCAGCTGGATGCACTATCGTTGCCAAACCTTCTCCGGAGACGCCGCTCTCTACGCTTGCCATTGCTAACCTGCTCCACCGCGCTGGCTTCCCCACTGGATCGGTCAACATTGTCCTCGCGTCGTATCGCAACACACCTGCCATCGGTCAAGCGCTTTGCACCGATGCTCGTATCAAGAAGCTCAGTTTTACAGGCAGTACGCGTGTCGGCCGGCTATTGATGCAGCAATGCGCGCCCAGCTTGAAGAAGCTGACGCTCGAGCTGGGTGGTCTAGGTGCGTATCTGGTGTTCGAAGATGCAGATGTGGAAGCCGCCGCAATGGCGCTGGTGGCCAACAAGCTGAGGCACGCAGGTCAAACTTGCATCTCGGCACAAAGGACCTATGTGCACGAGTCTGTCGTCGATCATTTGCTGAAGTGCGTCGTCGAACAGCTGGACCGTGTGACGATCGGTCACGGTGCCGAAACATCCACGACACTCGGACCGTTGCAAACCGAGCGAAGCCAACAAAAGGCTCGCGAGCATATTCAGGATGCCAAAGCTAAAGGCGCCACTATTTATATCTCGAAAGCCGTCGTACCCAGTTCCGGTTACTTTGTCGCGCCGACGTTGATCGCAGGCTGCACCAAGGACATGCTCGTGTTTCAAGAGGAGTCGTTTGCTCCCATCATCAGCGTGTCCACCTTCCGCTCTGAACAGGAGGCGTTGGAGTTTGCCAACGACACAGACATGGGATTGACCTCTTACGTCTTCACCAAGGACTCGGCGCGGCTTTGGCGAATGTTTGAGCAACTCAAGGCGGGCAATGTAGGTTTGAACGTCGGTGGCAGCACCACGGCAGCCGAAATTCCATTCGGCGGGGTCGATCAGTCAGGATTTGGCAAGGAAGCCGGCATCGGCGCCGGACTTAAAGAGTATATGATCGAGAAGTCGGCGACCATGTCAATCGCGTGAGTCAAAGAGCTCGACAACCTTGGCCACATATAGACTCGGAGGAACTCAATTGTAACAGTAACATCAAGGCATCGTGTGCAAGTCAGCTCGGCAGGCTTGAGGCTTCATTTCTGTACTGTATCGCCTCCCGCATGTTCGGAAACATGGTGCAGTGTTCTGGTCCCGCCGTTGTTCAAATTAGCCTTTACAGTAGCAGACGGTCGCTGTCGAGTTGCTCGCTTGCCACCCTTTGCATTAAAGCGGGGTCGCGACCTGCACAAGATAGCTGCAGGCTCGGCGAGTCTCAGGGCAGGCTGAACCGTGTTGTCAATGCCTATGTGTCGGTGCATTCGAAATAAGGATCGTGATGCCGGCGGGTGGCAGGTAACAAGACGGCATCGGCGACGGCCGCAGCTGCAACAACGAAATGAGACTGCAGCGCTCAGGTTGAGGTTGTGGGAGATGAAGGTTGTCTCAGGATCGCAAAGCTGAAGCCTGAAACGCATTTCCCACGCATTCAAAGCCAAGGCCGAATTTCACTCTGGACCCTGATGGTGTTGCAGCGAATCATACAATCGAGAGTCAACTTCATCTCGAGGCAATTCTAGGGTTGTCCCTTGCACCAGTGGCTCTAGTCTTTCTAGCCGGTCGGGCCACGACAAGTCGGTCTGCTTTTGAAGGCCTGTTTCTTGTGTTTGACGCGCTTGATCGCGCGGCAGGGTTGGTCTGTGATAAGAGTTGGAGCCACGCAGTTCTTCTGAATCGGATCAAGGACCCTGAACAATTTCGGAGATAGGTTGCATCTGCGGCATCATTGAAGCTGTCTTTTGGTGCGCCATTATTTGCCCCTCTCTCTTCCACCATCGTTCGTCACAACTCCTCGTCGGTCTTGCCGGATCAGCCACTTTGCGCCCCCTTCGTATCAGCATTCGGCTCGTTCCGAGCGGTCTTGCCGTGCGGTGGGAACCCGAATAGTCACAATGCCTTCAACCGATCAAAAAGGCGCGGCTGCGCAGCGCTTTGTCTCCAACCACTCGGGTCCAAGTCGTCCAAGTGACAACATCGCCAGCACCAGCAGCGCAAGCATCATTGCTACAAGCAGCCATCACGATCATAGCTTCGTCGACAACAACGAAAACGGCAAACGCAATCGATATCAGTACAGTTGTCTCCAATGTCAGCGTCGCAAACAGCGGTGTAGTCGCACCTTTCCCTGCGAGAAATGCATGCAGCGGGGCATTTCTCATCTGTGCTCTCCTCCTGCAAACTTACACCGGCCCTCCAGACGCATACGGATGCGCCAGAAGCTTGCTCTCGCAGCCTCTGGTCAGTCTCAGTCCGACGAAAGGCAGGAAGCGCAAGGAGATTCCGACGACATGGACACCTATGAATTCGATGACGAGCAAGATATCTCCTCTTCGCACTTGTCCCAGGATGCCAATGCAGCAACGAGTGCTATTTCTACCTCTACAAGTCAGTCTCTGGGCCATATGGGCTCGTTAGATTCTCCTTCCACCCTGTTCTCTTCGCATCGCAGGGTATTTGAGCCGCCACATCGGGCGAATGATTCGGATCAAGACTTCAGAAGTCCGCATCATACCCCATATCAACATCCCCAGCAGCAGCAGCAACCACCATCACAGCATTTGAAACGACCGCTGTCTCCGCATCGATACCAAAACCCGGACCTGCACCAGCACCGACGCTCCCAGACCTTCTATCAAAATCAAGCCCATACTGAAGCCGGACCTTTTGCCAGCACATCCGTCTTGTCTCGCGGCATGGTAGCGGGACGCTCGTCTCTTTCGTCTCCAACACGTATGCTTCCGCCTCGGAGCCCCTCGGATGTCAGCCCGTCCTCTCTACATGACACGGAATCACATCGAGCGTCTATGTCATCTCGTATAAATGCACGCCTGAACCCTGCGGACGTGTCCCGCTCCGGCGCCGATGCACTCGCTCAACTTGCAACCGTGGCCCAGTGGCCAGCGTCTCAGCAGCACTACCAATACGCCGACGCTTCCATAGATCAGAGGGGCATTTCATTTTCGAACGCGAATCCAAACGCGGACTCGGTCCCAAGCTCCCAAGTTTCAAATCCCGCCGGCATGCTCGGGGCTCCATCCTCTTCCCGCAGTCAGCAGAGTGTACCAGGGCTCGACTCGGATCAACGCAGCATGGTCGATGCGGATGACGCCTTCATCGGTAAGCCAGCTCTCAATGGCCTTGGTTGGAACCCGTTCCGCCGTCACGAGGGCGTTGGCACCGATCTCTTGTCCTGGACAGGTCAGCTCGGTAGAGGGTTCGGTCTCGTCATTCCCAAATACGAACTTCGTTCCGTGCAGCAGTCTCTTCCGAGCAAGTCGGAAGCACATCGCCTTCTACAGATCTACCTCGAAGACTTCAATTGGTCTAGATTTCCCTCAAGCCAGAGCGAGCTGGTTCAGGCCATCGATATCTGCATCGATCGATGCTCCATCTCCGATGATGTTCAGATGCTGCCGCTCATGGCATTCTGTCTGTCCATCTTTGGTTTGGCCACCCTGGATCTGGCTGTGCGTCCGTATCCGACACGATCGTCTCGAACTTACTTTTTCGCAGCGCGCAAAGCACTGTCACTGTCGGAGAGTCTTGGTCTGCACAAGCTCGATTCGCTCTCAGCGTCCCTCAATCTCTGTCGATATCTTGACCTTTGTCGTGTTCCCAGGTCGACATGGCTGCAGGTAGCGTCATGCATGCGCGGAGCCATCGATCTGGGTCTGCATCTGGACGGCGCTCATCTCGGCCAAAACTGCTCAGCGACCCTACAGAGGCGCGTGCTTTGGTCACACATTGTCCATCAGGATCGCGAGTGGAGCGTCCTCTTCGGTCGACCAATGACCGAGATACCATTCTCCACCACACCTGCACCGACGCTCCAAGACTATCTGGACACCGGGCTCGAGCTCCCCTGTGCTCAGTATCTTGTCGTGCGCGACTCATTCCGAGTTCACATCGAACGGATCTCGCGATTGTTCCAGGAGATCGCCGCAAACTCCAACTCTTCACCCACTACCAGGATCTACGACCGAGCACTCGAGATCGACCGTGATATCGTCGCCTTCACCGAAACTCTTCCGCCGTGCTTGACGTCAGGAATGCCCCTCTCAGGTGGCGCCATGAGGCACCAAGACTTTTCCACCGTCTTCTACCATCACCTCTGTACCAACCAGATCCTCTTCTTCCGCTCGCTCCTGCATCGACCTTTCTGGATGGAATCGTCGGAACTCGTGTCATCCGACAGGTTCAAGCATTCCCGCCAAATCTGCGTTGATCTTGCGCTCAGCGACCTGCGAGGGCGGCGACTGCTATCTCGTCGCATTCCCGTCACCATGCTCTGCCACTTGTACGGCAGTGCCTACTCGCTGCTGAGCATGAACACTATCATCGCGAGCGATGTGCTCTTTGCTCTCGAGTTTGGCGAGCTTCTCCAGGCAGAAGATGTGCTTGAGAAACTGGGCTTCATTCAGGAATACGTGGCTACGGTGCGCGCCAATATCCAGGAGTCGCGTGGCGATCATTTGGCCGTAAAGGAGCTTTACGTGATGCGATCGTTGCTCAAACGTATTCAGGACAAAGTAGCAACACTCAATCCGCAGAGTGTTGGATTTCAGGTGCTCGGCGTGCACTATCCAGGCGGATGTGCGGATCGACTCGCAATGACGCTGACGGAGCTACAGAGCGCGGCCAACCTACTGCTCAACATGGCGCGTGCGGGTGTACGTATCGACGACGCAACACGTATCCCTCCTTCTGGCGAAGACAGGGTTTCGGCGAGCAGCCGGTCCAATCCTAGCGCCGCCCCGTCGTCGACTGGCGGAAGTGCAGGAGCAGCTGCGGGCGAGCGTGGGAATGCGCAGACGCAGGGCTACCTCGTTGGAGGCGGTGCGGGCTTCAACATAAATGGCGACGCTCACGCACAGGTGGGTAGACCTGGCGATCCGAGCTCAGCCTCGGGCATCTTGAACGCTGTCAATGCGAATGCTGTGACGCCTTCAGCCGAGTCTTTGGATATGTTTCTGTCGAACGCGGACGAGTGGCTGTCGTCACTGCTCAACCCTGGTGCTGCGGCGTTCTCTGCGCCGACACAGCCTTTGGACTTTGGATTCTCACTCTTTTGATCAGAGAAATGGTGGAAAAACGCGCGCTAGAAGATCGACGCTCGAGCATGGACAGCCTCCGCAATCACTGGTCCGCACCAGCTCGCCGTACCAGTAATCTGAGCCAAGACGTACAGGTCAGAGAGACGATAAGCGATTCGGACACTTAGCTGGAGGGGCGAGCACTTCTCATGTCTCGTGGTGTCAGCAGTTGGCTAGCAGTATGCATAATGTTGAGATTGCCTGTATCCACATCACAATCGTTCCGCACAATCACTCCCGTCACTGTGCGGCGAAAATTTTCAATTCCATGCATTAATACTGCACCAGGGTTGAGCAGCGACCACGTCCACGTTCGACAGGAACATATCTCAAGACTCGGCTGAAGGCATCACAGCATTCGCATTGACAGCGTTCAACATGCCCGAGGCTGACATGCATGAACTAATTACATTTGTTTTGTGGTTGATGAATGTCGCATCAAATTCGTTGTTCTGCGGGAATGTGCGGCATCGTCAGCCTTGACCTTCTGACCCACCTTCAAAAGCGGTGTGCGTCGAGACCATGTTTCGCCTGAAAGCTGTGCAACCCGTTTCTCTACGGAGGTGATGGATTTTTCTTTCCTTGCATGACGAGATGAACTTTGTTCTTATTTGAGTGGTGTGGTGAAGCAGAAAAGGCGGGAAGAGCTGGATGAAGCAGGCTTTGCATTGTGGGCGGAAGGCTGTGGAAGCGGATGTTGACTCCGCCACTATGCGTTGTTTGACGGGGATGCGGAGCAATCTGCTTTGCGGGCTGCAGCGCTGGAGAACACTTGCTTTGCCTCTTATACCGGCACTCGTTGACTCGTCAAAAAAACTTTCGCCTTCACCATCTTCTCCTATCCGTTCCACAACACTGGTAATCTTCGTCATTTGTTTTGCTTCCGCACCTAAACCTGCTTCTCCTCCTGACAAACCTCGAAGACACAATTCAAGGCATCAACATGTCAACCTACTACCTGATGATTATCGACATCCACCTTCCCACAACCTACGAAGAAGAGATGGTTAAAGACTGGTTCCCAATGCACTACAAGCATACGCCTCATCCCCCGTTGACGTCAAACTCTGCCACGGCTTTCCTGGTTGCCCAAGGCAAGATCGAGGTGTTGGATGCGCTGCTGAAAGCGCAATTTCTGATGGGTAGTGTCAAGGTGCTCAGCCAGCGGGGTTTTGGTGCTTGGATGAGAGCGATTGATACTTCTCCGCAGGCGGATCTGGATGTGACAGGGCACGCCGGAAGCGTCATTACTGTGATCTCATGGTTACGTCATATTTATCAGTCTGACGAGGGCGACGAGGACGATTGGGGTAGCGAGTCGGCCACCACAGCCATCGATCACGGTAGCGATAGCGAAGACAGTACGTCTGTCGACACAGAGTCGGACTCGGAAGATTGGGTCTCGGCCACGGGCACTCTCTCACCCAACACAAACCAAGACCAACGACTACTCAAGGACGAATACTTCGTGTCTCTGAGTGTCTTTGACAGTGTCAACTTGACGATTTGCGAAGAATGCAATTTTCCTGCAAGTTCCTCTCGCGGCGTCTTGATTTAGAACATTGACATCTCGCTTCAAGACGGACTCACAAACGACACGAGCAAGAACCAAAAAGGGCAGCTATGGTGTTTGCAATGACATTGAAAGCAAGTATACGAATACAAGGAGGTGAAAATCGCAAAACAAAAGCCTGGCATGCAGACTTGAGAGAATTTACCAGAGAAAAGACCATGAGCATATGACAGAGATCAAATCGTGACGATGTAGAAATTGCGCGAGTGAGTCAAACCATGAAGTGTAGTGCGAGGATGTGGGGTATCTAGCAGCCTTGAAGGATGGGTTTACCTCGAGTCGAGGGTGGAAGTGACGACGTGCTCGTCCTTCTGGCTACCCTTGTTGGAGCCGGTGTCAATGTCGGCGTACTCGACGTCGTTGTTGCGGTGCGCAGCAGCCTTGGTGTCGGCAGCAGCGTGCGAGTTGTCGATCTGCCAGTGGTCGGTAGCAAAGAGCTCGTCGATCTCCTCGAGACTCCTGCCCTTGGTTTCGGGAAGCATGAAGTAGATGACAGGAACCCAGCAGGCGTTGAGGATGGCAAAGACGATGTAAGTCTTCCAGCCAATGTTCTGGAGAGCACTGGGGGTGAACTTGACAACGGCGAAGTTGAAGATCCAGTTGGAGGCGGTGGAGAGAGCCGAGCCCTTGGTCCTGATGAGCAGGGGCAAGACCTCGGAGGGGATGAGCCAGACGGTGGCCTGGAAGCCGAGCGAGAAAAAGAACTCGAATACGAAGAGCATGGAAGAAGCAGCACGGCCGTAGCTGCCATTCCTGGTACCCTCCTGAATCACCTTGACAAGGCCGGTCTGGACGCACATGACAGCGGACATACCAGCAATGCAGGGGATGAGGAGCTTTCTGCGGCCGACGCGGTCAATGAGGAAGTAGGAGATGGTGGAACCGAGGATGAGGCACATGTTGAGACCACCAGCCATGAGAGCCGACTGCTTGCCGTCGAAACCAATGGACTTTTGGAACAGAGTGCCAGAGTAGTAGATAAGTGCGTTGATACCAGAGAGCTGCTGTGCGGCCTGGATAAAGCAGGCAAGGAAGAGACGCTTGCGAGTCTGGATGCTGTCCGAGGCAAAGAGGGCGCTCCAGCCAGTGTTGGCAGCAGCTCGCTCGTGCTCGAGAGCCTGTTGGATACCGGCGTACGAGTGCTGGACCTCGGGAGAGTCGATGGAAGCGTTGTGGAGACGCTCGAGAACGGCGATAGCCTCCTCGTGGCGACCCTGCTTGGCAAGCCAACGAGGAGTGTCGGGGATGATAAGGGTAGTCACGATGAGGATGCCGATGAAGACGCACTGAAGGGCGATGGGGATTCGCCACACTTTGGAACCGGTGAGACCGCTAAAGCCAAATGCATAGTCCACCCAGTAGCTAATAACTATACCGAAATTGAGTACGGTCAAGTCAAGGGCTACGAGTTTACCACGAGAGACGGCAGGCGAAGTTTCGGCTTGAAGGATTGGAACGGTGGAGTTGATAGCGCCCATGCCAAGGCCACAGATGATACGGCCGGCAATCATGACGCCGACGGTGCTGCTGGCAGCCTGGATGACGGCGCCGGCGATCATGAAGAGGGAGCTGAGGAGGATGGTTCGTCGACGGCCGAGGAAGTCACCGACAACAAAGGTGGCGAGCGCGCCAAAAAAGCAACCGATTTCGTAGAGGGAGACAATGTTTCCGATGGTGTTGGCGTCGGGGTTGTTGAAGGTCTTGTTGAACTCTCCGAGTCCTACGATTCCGCCCATGACGCCATTGTCATAACCGACGAGCAGAAAGCCACCGGCGCAACTGGCGGTGATGACGGCAAGCAAAGCATTGCCGCGCAGGCCAACATCGACACCGAAGTAGTCGTTGTGGATGCGACGGGGGTTGTAGTGATGTCCGGAGCCCATGGTCTCGAGTGATGGAGGGAGGGAGGGATGCGGGGAAGGATGTATGGGGAAAGTTGTTTGACGAGGCTCGAGCCGCGCTTTCTTATAGAGATTGATGATATCTGGAGAAGTGTTGGCGTGTCTCGGTGGCTGCAGGCTTCACATGCAATGAAGAGGCTGTCGCGTGGGGGCCCCACAACGGAAGGGAGGTGGGCAGTTACGAGATGAAAGCGACGCATCAGGTACAGTAAACTCAAGCATGCAGGCAAAGATCTGATGCTTGAGCGCTGCGGAGCACGACGGTACTTCGGGCCGGTGGAACAGCTTGTTTTGAGTGGTCAAGTGAAGGAAGGGACGGATGAGGCTATGGGCGGCGTCGCGGATGCAGTGAGAGCCCGAGAAAACGGGGAGCGAAGCAAGGTGGTGATTGGATCTGGAACGGCACACAGGCAAAGCCGTGGGTTGACCGGCGCAGCCTTACGCTAAAGAGGCAAGTATGCGCAGTGAAACACAGAGGCCTGAATTTTACTGTAGTGGAAGCAGACCTGTGGGGCCTGGTGTCCACAGTGGAGCTGGCACGTTAATCCACACAACAGATGGCGGGGTCTCCAGTATCAATCACGGCTGGCCATGGCTTAGGGTCTTTGATGGCGGTGTTTCAAACACCAGGCAATTCAAACAAGCCGTTGTCGAGAGTAGCGAAATAAGCAGAGGCGGGGAATTCCAGGAACCAAACAAGTGTGGCGCAGCGGACCGGTGGGAATCACGAAAAAATGGCCTCGAACACAGTTTTGGTGTGACAGTTCATGTGCGAGTCTGTTCCGTATGTCTGGATGAGCATCTCGCAATTCAAATCTAGTGTTTTTGACAGGCAGGCGTGGGAGCTGCATCGCGGCTTTGCCGGACAGACTCGAATCTCGTGCGGCCAGGTCAGTTGCAGTGAGCAATTGGTTCTCGAGCCGCGTTTTCGGGAGACAAAGATTTTCTTTCGCTTTCAGATGCACGTTGCTTGTTTCTCGCTCCAACCTTCGTCCCTACATTTCCTGCCTTTGACCGGACCGGTCCGCCGTGGCACGGTCCGCACCCGTTCCGCAGATCAACGCACTTCCGCTGCAACCTGCTGCAGAAACAGATCGAAGGCATACGGTGTGGCTTGCGCAGAACCACATTTTGATCTTTGCATGCCCAACACCTATCCAAGGTGCGGACCGTGCTCTTTCTGCCTCTGTTGGAACCGGCCCGCTCGCTCCCTTCTCCACATTGTTTGGATCGTGTTCTTTTCTTCTCGTCCTAAGATCAACCACCATCGTCCCGCACAATCCCTACATCACCCATCATACTCAATTCAACATGTCCGCAGCTCAGAGCAACCAAAAGGTGGGCATTCTCAGTCTCGACGCCGACTTTGACCGTCTCATTGGTAGCTCGGCTGGCATGCGTAAGCTGCTCGTCGACCAAAACGGACAGCAGACTTTCCACGAGGCAGGTGTCTACCTCTCCAAGCACAACAAGGTCATCCTCTCATCCAACCGACTGCCCGACTCGAAGCATGGTCAACGTGCCATCATTGTCGGCGTGCCATTGAACCACATCCCACCTACAAGCAGCGACGCTGCTACATCTCAGCATGGAATCTTGCCAGAGCTCTCGGCGGAAGAGCAGAAGAAGCTGTGGTCCCATCTCGAAGTTATCGACCAAGACCTGCCTGACCACTTGGCCATGCCCAACGGCGCCACCAACTGGGACGACGACAGCGTGCTTTGGTGTGAACAGGGTCTCGACTCTCGCGGTGTTGCTTCCACTCTTGTCATTCACAACGTTGACAGTCACAAAACTCAATCCGCATTGACCAACTACGAGGGCAAGCCGTTCTCGAGTCTCAACGATACAGTCAAGCACCCCACCACACGCTGCGTCTTCTTCACCGATCCAGACTACGGTGTCGAGCAGTCTTTCAAGGCTCACGACAAAGAGTATGCGCCCAACGGCGTCTACGTCTGGAACCCCGCCACCAAGCACGTCAAGCTTCTGGATGCTTCCAACTATGTCAAACCCAATGGCGTCACGTTTGTTCCTTCTCCCGCCAACGACGGCTCCGGCTTGCTCATCACCACCGACACGGGACGTTTCCGATTCCACCGCAACAACCACATGGGCGACTTTTATGTGGACGACAACGGCCCCTCGCTCATCTACTCGTACAAAGTGAACGCTGATTCCACCTGCAACGATGGCTTTCCTGCTGTCGATGTTGCATCTCGCCGAGAGTTCGCTCAGTCCACCAGCGGCGTTCCCGACGGTATCCACGTCGACACCCAGGGCAATGTTTGGGCTGGTCACGGAGACGGCGTGCACGTTTACAAGCCTCAACCAGATGGTAGCGGCAAGCTGATTGGCAAGTTTGTGCTTCCCGGTGGTAAAGGCGTTGCCAACTTTTGCTGGGCTGGCAAGACCACCACGGGTCAATACCGACAGCTTCTGTTTGCCGAAGACGAGCTTTGGGAGGTGCTCATTGGCGTCAACGGTCACGACTGAGCCTCGTCACTGCTTTGTAGTCTTTCTCTTTCGTATGTGACGCGGAATGGAAAAGAATCACACACTCGGAAACATTCAAACCTGTCTGAACAAGGTGTGTGAACAAGACTGCGAATGCTTGGCTTTCTGACAGAGGAAACCTGCCACTCGCACCCATGACATTCTGGTTCAAGCGGAAATGCCGATGTACCATTCGACACAATCACTTTGCTGAGTGTTGCAATGTCAAAAGTGCGGAAATCGTTCCGGAGCCTTGTTTAGTACCAAGCATTGTTCGTCATTTTACCGCAGTCTGCCACTGAGACCGATCAGCCTCCTTGCCTCTTAAGCTCAGCATATCTTTGCCGACCAAAAGGATCCGGCAGACCATGACCACCCCTACTTCTCACCATGATTATGCCATCTAGTCAACCCTCGGCTCAAATCAGCCCGGAACATATGCAGAAAGCCAAAGAAGCGCTTTGGGAATACGAGATCAAGGCTGAAATCATCATGCAAGACATCTTTGATTGCATCGGTAGCCTCCAGAACGACCTCAACCTTGGCTTCGAGCCCCAGCGCATGGCCAAGATTGCGCAGCAGCTGCAACGCTACGTCGAATTCATGAGCTTTGTCAACGAGGTGCTCCAGGAAATGGTCATGGATGTAGAAGCTGTCAGCCGCTTCAAAGATTTGAACGAGGGTAGACAGCTCGCTCAGACAACCGAACAAGCTCGTCAACTTTGATGCTTCAACCACGGGGAGGCGCAAGTTGCAGCTGATGATATGTAATGTGACACACTGTACTGGTATATCTCGCTCCCGCCCTTTTGTCAGCAGAGCAGCACCAACTCTAAACGAGACACGAGATTCGCCTTGCCGCCTAGCGGACTGCCACAGACAAATGGCGTCTCCAGGCGCCACATGCAACTAATGACCCCTCTTTCCTTTTTCGCTCAGGCTCTATCCCCGCCATGTTTCGACTTCGATGGGAAGCTAGGCTGTTGTTTTGTTTGATCGTGTCAGTCGAACGAGAAGTAAAGATTGAAGTATCAATTTCCATCTATGCGCGTGGGCGAAAAGTATTGTACAGAGAGTGAGTAAATCAGAGGAAGAGCAACAATGGGCAAGCCTCAAAAGCCGGATCGACTGCTGCCGGTGCCTCCAAGAGCTGGACGTTGAGGCAAGCCGAGACCTAGACCAGTCTGTGCGCGTGTCTCCGCTGATGACGCCTGAGCCACGGGGACATTTCGTGGGGAGACGGACAGATCATGCGAGGCCGCTCCTCGAGCTGCTGCCTTGTTGAGAGCAGCGATGGATGGGGTCTGGCGCAAATTTGGCCCACTCTGGCTGTTCGACGTATCACCGGGCTGGATAGGGGCGCCGGAGCCCACCACGCCACCGCTGAGGAAGGACAGCACCTTTTCAGATCGGCTGAAGATGGAGCTGGCCACGCCTCCTGCTGAGCTGACTGCACCTGGTGTTAAGCTCCCAGATTTGTCCGACGAGATGGATGGCGAAGCGTTGCCGTCCGCAATGCGCCTATCTTGATCAGCGTCGGATACGGACGCCACAGCCGGTGCGCTCGGCGTCGAGTGCAGTGACAGAGTGGCAGGCGTGATGATGCGCGAGATGGGAGACGGTCTAATCCTGTTTGCTGCTGGCGAGACAGGAATGATGCTGGCGCCTTCCGCCGTATCGATGAACGTGCTGCGAATTGAGCTGTCGCTGAGGCCGCGGGGTCGCAACGTGCGCTCAAGTAAGTTTCCACTCCCATTCATCTCGTCGTCGGAGCCCTCCTCGTCACTGTCGTTAAAAACCTGCTGGCGAATGGCTCTTCCACGATGAATGCTAATCTCATCATCGTCGACAATCCTCGACAAGGGTCGCTGCCAAGGCTTTGGTGTCTTGGAAGCATCCACCCGAGACCTGAACGAGCTCGTCTGCGCTAGGCTGCTGCTGAGATCAGAACGACCAGCACGAGCAGCGTCGAGACCCGCATAAGATGGGGTTAGACTTCCAGCGAAAAGCCCGGAGAGGTTGCGAGATTGGACGCGTGTGAGCGAAGCTTGCGATCGTCCGCGCTGGGGACGAGGTCCAGCTCTTAGGCCGCTGCCAACAGGGGTATGCGGCGATACCGACAGTCGCTGCTGGCTCGATTCAGCCGCGGATGCGTGCGTGCCTTTGACTTCAACGGCAAGGGTGGACGAGACGACGGCAGGCGAGGCTCGGGGCGCGAGATGGGTGGCAAAGTTACCGGAAGTGGTTCTCCCTGTGACTGGCCTGCCTGCTTTCGTCCCCGCAATGCCTGTCGCGTCTGGGACTGTAAGTGACGCGGTGGGGCTGCTTCCACCCGGCGATGGCGTGGAGGGTGTTCCGCTTGGGCCACCCAACAGCATTTTCCCCAACCAATTGACAGCGGATGGGATGGGAATCAACGATCTGTCTTCGGCCGTATTTGCGCCTAGATGGTCATGGAGAAGCTTGGCGGCCTGTCCAGGATTGAGGTGGATGTCGTTGATGCAGAGTCGCAGCTTGGCGAGCTCGCAAAGAATGTCACGGAACGCCTTGAGCAACGCAAAGAATTCCTTTCTGGCGACCAGACTCTCGCCTGCGAAATCTTTCGAGTGTGCTGAGTTGTCATCCCTTGCATGATTGCGGGCTTCGGCTTCGATAAGCTTACGAAAGTGATCTCGCAGACCATCTACATCACGAAGAATCGAATGTACCGTTGTTTTGGCCAGGTGGCCGGCATCTCCCGCAAGATTCTGCCTTTGCAGACGGCGTGTGAGTGTGTCGACATCGGCAGTGGAGAGACGATTGAAGAGGCGATTGACGTATTCGAGGAGATTGCTGAGCTGTGCGGTGCGACTTTCGCGGCGTGCGGGATCGGTTTGCAAAAAGTCGGCAGGTTGCCTTTCAGCGTCTCGACTGGTTGCGCTAGATCGTGAGCTCGGCGCGAAACAGATGGAATCGGGCGGTTGGCTTGCGGCGCTACTGTCAGCTGTGTAGGCGAGCGATTCGCTGCGGCTAAAAGCGGCACTGTCCCGATCAGTGGTTGTTGATGTTGTCGGTGCAGTCGGTGACATGGGTGGGAAAGTGAATGGTCCAGTCGAAGAGGCCTTCGAGTACATGGACGGCCGGGACGAGCCGGGCTGGCCATCCTTCGGTGCTGTGTTGCTTGTTGTCGGCGACTCAACTAGTGCAGCGGACGATTCGGCATCTTTGGCTTCCAGATAGGATGAGGCTTGCTCGTCGAACTTTGCCAGATCTGGCGCAGGTGATGCTACTATGGTGATGGCGTTGGTGACCGAGTTGCGAAGCGTGTCGAGCTCCTCGTTGCAAGTGTCGACGAGGTTTCTGAGCTTGTCATTGTCGTTACGGAGGGCTTCATTGTCGCGGACCAGTGCGTCGATGGCCTGCACCTGCTCGACGTCATCGCTCAGGACGGATGCATCGGTGACAAGCGAGGAAGAGCGTTGATGTCGAAGACCACGTGTAAGCCTATCCCTGGCTGCCTGTATCGAGTCGTCGTCGAAAAGGACACGGTTGCTGCTGCTGGCTGAAGTGTCGAGACTGGCTTCTTTGCGAGCACTGTTGAGAGCCTCTTTGAGTTGAGTCGATTTGAGTTCGAGTTTCTTGGACCTTGCATCGGCGGCCTGAGCGCGCTTGCGCTCAGCATTTAGCTCCTGCTTGAGGTCGTCGAGCTCACGTTGCAGGAACTGGGCCCTTTCGTCGGCACCGGTGAGACGAGTCTGGCTAGCCTTGAGCTTGTTGAGCTGACTGCGAACGTCTTCGAGCTCGTGCAAGAGGGCGCGATTGCTACTGTCGCCTGCCTCGAGATTCAAGTTGGATTGGGCGAGCTCGCGTTCCAAAGCCGAGGTCTCCTTGTAGCTCTTGGTGAGACGGGTCATTAGGCCGTCGCGCTGCTGCATGTATTCCTCTGCTTGTTTCTGTAGCTTTGCCTGCATAGCGTCGTGGCGACGGAGCAAAGCTTGACCGATCTCTGCACTGAGGCGAAGATCTGCTTCGAGGTCACGCCATTCTTGCCGAGCACGAAGAGCACGAGGACAGTCTTCCTTGCTGCAGCAACATGTGCATCTGACTGTCTCGGCTGCCGACTCACTGCGCTGGTCGAGACTGTGATGGCTGGCGCTGGCTGGGAGGGTTTCGGAATCATTGGCGAGTGAGCCAGCAAGAGAGTCGGGGTAGAGCGTGTGTCGGTTCATGCGAAACTCGCTGATGATGTTGGTAAAGTCTTCGATGGTTTTGGATTGTCGAACGCTGTTCTCGATCTCGTCCATGCCGGCTGGATCAACGACGGAGAGCATGGAAGCAGACATGCTGTGGTCTGCATTGTAGACGGATCCTGCATCGGAGCGGGAGCCAAAGCGCGAATGGCTGGGCGACTCGACCAGACGAGAATCTGGCATGTTGACGGTAGCTGTCACGTTTGGCTTCGAAGCTGGACTGGACAGCGAGGGTTCGTCCTCTTCTACGATTTCTGCAGAGGGCTGACGAGATGTCGAGGCATGGGAGGCAAAGCTCGCAGTCGATTGAGCAGAGTAGGTGCGCAGGTGGTGTACTGCTTTCTTGGCGCGGCTCAGTCTGAGATCATGCGAAGAGGCCAGCGTGATTCCAAGCGAGTCGTCGCCCTGGGAGGATGGTCGATCTAAAGAGGAGCGCGACGTATCAGATGCGTGGACGTCATCGGCATTGGGCGCGGGCGAGAAGAGATCGGTGGTGCCCGCGTCATGCAACTTTGGAGATGACGGTAGAGTGGGAGAGCAAAGAGAGAGACGCTTGAGGTGGCGTGGTCCTGGAATGGTGAAAGTTGTGACGTCGCTCGCAACACGCTGCCTTGCGTCTCGCGCTTAGACAGGAATGCAAGCACAGCAATTTAGGCCAAGGAGATGATATCTAGTTGCTACGAGCTGCTGCAAAGTCGCATTGCGAGGCGATGACGACGGGAGCGAGAGTGGATCGAGGCTGGAGTACGTCGGACCAGCTATCGTGTGTGTTTGCGTGTGTGTTCCTTGGCGCTAAAGCAGTAAGCAGGCAAGAGAAGGGGTCCGAGGGATCCTTTCCAAGGAATATGTGTGATGATGGAATGCAAATGAGCAGGTATGTGCTGGTTTTGTCGAGTAAAGTACATACGATGATGGCAAACCGGTGTCTAGGCAAGGGTCGTGTTGGTCTCGGAAAGTAACTCCCCGCTGGACTGGCAGAGTCGTGTTTTTTGTTGGCTGCTGCTTTGCTGCTTTGCGGAAACTTAAGCTCAACTGTCCACAGACTCGGATTGCGGAGGACTCCAAAAAAAACAAAAACAAAACAAAGACAATTAATTTAAATGGCACACAGCTCGGCCGCCAGCGACGTGAAAATCTCAGTTTTCCAAAGGGCTTTCATGCAGAGCTTCGGTCGCAGTTTTGCAGCTTTGGTTCGGAGTTGTTTCCTTTTGGATAGGAAGCGCTCTGCTGTGTGCAACGACAACGACGTGGACAATTTTAATCGAATCGAATTCCGAAGGTGCATGCTTCGGCAGCAGTCGAGCAGCTCGGCAGCTGACCTTTCGGGCGACAGTCATGGTCGGAGGGTGCATGTGTGATTTTGCATAGGGTGACAACTTCGGGAGCATGGCGATCAGCAGAGATGCGGGGAGTGACACCACAAATTCATTCAAGCAAGCAAGTCTTGACGGAGGAGAACAAGGCCCACCTTTTGGCTGCGCAGTGCGATGCCCTGGTCAGACTCGTGTGACCGTGTCATTCACACCGACAGACTTGCGACGTCTTGCTTCGCAGACTCAATATCGACCTTTGGCTTACCCGCCCGAGTGCCTAGCGCAAACACTATGATGTCTTTTCGTCCTGCTTCTTGCCTTCAAAGTACTATTCGCTCAAAACACGTTCAAGATGTACAAACATAGAGTCAGCGCTCCTGCATCACCAGGTGCTTCTCATGCGCGATGTAGCACTCACCTTTTCGATCTTGGCCGCTACGTAGCGGAGCGTTCGTGTAAAACCTGCCGTGTAGATGCCCTTGATGGATTGGGACCACGCCGGACCCTTGACCGTCTGAGCAATCTGTCGCAACAACACTTCCGAAAAGTCGTCCCTTTGCACTGCTGCCCTCCAGAATGCGTTGAGCGTCTCTTCTCGTTCCAGTCTCGACGGCGACCGTGGTACCGTATCCAGAGTCTTGGACAGAGACAGCTTGAGGAACGCCGCGTCCAGCTGAGGTTGCTTTGTATAGTGATCTTGCACCTTTTGACGCAGACATTTTGGCAGGCGAGCCGCGTACGCTGCCCTCGTCGAGACAGAGTCGTCCTGAAGGATGCGGAAGCGATTACCCCTCACCTCTTCAACCGAGAGAGTGCCCAAGTTGCGCATAAGCCCGGCATACAGTCGTCGGAACTCTTCTCGTTGGTTGAGCACAATGTTGCGCACCTTGTTCGAGTTCTCGCCTCCTGGCACCGACATCCTGAAATCACCTGTATAGCTGAGAGAAGCGATGCGCGTGTACAGCTCGACCTCGCTGAATTCTCTCGGCAGCAACAGCAGAGCCGTGCGCAACGCTGAGGCGAGATTCACTTGCTGCGCCAGTCTCACCCTGGCATCCGATGTGACGAGAGCAACGGGCTTGTGCATGCGACCACTGACGTACAGCGTCTCCCAGTCTAGCAGATCGGTACAGAGGTCGTCGACGCTGATGACGCCGTACTTGACCAGCTCGTCCTCGAGCCTGATGTATGGATTGTACCAGATCTTGGCGCCTCTCTGCTGGACGAGTCCGATCCCGACGCTGCCCAGTAGGCGACTAAGTAGCGAGTAATGCTGGGGATGCTGTACCATGTTGAGAGAATGCCAATGCTGTGGATGGGTGACTGCCATTATAAAATCGATCATCTTTTTGCCGTCTTTGGTCTGAGGTCGTTTCGAATGTTCCGGGCCAGCCTCGGTTTGTGAAAAGACACCCGAGCCGTAGGCGAACGCGAATCGAACGGGGGCATCAAAGCATGCGAGAATATCAAGCAGGCGTCGATTCGTTCCGTCAGAGATAGGGACGAGCTGGTTTGAGCCAAACGAGGGTGGAAAGGAGGGTGGTGGAAACTTGGTCTCTGAGATGGGGCTCGTTGGGACTAGACGTGAGACAGCCCCAGAGGATGCTTTTTGGGAGGGATGCGATAGTGTGGCGGATGACGACGAGGCGATGGTACGGTCGCTACTTGCCATAAAGCATCTCGTTTGTCGAGCTAGTTGTGCATTGTCTGCGTTGCTGACCAAGCGAATCAGCATGTATGCATCCCGACTGGGGCTCGTGAGTGCTGGACGTGACGAGCATGCCACTAACGCGCGCGCTCGCGAAGAAACCGGGAGCATGCTTCTGAGGCAGTGATGCTGATCAACTGACAAAGTCGAGGTGATGGACACAGACAAGCGAGCGAAGGTAGAGAGCAAGAGGTTGTCAGCAGTGAGTACGGCCTTTGCCCGTCGAGAAGATTTGCATAGCAGCTCGCACCATGAGCACAGCCTCTGCAGCCTTGCAAGGCGAAAGGAACAAGAAAAAAGTCGTGTTCGCCAGTTTTCCTCCACATTTCTTCTCGCCCGCCCTTTTTCAGCTGTGGTCGCCGCCAAACGAGAGCACAGCGGCCCGACGAGCTTGATCTGCCGCTGTCAATGTGCTACAGTACAAGCTCTGTGTCGTTTATACTCATCACGCTAGGGTATCTATGAGATCTCGTTTCTATTTTGTTTCATGTATATTGTATTGAATGATCACTCCGAGATTGGAGGCGGGATCGAGTCAGGATCGACAGCTTCCTCCCCTCCTTCCTCTTCGACGTCGGTGAATTGTACGATGGGCTGGGAGATCGAAGCTGAGAGGGTGGCACAGCCGAGGAAAGAAGAAAAAGCAACGTAAACATTGTCAGATGTTGCTCTACAAGTAAATACAGCAGATGCGGAACTGCACTTACATGCTCCCTGAGCGCGAAAACCAACGCAGACGGCATCGGCGTCCTTGAGACCTGCCTTTTGCACCGTCAGGTCCGACTGAGAGGAATCTTGATCAAGTGGCATGTAGATGGTCATGGTATCGTCGGCTCCGGTGGTGCTAGCAATGAAGAGACCGATATCCTCTTGTGGATCCATCTGACTCCATTCTGGATATGACTTGCCGTCTGGCTGTGTATATTGAGGTAGGGTCGAGAGCTCTGCTTGATTTGTTGATCGAACAGCCGTCAGAAAGTCACTCTTGAGCGAGGATATGACAGTCGAGGGCTGACACGGCAGGAAGAGGGTGGTCTTGTGATATTTGAGACGCAACACCAGCGCGTCTTTGATCTCGGTCGGCAAGGCAGGCTGTGTGGCCAAAGAGAATGTCAGCCAGGGTGTCAATGCAGATTGGAAGTGAGAGGGTTCTCTATCGCTTACCATCTTGTGATCGCCTGGAGGAAAGCTGCGATGTAGAGCAAGACCTTCCGTAGTTGAGCGGTGATGGTGATGCTGGACCGAAATGCCAAGATTGACGAGCTGCGCAGGTCGGAGCGAGAAGACCCTTGATTTTTGGGAGGGAACTGCAACCCACTGAGAATCTGACACATTAGCGATTTATTATGCTGCGCGCGGCTAAGGCGGCTAAAGTCTTTGCACAGGGTCTGTGCGGGAGAGGCACAAATTCGAGAGCGAAATGTCTCAACTTGGGCTAGAGAAGCTGCCGCCCCTGGAACCCGACGCGCAATCCGGCTTGGGTAACCTAGACGCAACTTTAAAGCTGTGATCCATGATCCTCATCTCATCTTCAGACGATGTCGTCGAGGGATAACGTATTAAATGTCGAGATCGCCAACGCTGGCGCGTGGTTCAACCAGAAGATGGTCGTGTGTGACTGGCCCGACGTTCCTGACTCGTAGAATTGTTGAGGTTGCAATCAAGCTGCTCACACTGTATATATAGCCGACTTGTTGTCCACGTCGACCCTCGACACAATCAAGGCGAATCCTTTCTTCCCTATTCCCTTGCTGATTACGGTAAGTCTGCACGTCCCGCCCTGGTCTAATTGCAAAGAGAGAGAGAGAGAGCATGTCTTCTGAGCTTTACAGAGGTCGATGATTGTTGCTCTCTTTGCACACGAGAAACACCGGCCAGTCTCGAGAGCGGGTGATCACCTTTTTTGCTGTCGCTCTGTGTCCTCCACCTGCGCTCAAGGAGAAAGCTAGCCTCGGCGATTCTGCAGTGAAGTGGAGCCGGATGAGAGTCGACAAAAGCTGATTCATTTCACTCGCCCGCCTCAACATCGGACGGATGGCCCGTCCAACAGCCCCTCACATGACCATTTCTTGACTTTGGCATTGACTTTTGTACTCATCCTCCTCTCTTTGACCCGACAATCGATTTGCCCTCTCACCACCTTCGACAACGACCACGGACAGTAGCCTCCTGTAGTATGCTCCGCTCTGCAGGCCCTTCTACCTTTCGCTCTGCCCTCCGTCGCTCCGCCACTTCGTTCTCGACTCGTCGATCACAACAATCTCTCCCCTCTCTTTACCAGGCCACATCACGCATCACTCTAAACTCCCGCTCCATACACACGTCAATCTCTGCAAACATGCCGCACATGCCACAGGGGATCGTCAAGGGCGGCAAGGAAAACCTCAAGCTCAACAACCAATCGCTCTGGCAAACGAAAGCATACGTCAACGGAGAATGGATCGATGCCGACAACAAGTCCACTCGCAAGGTCTTCAACAAGGCCACCGGCGCCGAAATCGGCCAAGTCCCCGACATGGGAGCCAAGGAGACCACCGCGGCTATCAATGCTGCAGAGCAAGCCTTTAAATCTTGGTCCAAGACCACAGCCAAGCACCGCCACGACCTCCTCATGAAGCTCTTCTACGCCCATCAAGAGAATGCCGACGACCTCGCCAAGATCATCGTCGCCGAGAACGGAAAGGCTCTCCCGGAAGCCAAGGGAGAGATCGGCTATTCCAACGGCTTCCTTGAATGGTTCGCCGAAGAGGCCACCCGCACTTATGGTCACACCGTCCCTTCGCCCTTGCCTGGCGTCCGTAATGTTGTCCAGATGCAGCCGGTCGGAGTCGCGGGCCTTATCACTCCTTGGAACTTCCCAGCGGCCATGATCACCCGTAAAGCCGCTCCAGCCCTTGCTGCAGGTTGCACCGTCGTCATCAAGGCGCCCTCCGAGACGCCCTTCTCTGCTCTCGCTTTCGCCCATCTCGCTGAAAAGGTCGGCTTCCCCAAAGGTACCATCAACGTTGTCACCTGTGCCAAGGGTGACAACGAGATTGCTGTCGGTAAGGAACTCTGCGAGAACCCCACCGTCCGCAAAATTTCTTTCACCGGCTCCACCCGCGTCGGCAAGATCCTCATGAGCCAGTCCGCCTCGACTCTCAAGAAGCTCTCGATGGAACTCGGCGGTAACGCTCCGTTCATCGTGTTCGAGGACGCCGATCTCGACAAGGCCGTTGAAGGTGCCATTGCGTGCAAGTTCCGAGGCTCCGGTCAGACGTGCATCTGCGCCAACCGAATCTACGTCCACGCCAGCATCAAAGACGAGTTCCTCAAGAAGCTCGCTGCCAAAGTCAACGACTTCAAAGTGGGCTACGGCATGGACCAAGGCACCACCCACGGGCCCCTCGTCAGCGAGGTAGGTCTCAAGAAGGTCGAAGAACACGTCAATGAATCCGTCAAAAAAGGCGCCAAGGTTGTCGTGGGTGGTAAGCGCGGAGAAGGCCTCTTCTTCGAGCCCACCGTCATCACCGATCTGCCCGATGACGTGCCCACCGACCGCGAAGAGACCTTTGGCCCCCTCGCCGCCGTCTACACTTTCACCAGCGAAGAGGAGGTGGTGCGCAAGGCCAACAATGTCGACGTCGGTTTGGCTGGTTACTTCTTCTCCACGGACTCGGCCCGCTGCTGGCGTGTCGCTGAAGAGCTTCAAGTCGGTATGGTCGGCATCAACACCGGCCTCATCTCTCAAAACGCTGTTCCATTCGGTGGTGTACATGAGTCTGGTTTCGGTCGCGAGGGCGGCAGGACCGGTATCGACGAGTACATGGTTCAGAAGCTCATGGTATTTGGAGGTGTCAACTGATGCGGCCAAGAGCAAACGAAACGAATTCGCAGAATCGTGATGAGCCAGATATCATGTGTGATGACGAGATGCATGTGATCTGAAGTGAATGTGTGCCGTCGTGGCGTGACAATGAATACTGTGCGTTGCCAATCCTAAGGGTTAGGCCCTCCAGCTGTCGAGCAGAGCTGCCATGGGTCTGAATTCGAGCAGTTGGCATTCCAGAGGTTCGACATGATGCGACCGGGAGGAAGCATCCCGACGGTACATGTCAAGCACCGTGGAACCCGACGCTTCGTCGTCAGTGTTGACTTTGGGCAAGCTGACTGCTAGCTTGTACCAACCTCCCGATGTCGTCAGTGCGATCAAGCGATACTGCAGGCGGCGTTGGTCTTCCGTGGACTGTGCTTGGTCCATAACGCTGGATTGTGGCATGGCACCCCGGCCGCGTGATTTGTCGGAGCGGGAACGATCCTGTTTGTGGCCAGCCCCTTTGGTCGCCGAGGGGCAAACACGCAACGAAGGAGGCCCCGCTTCCACGATCCAACAGAGGAAGACGCTTTCCTCAACGCTTGCTTCGCCTTTACGTATATCGCTGATACGACTGCGCATCTGCGCCCAAGCGCCGTCTGTTGATTTCTCCGTTCCAGCAGCCTTGGCTGGCGGCGGGGCCGCTCCGTAGAGACCACCATCGTCTGAAGGTGATGGCGCAGCGTATTGACGAGAAGAGGCACCGAAGCTCTTGAGCGGAATACGGAATTGGGCGCTGCTCCATTCCGACTTGAGATACTGCGGAAGAACCGATGGTGGGATGTGACCTGCAAGACCGCCAAGAGTGGATGGCAGATACTGAGCAGCTGCTCGGCCCAAATTGGCAGTCCGCGTGGACGTGGCTTTCGAAACGGCGTTTTGTTCACCTACATTGCCATGCACTGTAACCGCTTCGTCATCGAGTAAAAAGATATGGATGGTACCTTTGTCGCTTGCAGCCGCAACAAGCGAGGCATCCGGCGTAAATGCAATACTCAAGATGGTCGCAGGATCCGTTCCGCGACGCAGCTCGCGTAGCAGCCTTGCGCCAAAGCCAGTCCGTCCGGGTGTGCTCGATTTGCGCTCCTTGGGTGAACTCTCTTCTGAGCTACTGGAGAGTTTGTTGGACCATATGCGGATCAAGGTGCCTTTCGATGAAGCCGTTGCGAGCAAATCGCCATTGGGGCTGAGCGTGATGGCCGCGATCGAAGACTCGTGCGCGGCAATAATGGATGCAGCGCCAACCGATAGGGTTGGATTCGACAGGCGTGTGGCGAGAGAATGTGTTGTGATTAGGCCTTGCGGCTTGACGGAAAGGAGCTGGACGTGTCCTTTTTGTCGGCCTGGAAGCGCAACAATGGCGCTGGGACTAGCGGAGTTGCCATAATATGGCGCCACCGATCCGAGACCTTTGGAGTTTTTGTAGGTCTGGATAGCCGCTCTCTTTTGGATCCTCCAGTTCACGCAGACCTTACTACCATCCAAGCCTTGGGTGGCTGAAGGAGGCGAAATCTCGAAGATGACAGCTTTGGAAGAGAGCACCACCACAAGTACGACGCAGAATTGCGACGAGCTGGCGCTTTTCGTGCTTCTGTTGTCAGTGGATGTACGCCCCTTGCCCTTGGAGCTGTCATTCATGTGCCTGCTCGGTGTAGAATGGATAGAAGTGGCATAGACGCCACGGACGACTTCGCTGAATTCCAATTCCGCGACTTCGCGACCATGCAAGATCTGAGCCCTTGCTTTCGCAGTGGCCTCAGTCGCGGTAGTGGCCAAGCTCGAGACCGAGTCGACTAAAGTTGGGCCCATCGGACGGTTGGTACGTCCTGAGAATAGGCTGCGAGTGACCGAAGAGGCCTGAGTCGTAGATATCGTGGATAGGGTAGTTGCATCCTTGAACGAGCGGAAGGACGATGTGGATGCGCGCAAAGGAGTGTTTGCGCTTGAGCCAGACTGGCTTCCGCACGAGTTTTCCTGGGTGAAAGGGTCTGCAAGGTTCGCTGAGCTTGACATGATGGAGTGGGAGTGGAAAGAAGACGACAAGGCCGGCGATGATTCATCGAGCAAGGCTGAGGTAGTCGGCACTGATTGATGCTGGTGCGAATCGTTAGCAGCTTGCAGCCGACCAATCCCGACAGAGCTCGCGCTGAAGCTGCGGTCCAGTTCGCTGTCACTCTGTGTCGAAGCAGCAAGATGGGTGCCTGCGCGAGTATCTTGGAGATCGTCCGCATCAACCAGTGAAGATGTGGAGAAATGAAGATTGTCCCTAGGAGAAGATGAGCGCACGAATCCGGTCTTCGAAACATCCACATGATCAAAGTCATCATTGGAAGCAGTTTTGCCGTATGCATCGAATTCGGACCCGGCAGAGAAGATGGTGGAAGCGCTACGTGATGGTGCAAAGTCGACATCGTCGTCCTCTGAATCAACGTCACGAGGGGTACCGGCTGGGTGCTTAGCGGTATACTCTGCTGCCTCATCCCAGAGGACGACCTTGTTTGGTGCAAAGCGAGGCACTCTACCGCCTCCTACGAGAAGAAGGAGCGAGGTATGCTGGACAGGAGCAGCGTGTGAAAGACCTCCCTGCGACGCAGACCACGTTCTGTTCGAAACGAGCTTCAAAGGGTCCGTCTGTGCGACCATAAAGCCATTGTGGGTGGCACAGCTGAATACTGCTGGTTGAGAAAGGCCTTGGGTATTGGCACCTGCCGCTGCGATGCCTGGCTGTGTGTGCGGATCGGAAGCCTTCTGCGAGCTTGCAGGATCGGGAGAGCAGAAGCTTGCATGTCGAAAGAGCGGAACAGCGGCGTGAGACTCGATCGTATGCCTGGGGAGATGCATGCTGGCGGTCGCGGTGTGCGGGGCCAGCCAGACGCAAGCTGATACTCTTTGATCAGCGTTCTGTTGGCATCGCAGGGTTGGCGGTCCTCGTCCTGCGAGGGGAAAGGGAACGTTGTGCAGCCAGCCAAGCAGTCCCCATCGACTGCTGATCGTCGGATGTTGTGATGTGGATCGAGTCGGCAGACGGGTCTTGGTGGTCGTACAGGCCGAATCAAGAGGGAGAGGGATAGACGATAATAAGCAGGCTGTGCAAGTGGATTCAGGGTCCTCAACTTATCGTCATGGCTCAGTTGGGCGGAAGCGCTGGCTTTGCGTGTCAAAGCGTCGAGGCCACGCGATGGGGTTTTTTCCTTACTGTTACATCGTAGCAATGCACAAACGCATTTTTGGCGCGGCCACCCGACGGCGAATTTTGGTTCGGCTCCGTCGCAATCCGAGGTTTTCGAGTTTAGTATCGAGTCCCTCCTTAAGCCTCACCAACCAACCATTCACAGCTGCCTGGCACACGTACCGTTGTATCACCAGCGAGACACACACGAAGGAAGGCAGAGGCTACTGGCGATAACTACTTCGGATCAGCGGCGCGTGACAGTCCAATTCAAGCTCGCATCATCCCTTTGGATTGACTCCAGTCATGGGCAAACACTACTGTGACTACTGCGACGTTTTCCTGACGCACGACTCGGTCTCCGTTCGCAAAGCACACAACAGCGGTCGAAATCATCTTCAGAATGTACGCGAATACTATCAGACGCTTGATCCGGAACAGATTCAACAGGTGCTCGACACGCTAGCGCAGGAATACGATCGACGAGGCATCGAAAAGCCAAGAGATCTTCTTCAACCTGCAGGATCTTCTTTCATGACTTTTGGCTCGGGCCCACTGAGTGGCACTTCAGATCGAGGTTCGTAGACTTCCCGGCATCTTCACCCTCATCGAACAAACTCATTGACTGACGTACCCACTCACCCGTATCTTATCTTGCATCCTCGTGTCGTGTAGCATTCCGATCGCAAGGTCCGCCATCCAGAATGCCGATGAACGGTGGTCCGGGGGCAGGTCCTGATCGAGCTGGTGGTCTGAGAAACGGCTCTGGCGCATACGGCCGATACGGCACCGGTGATGGCTCGTCCAGAGATCAAGGCCGTCCGCCAAAGTACAACCGCCCGCCTCCGCAAGGCGGACCTTACTCTCGACCGCCTCCGAACATGATGGGCAATGGTCCACCTGGAGGCAGCAACGCTTCGTATCCACCGAGGGGTCCACCTCCAGGCTACGGTGGCCCGCCGCCCTCTGTGTATCCCTCTGGACCGCCTCCCAACATACGCGGACCACCACCGCCGTTTGCACCGAATGGCTCCTACCCGTCCCAATCACGATCCGGCTACGGCTCTCGTTGAAGCCGAATCTTGACTCGATCTATTTCATTTTGTTTTGTTTTGTATTATTGCGCGCTTCATCCTGTACTCTAGCACATTGACAAAAATGTCCTTGACATTAGGCATGAAAGATGAGACAAGAAGCAGACAAATCGACAATCGACAAAAGGGAGAGGGCAGGGTGAGATGAGACGCATGGAAGTGAAATCAGCCGTGCCGTGTGTTGAGATCAGGTGGCAGGTCGGAGGGCGCGAAGCCGTTCAGCAAGCGCGTCATCTTCTCGGTCTCTGACCTTGCTGTCGGGAACCTTGGGTGCAAGGTCGGCCACCTTGCCCTCGAGCAGACCGCCTTCACCGAGCTTGTGGTTGATTTCAATACCGTTCTCGTCAGCTACCTGCTGCATAAGCAAATCGACCTGGTCTTGAGGCATGCTTTGTGCGGTGGTTGCGCCGATGGTGCCTTCCATGTACGAAGTCTGCACGTCCATGTCTTCGAATTGCGTTTCGAACTTGTCCATGACCATGGATATACGCTCCAGATTCATACTCTCCATCGCCTTGTCCATGCCTTTGACTACCGATGCCATGCTGCCCGATACTTGACGCATGGTGACGGCGGTCTCCACTCGACTGGCTACCGCATCGATCCGACTTCCCAATCGCAACAGGTTTAGCGATTCATTCTTCTTGCGGATGGCATTGGACGCATAGATGCGCGCTCCCTCGGTGTTGCCCTGGGCGAGTGCTTTCTTGAGCTTGGCCTTCTCGGCTGCCTCATCCTTGGTAGCCTTTCGTGCCTGACGCTGGAGTGATTTGGCCGTAAACTTGAGCTGGAACAAAGACTTTTCTAATCCCGACATGATGTAGATGTGATCCTAGAGCTCCTTTCAGCGACTCGACTGTCTTTGAAAGAGCTGCGTGGTTTCAAAATTTTCAATGGCAAGCCCAGAGTGTTCGAGTGCCGGTAGTGGTGGCCAAGGCTAAGAAAGGGCGGAATGCGCTCGAGGTTCCTGCGATGCTGATACTGAAACGTAGAAGCGCAAGATTCGGATGGGACTGACGTGCGTGAAATGGCCGCGGTGTAGGTATAGCGGGGAGCCAGAGTCTTTGCGGCAGTGGAATGAAAGCAGGCGGCGAGTTGACAAGGTAGCGATGGTGAGAGCCACAATAAGTAGGGTTGATCGTGTGGATGGTTATCGAGAGACAAGACTGCGCACGGCCAGGGCTGAACACTGGATTCGATTTCTCCACAACCACGCGCTCAACCGCCGAATCCCGACTTGTATAAATTTGGTTTGGAACGCAAGCAAGCTCAAGCTCAAGAAGAACAGAACGCGCTGTGCTGTTCATTCTCTTGAGTGCAGCTCAAAAGGAAACGGACGTCTCCCATACATGAACGCTGCACGCAAAGCTAGAGAAGACGCTGGAAAGGCCAAAGTAAAGAGCGGGTATGATCTATGATGATAGCTTAAATAAACGTTGACGACAATTTCCTTTCGGTAAAGCTCCGTCACGCTGGCAGCTCGCGAGGGCCCTGAGCGTATCCGCACTGACCGCATTTGCGGCCGGCCTCGTCATTGACCCACGACTGGATGATAGGCTTGAGCTGCGTTCCAAGATCGGTACACTGGAACTTGACCTCCTTGACGAGCGTAGGTGTATCTCCGTGTGCCTGCTTGTTTGGGCAGTACCATCGCATGGCATCCGGACTGCCCTCG
This sequence comes from Ustilago curta, assembly GCA_928722295.1. Lineage (NCBI taxonomy): Eukaryota > Fungi > Basidiomycota > Ustilaginomycetes > Ustilaginales > Ustilaginaceae > Ustilago > Ustilago curta. Next base: position 10,636 of record CAKMXH010000019.1, on the reverse strand, counting down.
GGCCTTGTTCGTTCGACTACGATGCCAACCGTGTTCGCAAAGCGAACGGGTGAATGTGGTGTGTATGCTGGAAGCATGAACATCTCGCCTTCCTTGATAGGGATATCCTGGAACTTCCCATCCTGATCAATAACTTTGAGGAGCATGTCGCCCTTGTACTGATAAAAGAATTCTTCGGTAGGCTGATAGTGATAGTCGGACCTGGCATTGGGACCGCCAACGGCCATCACCGTGAAGTCTTCTGTGCGGAAAAGGCAAAAATTGCCCACGGGAGGTTGCAGCAAGTGCTCGTTCTCGGAAAGCCACTTGGGCAAGTTGAGAGGTAATGGGAACGGCATATCGAGTTCCTCTCCCTAGCTGCTTGCTCGATAAGTGCTTGTGTGGGATGTTGAAGCAGAGTCGTCCAACTTTGAGGATGATGGTCGAAATGCAGGGTGAGGATGGGTGGAGTCCGAGACATGCCTTATGACAACCTGTTCGGCCAGTATAATGAATCTAGACTTGAAGCAACAAGCTGCCGTATGAAACGACGTTGCCACTCTGCTGAGTCATCGGCCCCATTCTTACGCTGATTTGTGATTGCCGATTCTTTTCTCCTTTAGTGTCTAAACAATGGCAATCTCACAATATGCGAATCAGCATCGTCGCTGCTGCTTCCTGCTTGCCATTCCACACACACACACACACACACACACACACACACACACTATTGATGGCTGAACTTTCAACTGACGTCAAGTGGGCTATGTGTCAGTTGTTCTCCACTGTCAAGTATTACTTACTGACACCCGGTATCGGGACTTTGATGTCCCTAGATACTTGTTTCCTAAGTTGCAATCTTTGGAGAGTGTCGTTCAGTCGTTAAATCGTGAGCGTGAGCAGCTGTGAAGTTTGACATTCACTAGTCTGCCTTTGTCAGATAATACTCGGCGGTGGGTAGCGCAGTAGTCGGAAGTCGTACAAGGTGTTGCTTGGTTGGGACAATATTCCCGACGTCGGGAGTAGTTACCCTGTAAGTAATCTTGGCGTGATCTCCTTAACGGGTTAATGATTTGATGATATTTCATGGCCCTTGAGTCAACTGGCAGGCGTCTTTATATACACGAGGTCTCTATATCTGACCTGTCGTATGGAATGCTATAGGGTGAGGTAGTTGGCGGGCAACTTCCTTCACGTTTGTGTGTGAACTCCCGACATCGGGAGTTAGTTGGTAGCACTTGGGGAGTGTACTAGTGTTTGTTCCCCTTTACTCCATTATGATTCGTCCACGAGGCCTTCGTTTCGTCTTCCTTGTCTGTCCCTTTGTGGTCCTGATTGGTCCGGCCTATTTCGGACCATGGTGTTTTTCCTATCGCCAGTCTTCGACCTCTTGACTGCTCGGGTGTTCTTGTATGGCACTTCTGTGATTTGTTGAAGCTATGCAACTCCCGGTGTCGGGAGTTGAAGTCCGCTAGCGAATCAGAACTCTTGGGGAGGTGTGTCGTCCGAGAGGGTTTCTCTCCCAATTACTGGCCCGTTTTGTTGGGGGCTGCACAGTTGTGCTGCGTGTGAGATGCAACTCCCGACATCGGGAGTTGTGTGCCGTGAAGTGGAAATGCTCTGAGTGCGAGGTGACCCTTGAATCCGATGGTCGGATCCAACAGGGGATGCAAGGGCCCCACGTCAGGAAACCTCTACAGCGGGGGCTGCCGCTGGAGGTAGTTCGGGGGCACTGCTCCCCCCCAAACTGGATTGGAGTGGTCCGATGGACCCGTCGAAGCCGTTTGATTAGGGTTAGGGTTACAAGGGGTATCCCGGGTAGGGTTGGCGACGCAACACCCCCTTTTCTATGCGTCACTGGATAGTCCTAGCCCTAGGCGGTGGGTGCCGCCTTGCTGGAGGCGGACGCGTCCGCCCTGCCAAATGGGCCGGCCGGGCCAGCTCGTCCGTACCCGACGGTCAGCGCAAAAGACACTGCTCCAGTGCCCTTACGGTTTGAAATTCTTGTGGCCAGACGCGTCAAAATTCAGGGAAATTCCATGAAATTCAGACACTGCGCTAGTGCCTTGCGGACTGATTCAACTTTTTCAGTGCGTGACGGTCAGCCAGTGATGGCAAGTCTCTCCACTGTCCGTAAGCAGCTGTCTGTCCGTAAGCAGCTGTCTGTCCGTAAGCTGCTGTCTTGGACAGCGGTCTGTCCGTAAGCAGCGGTCTGTCCGCAATGCTGAGTGAGGCCAACTGACCGCAAGCACAGCCAGACTGTGGAGACTACAGACCATTGACCGTAGACTGTATGCCATCAAGCGTCAAGTGCCACTCTCAAGCCTATAGTCATTGCTCATTGCATACGCTTGCCACTCATGGTCTCAGTGCAGGCAGCTGACTGTTCAACACATTGGCAACTTTCAGGATTCAAGTGTGGACGTGCTTGTGCTTGATCTCAGCATGCTATGTAATGACATTGACGGTGAATAATACAAGCAAATATCCAAGAAATTATGGCAGAGAAAAGAAGCGTGAAATAGTGGTCACGGCCACAGCCAGCAGCCTAGAAAGTCTTGCGGCCAGCAGAGGCTCCCACGGTCAGCGGTCTCCTTTGTTGTAGCCATGCATTCTTCACCCTTTGTGACCGTGGGCCGTAAGAAATTCAAGAAAATTGCAACGGACAGACGCGTCTTGCGGTCTGCAACAGACAAAGGGAGCGTAGACCGTGGGATGTACGTCTTGCAGCCAGCTAGAGTGGGAGACAACGCTTGCGGCCGTTGAAGTGTGTTGGCATTCTCAGCCTTTGTCCGCATTGACTGTCCGTCAATCAATGGAGTGGGACTGAATGTGTTGATTCTCACCGCACAGAAATGAGCACAGTACCCTTTCAGCGGCCTGCGGTTGTTCTTTGTATGTGAGCGTGAGTCCACTGACTGCTGCGCCTTGCGGTCTCTTCTCTTTGTCAATACTGACCGCAAACGCTTTGTGATGGCCATGCTTGTTTGTCTGTGTGTCTGTTACCGCTGATGGTTCTGCTTGATGCTGTTGAGGCTGAGCGCAAACATATATATGCTCTCTTGTGTGGTTGACGGACTGAGATTCATCATTCACTCTTGGTACCTTACCGCTCACCGCTCACCGCTCACCGCTCTCTGCTCACCACTCATCGCTCTCTGCTCATCGCTCTCTGCTCACCGCTCTCCACTCTCCACTCCATCTCTTCTCAACCATGTCCCAGCTCTCCGACTGCCGCTATCTTGGTGCTGGCACCAATGACGGCCACAATGCCATCACTCAGCATGATGTGCTCTCAGCTCCCAGCTCTCCGATCCAGAGGTATGTATTTACTGACGACGCGTCACCATGCATAATTGATATTGCCGTAACTGACATTTCTCCACATCTTCCAAGCTACAGCAGACCGGTTCTGCCCATCACCGCTGAGCAGGTTACGCAGCTGCAGGAGTTCCGTCTCCGTGTTGTTGACCATCCACGCATCCTGGTCTGCACCCGCAAAGACTGCAGCCACGCACTTGCTCTGGTGCCACTGGCCAAGGACGTTGCCGCTCACATCAAGCAGTTCCACTCCTACGTGCTGGATGCTGGTCAGCGGACTGCACTCAACAGTGTCCTTCAAGAACTGGATCTGGAGCATCCTTCTATGGTGCCGCTCAACAAGGAGCTGCTGCCGGTGCCATTCATTCCGGAGCTGGACATCAGCTATGACGGCAAGCACTGCAGCGTCTGCACCTACAGTGTCATCAGCAAGTCCTCAATCAATGTGCACGTCAAGCAACACCAGTATGCCAATGGTGCCATCAAGTTCCACCGCAACGATGCCATCCAGCTGTTTTGGCAGGTCAGCAAGAGCAATCTCCGCTATGTGCACGTCCAGACTCCCAATGCTCAGCAGCAGCTGCTGCCTCCACCTTCTGCTTCTGCGCTCAATGCAGCAATGTCCATGGACAGGCTGGACGATGCTGCCAAGGACAAAGTTGATGCCTTCTTCAAGCAGGATGAAGAACTGCTCCGCAATGCGGGCATTGACGCTCAAGTCCAGCCATCCGACTACACCGGCAACCTTGGTCCTTGGGCGCGTGTCCTGGACTGGCAGACGTACTGGGCTGGCAAGCCCATTGCTGCCATTGGTCTTTTGCGTGGTGACACCAAGCGGTGGAAAGGTGCTTACCAGTATGGCGCTCACTGGGTTTACGGAGCCAGCAAGAAAGCAGCAGCTGCATGGATGAGTGGTCTGCTCAACTCCAGCCGCAAGGTCCAGGCCTTGTTCCATGCTTACGGCCCGGATCCAAGCAAGCCGTACAGCCTCAGTGCACAGACGGTCAGCAAGCGTGCTGAGCTGTGGGCATACATGCTTGCGCTGCTCTTCCACATCTACTTTGACGGTGAAGACTTGGGCTACTATGGCAAGGATATGCTGGATGCTCATCTTGGCCTCAATGGAGAGTTGGACGAAGCACTGCTCTGTTTACGTGACCTTTACGGCTGCGTTGAAGAGAAAGATGGCTGCTCCGACCCTGCCTTGACTGCCAATGTGGATGCGCTGCTCTTGGAGCTGTCGGTCCTGCTGGTCACGCAACAGCCAGCAGCATTTGGCCACACTGAGGAGCTGACGCTATCCCGGCTGTTCCTCCACCTTTGCATCAGTGCTGACGGCACACTGAAGCCGGTCAGTGCTTCCACCTCTGACATTGCAGCGCTGGAGTTCTGCTTCCGTGCAGTGCTGCATGAGCACCTGCTTGACAAGGAGTGCGGTGCTGTTGTGGATCTTGGTGCCGCAGAGACGGTGGCTGAGGTCAAGCGTATGCTCAAGGAGTATGTCCACCATGACAGCCACTCTGCCAGCGCTCATTTGCAGTCCCTCCATTGCTACGGTAAAGCGCTGGCTCAAGACGATGGAAGCGGGTTTGCATTTCAGTGGACCAAGGATCTCAGCAAGGTGACATTTGGCGTAGACACCATTGCAGTGGAGCAGCTGCAAGCACTCATGCATGGTGCTCAGCAGCAAGCGGACAAGCTCCTCACTCAGCTGCGTCTGCTGCAAGACAACGGCAAGTCTGAGAACATGATCAATCTTGGTCGAGTGGTGGACAACATCTGCAACACACGTCCTGGCTTCAACCTTTCAGAGGCATGCAGCAAGCAGCCAGCGCTGCCAAGCATCCTCTGCCATGCGGTCCTTGGTGAGGCTCCAGCATCGCTGCAGCTGATGGATCCATACTCCAAGGAGGCCAGGTTTGACCCAACAGCTGCGCAGCGGTACTTTGCCATCCACGATGAGTTCACCAAGCTGCTGGCGGTGCTCATTGAGCTCAGCGGTGGACTGCCGGCTAGAGGTACAGAGCTGGTCCAGCTGCAGCACACCAACACGCTGCTGGGTCCACGCAACCTGTTTGTCCATGATGGTGTCATGTTCACTGCTCTGCCCAGCAACAAGGGCACTGGGCGGCAGAAGATCATTCCACGCTTCTTGCCGCATGCAGTTGGCTGCCTGGTGATCTGGTACATCTGGCAGGTGGTGCCGTTCATCCACATGCTCTACAATTCAGTGGTGAAGCCACGCCAGCGCAGTCCGATGCTCCTGGTGGATCACGCTGGCAAGCCATGGGCCACCGGTGATATCAGCAACACGCTCAAGAGCCTCTACAAGCAGTACGTATGTGCAACATCAAATGGTCTCAGTGTACGTACTTGGCGGCAGCTGGCGGTGAGCATTGACCGCAAACTGATCCGTCCCAAGAAGATCACATCGGAGGAGTTGGAGGATCACACACATGACCTTCAAGCTGGTCATTCCACCAGCACCGCTCAGCAGCACTATGGTCTGGATGCAAGCATGCTGCATCAGCTGAATGACGAGAGCATGACGGCCATGCTGGAGGTGTCGGAGCGGTGGCATGCATTCTGGAAGCTGCGCACACGGTTCAAGGAGGAGGTGACGGAGCTGGTTCCCATCAGTGCAAGTGCCAGCAGCAGTGATTCATCAAAGGCCATCAATGCTCTCAAGCGGCAGCTGGATTCTGTTCAAGAAGATGTGCGGTCCGTCAAGCAGAAGCTGGAGCACGCTGCTCCTGCCACGCCTCAAGCAAGTACCAGCAGTGGCCGCTCTGCTGCCATCTCCAGCGCCATCAGCCAAGCGCTTTTCAAGGTGACAGGCAGCTACCGGGCCAAGACGGTGGAGCAAGCATATGCGCTCAATGCTATTCACAGCAGAGAGTCGCCGCTGATCATTGTGATGGCCACCGGGTCTGGCAAGTCAGCGCTGTTCATGGCTCCGCTTCACTGGCTTCCACCAGCATCGGTTGTTGTTGTGGTTGTGCCGTTTGTTGCGCTGACCGATGATCTCATCCACCAATGCAGAGATGCTGGCATTGCTGCAAGCAAGTGGACCGGCTACCAGTGCGCTGACAAGGTGGAGGGCAGTCAGTTGGTCTTTGTTGCGGTGGAGAACTGCTATTTGGAGCCGTTCAGCAACTGGCTGCAGAGTCTGATGCAGCAGGAGCGGCTGGCAGCGCTGTTCTTTGACGAGTGCCATGTCTGCATCACGCAAGCAGAGTTCCGATCGGCAATGGACAAGGTCAAGCGGCTGGTGTCCAAGCTGAAGGTGCCGCAGTACTTCCTCACCGCAACTCTGCCGCCATCCATGCTTGCATCCTTCAAGACAATGCTGATGCTTCCGCAAGAGGGTACTGGTCTCATCCGTGCAGCCACCAACCGCAAGAACATTGCCTATGCAGTTATTGAGGTGACATCTTTGCAAGACAAGGACCGTCAGCTGCAGTCTCTGCTTGCCAAGCACTCCAGCGGTCCGGTGATGATCTTTTGCAAGTACAAGGAGGCGGTGGAGCCACTAGCAGAGCAGCTGGGCTGCTCTTTCATCCATGCAGGCGTCAACGGCAAGGCAGCAACACTGTCAAGGTGGCTCCAGTGCTCTGCGGCAGAGACAGAGAACTGCAAACGTATCCTGGTTGGCACATCAGCCATTGGCACGGGCATCAATCCTCCGCATGTTCAGCTGGTGGTCCATTACGGTGACGCATGGGATATTGTCAGCTATGCTCAAGAGTCTGGCAGAGCAGGCCGCAGCGGCAATCTGGCCACTGCTGTACTGCTGACACCGCAGTTGATGCAGCACAAGGAGTGTGTTCAGGAATACGTGAGGGAGGACACATGCCGGCGCTTGATGCTTTCAACGTATCTTGATGGCATGCCAGTGACCTGCCTCAGTCAGCCGGACTTTGCACTTTGCGACCTTTGCAGGCTGCATGTGGAAGAACCGCTGACTCCACCACGCAAGATGATTGCCTTGGAGTCTCCACCAATGTCAGAGAAGAGGGACCGTAGTGTGCACGCAAGCAGAGCTGGTGGCATTGGCGGCTGCAGCACAGCACTGGGCAGCATCATCACTGTATCCAGCTCTCCAACACAGCAGCAGCAGCAGCAAGAGCAGCGGCCGCAAGAGCAGGTTCTGACTCTCTCACCGCAGCTCAGTCTCGATGCACTCTACAACATTCCGCCAACGGCTCCAACAATGGACAAGACCAGCATCAAAGGGTTGCTCGACAGCTTCAACAGGATCTGCCCGCTCTGCTACCTGTTCTGCCGCCAGCATACATGTCAGCGGCCAGACTGCATCCATCACACATTTGCAGCTTGCGACTGCTGGAGCGTGTTTCCCAGGAGCGGTCCAAAGATCAATGCTACATTCATCGGTCAGTTCAAGAAGGAGTTGAAGCAGTACAAGAAAGCAAGTGGCATTGCGTGCTTCTCTTGCTATGTTCCGATCCGCATCTGCACCAACAACACCTCCTCTTCTACCATACGCTGCAGCCGTAAGTATTCAGACCTTGTTCTTCCGGTGGTGGCGGCAGTTCTACGCAGCAACAGTCATTGTAGAGATGTGCTGCAGCGGCTGGGTTTGCAGTTGGATGTAAAAGAAGTTCCTGCGTTGCTTGGATCCAGCGTTCAGTACAAAGGCGAGAATGTGTTCCTTGCATTTGCCATCTTTGCGGCTGCTGTGGAAGCAGTCGTGTAAGCAATCCATCTTAGTACCGTCAATCAAGTTGTTTCTTATTGCAAAGTGTGCGGTGTGCGGTGTGCGGTGTGCGTTGAGCTCAGTGAGCTCAGTGAGTGCCAAGCTGCAAGGAGAAAGAGACAGCGGTGAGCAGCAAGCAATGGCAGTGAGCGGTGAGCAGTGTCCGACAAGCACTACTGGTGACATGACTTACAGGCAGTTGCGTCAGATACATCAACAAGATAAGCTCCCAGTCTGTCAACAATGATTCCATAGCTTAGTGGCTGATCTCACCGTTTACGGTGAGCCATTGAGAACCCATTTTTGGGAAAAGGGGCCGTCATGGGACGGACGTGGGTTTGATCCTGCGTTGCCGCACAATTTATTGTGTTAATCCTCCGTCGCAAGCTGAACGATTCTTTGACAAACCTGCTATGGGGTTCAATTGTTAATGAGTCTGTCAGTTTGCAATGGCGTCTTTGTTTTTGCTGCGTTTTCTTTTTCTCTACAATGGTCAGTGACACGTCTCTCAAAAGCATCCGTCTCAATGTGCGGTGTGCAGTGTGCGTTGAGCTCAGTGAGTACCAAGCTGCAAGGAGAAAGAGACAGCGGTGAGCAGTGTCCAACAAGCACTGGTTACTGGCATTCAGTCAGATCCTGGCTGATGGTGACTTGTGTGGATATCTTGACCGACTCTGGGAGGCGGCAGTTTACTTGATGTTTTCATCGGTTCTCAGAGATGTTGGTCCACCTGGCATTTTCATCGGCTCTCAGAGACGTTGGCCCATCTGGCATTTTCATCGGCTCTCAGAGACGTTGGCCCACCTGGCATTTTCACCGGCTCTCAGAGATGGCTACCCACTTGGCACTCTCATCGGCTCTCAGAGACGCTGACACGCACAGGACTTTCACCGGCTCTCAGAGATGGCCACCCACTTGATGTTTTCACCGGCTCTCAGAGATGTTGGCCCACCTGGCATTTGCACCGGCTCTCAGAGATGGCACATCTCCCACACTCTTCCATCTTCCACATCCTCTCGTCACACCAGCTTGCGTCAATCTTCTCTGTTGCATCGGCACCTGTACTTTGTCAGTCAGCAATGTTGAAAGCGGTTCCCACAAGCCAAGCACAACAGAAGCGTGACAAACGAGAGATCTACACTCTGGCAGTCACCAAAGCAGAGACCATTCCGATCCAGAAAGTCTTTGACACAAAGACAATGCCTGCAGCCAGGAATGCTGATGTCCAGCTTGACAATCCCATTCACATCACCGGTGAAGCGCTCACCAAGTTCACCGACAGCAAGAACCAGCCTTATGTGCGCAACATCACCTTGACCGATGCTGACACCAGTCGGATCCTCCTGCAGCGGTTTGCGCCACCCTTCCTCAATGTTGCAGAGCTGATGGAACACCGGGCCACCGAAGGCATGCGCAAGTTCCAGAATGTGTGCACAACGGCAAAGTGCAAGAAGCATTCTCCGGCAAGCCGTCAGATTGAGGATCAGCAGAAGTCTCCGCACTTCCACTTTGGTGCTTGGTACGATCAGACTGAAGTCAGTCTGGTCATCTCATCAGAGACACATCAATCTGGCAATGAGGCCGGCAAGCAGGCAGTAGCAGACTTTATTGCTTGGTTCAAGATCTTCTTCAGCGAGCATGTCGAAAAGGCAATTGTCGACAACAAACACTCTGGCCTTTGCAACTCCTTCCAGCAAGAGCTCACCGATCGAGAGCACATTCACTTTCCTTGGGCCAACAAGCGGGTGGAAGGACTCGATGTCATCTGCCAGCCACTGTATTCGACCTTCTCTCCGTTCCAAGGCTTCTCCGGTACCTCACACATTGACAGCAAGGATGCCGATGTGTCAATCCTGATCAATCTTGGTCAGCACGCCATCTTGGAGTTGCGGGAATACAACTGTCAGCTGGTACTGCAGCCGCTTGATGTTGTGTTCTTCCTTTCAAACTCGGTCTATCACCGCACACTGCAGCATCCGGCACACATCAAAGCTGGCAGCGATCCAAATGATCGGATGGCAATTACTTGCTTCTTCCGCAAGGCGCTGATGATGCAAAAGGAGCCAAAGAAGCACAACATACTCTATCTCATTCGGTGTGCTACCGAAAAGCAGGAGGCAGAAAGACGGAAGGAGCGCAAGCGTAACTTGGGGGATTGATCAGACTCTTCACTAGACTTTGTCAATTACACTCAGACTGAACTCATACAAATGGAATTGGTCACACACACACAGACAAAAGAAACACAATCAAACTGATATAGTTGAGACACTACAGAAATACAATCAAGCTGATATGGTCGAGACACTACAGAAACACAAGACTAATGGAACATGAGATACTATCACTATCACTTCTTCATCTTCTCTTCCACCGTCTTGAAGAGCTTCCAATTCTCCCTGCACTCCTGCTTGTACTCCTCCTTACGTTCCTCTGAACAATGCATTGCCTTTCCTCCATATCCTATCCACTTGGGCACATCAGATGACATGAACATGGTCATTGATCCCCGTGTTTCTCCCTCCTTGGTGTTGGTGTTGTAGTGGTGAACCACATGCGAAGGGAAGAAGGCCAGCGCTCCTGCTGGGAACTCGACACTGATGTTGGCTTCATGCATGT